>VZRR01000599.1:233762-250211 GCA_013398015.1 Oreocharis arfaki
GAACGTGGGCGCCGAGACGGGTCGGGGGAAAGGAAGGACAGGCCGGGCCGGGCCGGCGGGGAGGGGACAATGGGGCCGGGCCGGGCGGGTGTCACCCCCGGCACACGGCACGGCCGGAGCCCGGGAGTGGGACTCGCTCCCAGCGCTGTCCATCGGGCTTCGTTCTCCATAGTGGACATAGGAATCACCTTAGGGCTTGCAGCAGCTTTTCTGTTTTATTTTCATGATCACGTTATTAATAACAGCATCTGAAACTATGGTTTACCTTCAGATGCCCATTAATGGGAGGAGACTGCCTCATCTCAGGATGGCTGGGGACTTGCCGAGATGCCAGGCACGCAAAGGGAAGGCAGGGACGAACCAGACGCTGCCTTTAGCCGAGCAGGAGGGCGACAAACAGGCAAGGCAGGAGCCAACATCTCCAGTCTGTGAGCTGATAATATCCATCCCTTCTCGCAGGACCCCTACCCCAGCTCTTCCTCTTGCAGCCCTGTGTCTCTGTGACACCCTCACATGTGCACTGTGGCCGAAGCTACTGCATTGGGGACTGGAGGAAACTTCTGTTATTTCATCTTCTGAATCAACAGAATGGTTTAGCAAATAGAAAGCAAACCAGACACACCTACTGTGACTGCAGTTGAAGTACAGCAAGTTGTTGTTAGCCTTTAGGTTTGTTTAAGTTCACTGTGATATTTCAAAGAGGTTTCTAGTCTTAAGTTATCACTTGAGTTTACTGCCTTTTCATCTTAAACAACATATACAGTCTAAAAATGGATTAGCTCATTCTGTGACTAAAATATTAAAGTATCAAGCACTTTAGCCTTTGTTCCCACAGCATCAGAGATCCCCATACATGCAGTAACAAAACGGGAACATATGACAACGTATGGAATGCTCTCTGAAGTCAGAACACTTTGCACGTGAACCTTCAGCACTGCAAAATAAGGAACTAATCTCATTTGTTCTGCATTAGCAGCAGTACCCAGGACCAGGACATGCCATACATCACATGTCAATAAATTATTCATTCCCACTGTATCAGGGCACACATTTGAAGGGGTGTAGAAACAGAGACCAGCAGTATGTGATGTGACCAAGGCCATGGACTGAGGCAGTGTCATAGTTACTGGGAAGTAGCACTTCCCAGTCCTATCCCCAGTAATGGTTTTCCTCTGCAGCCTTCTTCTTCCCACACACTTCTGTGGGAATCACACACTTCAGCCCCTGTACCTTTGCACATTTGCAATGCTGCATTTTATTTTGCTCGCCCATCATTTTCTTGGCAGAAGGATTCAAGTAATATAAATAAGTAATTAATCAGGGTCAAAATAGATGGTGACAGCACACCTGGCAGTGCTCACTAAAATAAACACACAGGTGGATGGTGGTCATGAACTGCTTTCAAAATGAGCTGGGGGCAGGTTTTGCCCTCAGCACCCTCACATAGGGGCTGTGCCCTTCAAAAGCGCCACCAAAGGCACACAAGCAGATTTGGCAGCTCCTCTGCTGAGGCAGCTCCCTGGGCAGGAATAACGTGGCCAGAAGCACAGGGACACCAACACCTGCTCAGACCCACCCAGCTGCTGCCGATGCCTTTGGCAAGGTGCCACACTGGAGCTGTGTGCTGGAGGTGATGGCAATCACCTGAGTATAATCACCAAGATAAGATTAGAGGTAAACCTGGGGAGAGCCTTGGTGGAGATGAAAAGACACATTCAATTAAGTGAGCCTTGCACCTGGATCCAGTTTAGAAAGACAACCCAAGTATTTATTTAAGTGCTGTATTTTAGAGGGAACGCAAACATGAGGCTCAAAGATTATCCTTGGGGCTGTGAAACAATATAATGCCTTTAGTTCCACTTACCCACACTACTCATTTAAGGCCCTTCAGTTACAGAACCACCACAATACTGATCGATAGGCAGCATAAAGTTCTGCACAGCATCTCAGGCAATCTGAAAAATTAACAGTCTGTGCACTGTGATCTTTTCATGTACTGCCACAAACAGATGTGGAAGGTGCACTGACGTGATGGAAGCGCAGCCACCCACCTTGGCAGGGTATTAATTTTCCAGGCTGTCGAATAGAGGCTCACAGGTGCGAGAACAAGGTGCTAAGAAAGCTTCTTTTGGCAGGAAGGGAGGGACAGCCCCTGAGCAAGGGGTGATTGTGATACCAGCCCAGCCCTGCCCCACAGCCCTGCCGTTCTCCCAACCCCCCCATGCAGCTCCACAGCTGCAGCCAGCACTGTGATCATTCACTGCAACCTGTACCACGGAGCAGAGCAGACATTTACATCTGTCCCAGCCTTCCAGCTGTCTTCACACACAATCCATGTGCCCAGACATGGATATATGCCAGGAGCCTCTGCCTGCTGGTCTCTCTAGGAAGCAGGAGGCAGTCTAAGAGAGAAGAACCTGGGTTATGACAAGAGGCCAATGCCAGGGTGGTTTTCAGGTCTCCAAGTGCCCATTTTCTGATTATTCCTTCTTTTCTTCATCATTCCTTCCTTTCCAGATTCACGGGAGCCTCACTGTAGCACACCCAATATGGGTTAAATCCCTTATTTTCTGTGCCCCAACTAATATCTGCCATCCATGGCCCCTCTGCTAAACCATACCAGAGGCAGGGGTTCACCACAGGATTCTGGTTTGCCCAAGGCACAAGTACAACACAAATGGGATTTTCAAAATATCTCAAATCCTACACTCCTGGGTGAGCCTGGAAAAGCATGGTTCAAGCAGAAAGCTGCCCAGATGTTATGAGCCTTAGAAACTCAGAGAGAAAGGCAGCAGGGTAGTAGGAGACATCACCCCCCATCCCACTCTACCACAAAGAGATGGAGAGGATTTCTTCCCCACTCTCTTAGACTTCCACGGCCAACTTCTGAACAAGAACAGTCTAACACAGAGCACTGGCAGAATGAGAAGCACTCCAGGAGGCAGGATGGGGTTTTAACTCAGGTGGGTGAAGGACTCCCCCTCTCTCCTCCTCTTTCCTTCTCAGGTCCTGGTATGTGATTCAAAAGCAACCGTGTGCTGTGGGAAATAACTCTGAGCCTGCAAACTGTGAGTCCTTCTTGCAGAGGCTGAAGCCATTCCTGAAGAAGAAACAAAGCTGGAATCATGAACTGCCACACACTGAATTTCTCCTTTCCTCTCTGGCACACCTGGCAAGCCTTACAGCTGTGTCAGAAAACCATCCCAACCCACCCAAACCAGCAGCCCAGGGTGAGCCCCCGGCTGCAGACACACTCCCCCAGCGTTCCTGGCTGTTTGCATCCCCTCCCAGAGCGCTGCCTCAGAGCAGCTGCAGGAGCAGGGCTGATGTTCAGCCCACACCTTCTCTTTGCCCTGCTGTTCCAGACACACCCAGTAGATGCTCAAGGCTGTTGCTCACCTCGTGGGATAAGACACTTTTCCAATGTGCCTGACAGAGCTGCGGAAGGACCGAAGGTGAGGAGGGTCCCAGAGGAGTTTCCAGGCTTCTCCATTCCTTGACAGGCTCCTTGCTCCACCAAACACCAAAAGACACCCAACCCTGCCTCACAACTCCTTCACAAGGCTAAAAACCTCCTTATTCAAGTCAGACAGTTCCAGCAGGGCCACAGCCTCTGAGGCTCCCCTGGCCCCATTAAACTGTGCTGCTAACGGGCTCTGAGCCCCTCAAATCAGTCTCTGTCTATGCCTTCATTTCTTCCCCCACCTTCCTCCCAGCATTTCAACTCGAAATTGTAAATCTTCCTTTAAATTGTGCATTTCTCTTACCAGTTTCCATGGGCAAACACCTCATTATTGGTGCCTTCTGAACGGGAGGAAAGAAAAGCTCCCATTTGTGCCTGGGCCAAGGCGAGCGCTCTGTGGACAGAAGGCTCTGTGTGCCCTCGTTCCTTTGGCAGGAATAACAACCTCGGCCACTTCAGGGGAGGTGACTGCATTAGAGGGGGAGAAAGGAAAAAAAAAAGGAAGAAAAGCAACCAGTAACAACCGAAAAGTCCCAGGCGTGGCCTGGTGTATTTGCAGTGAGCCAGAGCACATGTTGGAGCAAAACCTGGAGAAAGCAAAGGGATCAGGACATGACCAACTCAAAAGCTGCTGTGGATTCACTGTAGGTTTGATCTTCTCACAGGCAGTAAATCCGTGATGGGCGAGGAGGAACTGCAGAGAGGCAGGAGCAGTTTCTGGGCATCCCAGAGTTCAAAGCCAGTTGCTGCTGGCACCTGGAACTGCTGGGTGAAGATGGCAGAGCCCAAAGGGCTGGCCAGGACTCTTTGGTAACAGCTGGAAACTCAAATTCTGTTTTGCATTTCCATCCTTCCCACTGTACTGTGGCTCTTCTGGGGCAGCTGCACAGACCAGCAGAGCCAAGTCCTGTTTATTGTGGATGGAGCTGTTACTTGTAGTGTTCTATAAATTATTTCCTTTCTATAGGAAACATGAAACTCTTTGTGCCCAGAGGCACCTTGTGCTTTACACTCTTGTTTCAAGTGCAGAGGATGCTGCAGTGGCAGCAGAGGTCCCACAGAGCAGAGCTGGTGGAAGTGGTTGATTTTAATGCCAACAGAGCAGCCACAAAACATGGCCACAGAGTTCTTGCCATCCCCAGAGCTGCTTGGCCAGTCTTCAAAAATAAACCCAGTCTTACAGAAATCATAAAGGTAAATTCGTCTGTTCTCTGAAAGGAATGTTCAGGAAATGCCCACGGCCTTTGAACCCAAACATTCTGGAACTATTTTCCTGATGCACCAACACCTCAGTAAGTTTCCCGAGTTGGTTTGCAGCTCACCTGGGTATATTCCATGAGCTGATTTGCAATTCACCTGGGTAAATTCCATGAGTTGGTCTGCAATTCACCTCTGCCTCAGCCTGCACAATCACCAAGGTTCAGCTCTCTTTAAGCCCCATCTAATTATGCAATTTAACTGCAGCAAGAACAACAGCTTTGCTGAATATGCAACAGTCTCCTCATTGTATTTTGATGGAGGGAGAGAGAAGGAAAAGGCAATTTCGCTTAAAGTTCAGGCATTTCTATGGGGCTTGTCTGATGTGAAAAAGACAGAGGCCCCTCTGTCTCAGGTGAATCTGGAGTCAGACATTTTCCTGGCATGTCTTGGATGCAGCCACAGCTACCTGAACACAATGGCACAAGCCCTGGCGTTTTTCCTGCTCATTTTTCTTCAGGACTGTAGTTCATTAACTCCAGTAACGCAGTTTCATTAATGTGCATTAACCAATGACTTTCCCATTACTGCTGCTGTCTCCAATCAAAGACTCATTTATGGAAAACAAGGGCAGAGGGAACAACATGCTTTGGCAGCTGTAAGATCATACGCCCAGAGCTTTATACCCTCTGTCTTATATTTTTACGTTAAAGTATCATGAGCTATTACCATATTTTTCATTATTATTTGTGGCACTAAATACTGCAGCTCCCAGTGCCAGATGGCGAATATTCAGAATAAAAATAATGCAAGGCCAATCTTAGAAAGACTCAATGTGAGTGTAACAGCATGTATTCATCCTCCTTTCCTAATGCACATGGTTAAAATATTAGCAGACTTAAAATCTGGTTTTCCAGTTTGGGGGAGTCACAGGATGATATGCATGCATATATGCATATATTTAAATATGTACATATAAAATTTTTAATTTCTCTCCATTTTATTTGCATGTTTCAAGGGTCTTAACATAATACATGGGCACATCTTCTTTCACTCTTCAGGAGGTTATTTTAACCAGGAAAGAAAACCAAATAGTTTCAAAATGGAACATAAGCAAAAACCTTTTTCTAGAAATTGTTATTGGTACAAAATACTTTTTTTTTAATATATAAACAGCTTGAGTCCTAAACTTAACCAGATGGAAACGTGCCTACAAAGCGTTGGATCTAATTCAGAAGAGACTGACAGCCAACAGATGAGCCAATTTAGCCCATCCCATGCCAAAAATGGTCAATCATGTTATCTTATGTGTGACTCGACTCTGGCAGATGCCTACTCTATCCAAACAACTTAAAGCATCTTTTTGGAAGACTGGATTATTTCACACACATTTTTTAAAAATCATAATAATGCTCGATTTTTCTGGAAACCTTCCACTTTAGCTTCAGCATTTTCACAAGAGATTTTTGATTATTTTATTTTAAGGATAAATCCTTTTATTTTATAGCCTAACAGAATAAATGTTTTCCAACCCAACAAAGCCTGATAAAAAAATCACTAACTTGCAGTTCAGTGACAGACCCCCATTTGTTTAAATATTCATACAAGGAAAGCTTTACACCTGTGCAAATCTTCCCTTAAGGCAAATGTTTGCTTTCAACAACACAAAGAAACACGTCAGGAAGTACAAATTAAAGGTACTTCCTGCATCCCTCACTACCTTCCCCAAAATGTAAGAGTAAAGCTAAAACTAAAGGAGTTTTTTATGTACCAAGTGATTACAACCAAGGCTTTAAAAAAAATTTGTAATTCATAATCTCTCAGTGAATTTTTTTTTTGTTGCTTTTCAGAAGACCTAGCAACAGACACGCTGTTCATCTGCCTCCACCTGCAACAGGACAGGACTTCCACCTCTGAAACCCCCACACTCTGGGCAACACAGTGCTGGTATACTGATTTTTCTTTTTCTTTTCCTTTTTGCTTGGGGTTTGAATAATAGTGAAAAGGAAAAATAAACCACTTACTCAGTGATTAGTCCACCCTGACAGCAAAGGACCACTAAACCTCTGCCCAATGCATCACATCCCCCGTAGTTAAGCCCTGTATGTGCTGTCACCTTGGACTCTTGCTTAAACTCAGTCTGAATTTTAGCTTCCCACTAGCACCCTGGGAGGTCTCAGGTGATGAGATTTCTCTGTTAGACTGAGAGCTGCAGAAACCACTGTAAACACTTACCAGCTCATCATCTTTCACTGGACACCTTGAAAGGGCACCTTTTAAAAAATGGACGTTTTCAAATCCATTGTTTCCAGGGGGAACAGCGCCAGCTTCCCTGCGCCGCACAGGGCAGAGGTTCTGCTCATAGCCAGTACTTTGGGTTGTCTTCTTGACAATCACACACAAAGTTGCAATTTCTTTTTCCATTTGTCCAGGAGGTAATTGCAGTGCCTGTGTGAAGTGACCTTCCCGCACACGGCACATGGAGCCAGGCAATTATCCACAGGACTTGCAGCAGCCTCTCCACTTCCAACCTTTTTATAGTGTTCTTTGTGATGGCAGTCCCAAGATTTTGAGATCCACGGACATTCATCTAGGCTGAAATCTGGACATTTTTAGAGATCTTCCTTATAGGACAAACAGATATGCTCAGTTGTGTGAGTACTTCCTTACATGGTTCCTGCTCCTCACTAATAAGATGGTGTCAAGGTGTGTGTGACCAATGGACTTGGCTGCAGGTGTTTACACTGGACTTGAAGCAACTCTTACAGAAAAGGTCACACACATTGAAAAGATTCTGTTCTGCACTTCCCAAGCATAAAACACTCAGTTTTCAGTAGATGAAAACACCAGGGTTTAGGTAACCATACACTGCTTGCATCAAACTTGTCCCTAATTGGTCCTAGCCTAGTTTATAGATTATAAAATCATGGAATTGTGGAATTATTTAGGTGGGACAAGACCTTAAAGATAGAGAATTTATAGATTATGTTGTTCTCATATCTTGTCAGCCCCAAGGCTGGTGGGAAAGTATGTAGTCCTTGGAAAGAATCACAAACTGCTGGAGAAGCCTTTAGAAAAAATGGAAAAGTTACGTTTTATCCTCTAGGTGGGTGTGGGTTTTTTAAATAACAATCATTTAATTTCCTCTGTTTCTGGATATTTAGTCAGTGGGTAACCAAACACTTCAATCAGCCTCAGCCAGGCTGATCCCAGCTTGTCATTGGCCCAGATAAACCTCTGCCTGAACAGCAGCTCAGCACTCAGACAATGCCAAGGGCTTCCCTTCATACTCATTACCACACTCACGGCCATTGCCCACCTCTGCTGTACAGTCTGTGATGCAAAAACTGGGTCTGGGATTCGAAAACTGTGTTGGCAGCAGTTGGGTGATTCAGCAAGTACAGTTTTTTCTACAGTCATGTTCTTTTCTGCACCTATTTTAAAGAGCAGCACTGGCTGAATTGAGTTGGCTGTGTTGCCATTACCTGGTAAACCAATGTTTCCTTCAGTTCCTGTGCCACCACTCCCACAGGTCTTACAGCAGGTTCAGGAAGAACTTCAGGCCAAGTGTGCATTAGAACAAGTAGGTGGTCCCTACAAAACATCATAAACTTTGTTGTACTGCAGGGAACCCTATGATCAGTCACAGGGCACAACTAACCCAGCCAGGGAGTCTTCTTTAGAAAGACTCAGCTCTTCTCCTCGGCTGCTCACACTTCTGCCTCCTGTGTGTTCCAGGCTGCTCAGATGACACCGGTGCACCTGTGAGTTTACAGCTCTCCTGCCACTGCCCATTTCAGTTTAAGTCAGGGCTGAGTTGCTCTGACCCATGAAGCCATTAGTGAGTGTTCACTCCCCATGCAGCCGGGCACCCCAAAGCACTCGGCAGCCAGGGCTTCACCAGGCTCCTCCACCTCTCTTGCTCTGCAGAGTTCACAGGCCACTGTTTTCACTCAATTACCTCCTGCAGTCAGGGAGAAACAATCGGTTGAGAAACTTCTTTTTAATCTGGCTAAAGTATTGGGATGTATTGTGGTCATTTGTATACAAATTCACCTGGATGGCGGTGCGAGTCCTCGAGGGAGGCTGTTGGCTCCCGCTCTGGAACACAACCACTCCTCTTCCACGAAATACTGCTCTCATCTCGCTGCAGGCAGCAGGAATAAAAACAAGTGTGTTTAACAGATGTCACAAACCATTCCCAGGCTGTCACAGCTTTCCAACATTTTCCAGTGGATTGTTATTACCAGATCCCTGCAAGTCAGCAGCAAGCGATGCCGCCTCTGACTCCGCTCATCCCATTCCGACTGATGACGTGAGCTGTCAGACTGTAAACTCAGAGGTGTCAAATAGCTGTAATTTGCAGATTTAGTAAAAGAGCTTAACATTCCTTTGAGTAAAGTACTTAAGAGATGTATTCCGTGGGATTTATAGGCTGTGGAAGTCTGTGTGGTTTTTAGCTAGAGCGGGATCTCCATAGGACGGCTCGAGTGTCAGTAAAGCAGCTTTGGCCTAAATCAGAGACTGCCATTAGATGTGAGCTTATATCCCACTGCAGGAATTTCCAGAGAGACTCTAATATCGAGTCTGAAAACAGCCATTTGGAGGATTTGCTTTTCTAGATACCTACTGGAATCACACAGACACTTACTTGCTGGAACTTGACTGCTTCCCAGCAGGCTAAATAACAGTTAGAAAGTTTAGGGCCTTCAATTAAAATAAAACAAAGCCCACAAAATAAGCGACAAACCCCACTTTTTTTCAGCTTCCAGAGCTGATCATCCAGTAAAAAGTAGTTTTCTACGTTTCCCTTTTGTTTCCACAAGTGTTGTTTGCATTTGACTTGCTGTCAATGATTCCTGGACCATTTCCATCAGGAAATCATTTCAGTGCTGCAGCCCAGCTTCTGTTGTTCCTTTTCACTGGACATACTTAGTATATTTATACATATCAGGGCTTGATGGTGTGCCATTTCCTGTATGAATTAAGAGGTGAGAGCATTACTCACCTGTCAATCACATCTCCTAAGAGAAGATACAAAGTGTTGTGAACACCCCACACCAGCACATGCTGGACACATGGCTGTCTGTGCCAATAAATTCTTCCCAGCATGAAGCCACTGCATCATGGAAATATCCAGCTAAATCTGGCAGAATTAAAGTAATTCATGTACAAACCTAGGATATGAGTTGCACAAAGTCTTAGGAATATTCAAGCAAATTTTTGCCCCTTTTTGGTATAACATACTTTGTGATTTGAGAATTCAATACCTGCTGGAAAATTCCAACTACCAGTTTTGCTGGGAACATAGCCCAGGCAACAGCAACTAAAAAACCCACCTAATGGGCTAAATCTTGCTCATGCTGCTCTTTAGGAGGTAACATTTCAGCCATGAAGTTCTACATTTGGTGACAGAAGGTTTCTGTAGTCAGCTGGAGATTTCGAACATCAAAAATTCCAGGGACGGAGAAGGAAGCAGAAGACTGAATGCAATTGATCCACAAATTGCAGCAGTACAGCACCCAAACACACCTTCAGCAGCTCTCTGCAGCAGCACTAAGCAGGGTTCTGGCAAACACTGATTTTTAGTGGACGTGGCATTCAAATGGATCTTTCCACACTGTGTGAATGATGGGCACAGGCTGCTGTCTGCAAAGCTCCCTGAGCATTTTGGAAGCACAGCTACGTCACCCAGACCTGCTGCTGAAAATGAGACACCTGGAGAACCCCAGTAACACCTGAGCCCCAGCAGATAAGAACCACCTGGAGCAGGCTGTTGGAGCACGCTGCTGTTTCAGGTGACCTGAAGCCCAAACTGGAAAATGCAGAGGCTGTCCCAGACCTCCCCAAGCAGCATTTCATTAAACAAACCTCCCTCTGCAAGATTGTGGCTACAGAGGTCCAAAGGCAACATAGGAGCCTTCAGTTTCCCATCCCACTGAGGTGACCTTTGGAGGCAGCACCTCTCCACAGAACATGTGGGATGAAGCCCAGCCCTAAGATAAAAGCTGCTGATGCTTCCTCCAGTTTATAGACAGGAAATGTTTTAGGGAGAATTACAGAATTACAGCGCCAATAAGGGGAGAGGGAGGAAGAAGAGGCACAAAGCAAGGTCATGCCTAAGGAGCAGAGATCAGCTCATACACAAAGCCCAAGGGGCCCTGCACACAGCCGCTGTAACGCAGAGCCCAGATTAGCACTCACAGTTTGGAGTGGAGGGATTGAATGGACAAATATTCTCTTCTAACTATTCTATTCTCTACTAACCCAAGCTCATCACTGAACTTCTCTTCCTCTGACATTTAACTACTGTAAAATAAAATATTAGGGTTTTTTTTAAAAAAGTCTCTGTATTGTACAATATCAGGTCATTAATTTTCACCCCGTAGACTTCAGAAACATTGTGTGTGTGTGTGTTACCAGCACAGTCCTTGTGTGGGCTTTGAAGTGAAGCAATTTCCACAAGGCAGAAGGAACAACTCCAGCCTAAAATACTTGTGCCTTGTGCTCTTCCCCCTCCCTTGTATCCTGCCAAATATCCTACGTTCCTGCAATCACAAGTAGCAGCATCGACACGCGATATCACTCATCACCTTTTACAGATTCTGCAAACACTGTTTTCCCCAGAGAACATTCCCTGGTTTTAATTGTAAATAAGCTGAATCTTTTATCTGCGTTCTTCAAGGAAGATTTTCAATTCACTGAAGAAATAAAGATTTTTACAACTCTGTGTGAAAACACATAAACATGTATTTCCATGTTTTAAAAGCTCACGGCCCATTCTGTAATTCCTCCATTGCTGTTCTTGAATGGTTCTCTCCCAATTACAGACTGACCTTCACATTCTATTTTCTCTACCGAGTGTAAAATGGGAACTTTTCATCCGTTCAACCTCCACTTTTCTAAATACTTGTTGGTGTGTGCACAAGGCCAGTAAAATCTTCACCTGACACTTGCAGAGCACTGCACAAGGCACTCAAAGACACCCCACCACCTGACGTATTCTGCTCCAGGCTCTTTATTCCTCTCCATAATGGAGGGGAAGAACTTGTCTCCTTTTCCCTCTCCAGCAAAAGGCTGAGAGCTTTACAAGTTTGTGTTGGTGTGACTTAAAATGCTTTCCCTGACAATTTTATAAAGGGCATTAGAAACTGGAAATGAATGTGGGGGAGCTGAGATGTTACATGACTCTTTCAGCTTTGGGGGTTCTGTTTTAAATTCTGCCTGAAGACACCAGTAAAGCATTTTGACTCATTTTCTTTTAACTAATAAATCCACTGTGCACCTTAGTACAACTCACACTTCTCATCTGAGGGAGATCTCAAGCCCAGCCTACAGAGCTGCCTCTGGAGAAATCCTCTCAAGGTTTCTGCTGGTTTTCCAGGCTGGATAAGGCTCACGGCTATTCCCTGAGTTTAGTCCCAACATCTGCAGAAGCTGGTCAAAAGTCACCTGGGAGGAATTTAAAAGATATTTTTCAAGAACTAACCATTTAAGGATTTTCTTATAAAGACATCAAATCTATCCTCTAAAGTCAAGAAGTAGCTGAATTCTATCTGTTCTATACATTACTATAAATCTATCTGCAATTTACCTCTTTTGCTCTTCCATCCATGACGTGGCTATTCCATTAACGTCAGCAACATCTGTGGAGCACTCCTGCACAGTACCATTACAGGATTTAAAGGCAGAACAAATGAACACTTAGAAGCTGGAAGTTCATCCAGTCAGACTGGGAACACCTCAGGCTGCTCCAGAATCTCCCTCCCTCCCATCCATCCATCCATCTATCCATCCATCCATCCACTGTGCACAACCACACAGAGCTCAGTGACAGCAGGACAGGGGCTGTTGTGGCTCAGATCAATACAGCACAGTGCAGTTATTAACAATAATAATAAAATATTTCCTGCATTCTGCTTTGATAATGAGCTGCAGCTGCAAGTAGAAATCCAGTCAGTGATTACAATGTCATGTCAAGGGCTCAAGCAGATTGTTAAAACTGCTCTGCTTTGACTGATCACACATTAAGAGCTTACATTTATAAAAATACAGTGTTTTAAAGCAAGAAACAGGCAGGCTTCTCACAAGCATTCCCATCCCAGGGATGCAGCCAGCACAAGCTCCTCACCTGGTTCTGCAGCTCCACACACAAATGCAGGGGGTGTGAAAGCTGAGTGGGGGCAGAATCCAGGTGTGATCCATGAACTCCCCTCTGATGGATCACCTGGAATTCAGTCACCGTGCCAACCCACACCCTGGGATTGGTTACCTGCTCCACTGGCACCACCAAGCACCACAAACAATTGCTGAATTAAGACTCACATTCCATAGCAGTGACTGTTTCCTCTGGGAATCGCTGCAAAGCTGGAAAAGCCATTTCTATTCACAAAGATAAATCCTTTATTTAGTAAGAATTATCTACACACAGATGAAGGACAGGAGTTGGGGTAAGGAGTCTTCCAGTGGAAGGGTTACACAGTCTCATCTCAACCAAGTTTTCTGTGCTGTTCAGGAACACGTCACCTTTCCTGTACAATGTAAGTTTTACATTTCCATTCTGAAAGAAACTCAAACAAAATTTCAGTGTTAAGAGATGTAGGTAACTATTACTCCATGGAACAGAAGAGCTGAGATAACCTCAGGGATGGTCTGCAAGGAGTAAGCTTTGAACATCCACTTGGAAAAAGCACAACCTCCCTGCCAATCACTCATTAAGTTTCCTAACCTGGAGGTTAAAATAGCCCAAATTTTGTGTGTTGTGACTTGATATCCTGTGCCAAAGAAGTTTTTACATGGGAATTAGGATTGATTTCCATAAG
Source organism: Oreocharis arfaki (assembly GCA_013398015.1). Taxonomy (NCBI): domain Eukaryota; kingdom Metazoa; phylum Chordata; class Aves; order Passeriformes; family Paramythiidae; genus Oreocharis; species Oreocharis arfaki. Next base: position 247,245 of record VZRR01000599.1, read on the forward strand.
CTCACAGTTAACAGATCACTACAAACTGCAAGCAGCAGCCCCTTTTTAACGTCCATTTTCTACAAACGCATTTCCTCTAAAAACAGAAAATGAAGAAAAAAAAATTAAATGGCTTTTTCTACTCTAAAATTGCAGGCAAAGATTTTATAATGGGAGTAGATAACTTGAATTTTGAAAAACAACCAGCTATGAGTCCAGAATATGAAAAGCTGCTGTTTAGAAAAGGGATGTTTCAGTTTGCAGCAGAGCAGAATTACTGAGGCTGGGAAAGAGTCCCCAAATCAATCTGTTTCTGTGAGAATTGTAAGGCTTTTCTGAGAGATGCCAGGCAGACTGTCCTAAGGGTCAGTGTGCTACACTGAGCCTGTCCAAAGCCATCACTCTCCCATTCACTGCTTTAAGCATCTGCTTCAGTGGTGACACTTTGGAGTCAGTACAGTAATAAAAACTCCAGAGAAAATTAAAATAATAAAAAAAAGAGAGCCCAAGTTTGACTTTGCAGCAGACAGGAGACTCACCCAGTATTGCTGCTGGTTCTCCACAGCAACTCACTCCCATACAACCACCACCAAGCCAGGAATGTTTATCCAGCAACTCCATGACATGGGAAAGTTTTCAGTCATCTCCAGAAACTCGCTGCAGTTCTTTAAAACACATATTCTACTGTATGGCTGGGCACTTGTTTTAGGAACTGCCTTTGGCCAGAGTTCCCTCCTGTCATTCCATTTAACGCTGGACAGAGCTGCAGCACATCCACTGGCACCAAAAGCATGGCAGAGACAGGTAACGGCCTTAGAGCTGCATCAAACCCTACAGATTTAAACAATTATTGATCATTCCTGGCATTTACCACCTGAAAACCATCCTCATTCCAAACCTGTAATGCCCAAGACTCTCAGTCCTTGCAAAGTCCATCCCCAGTGATAAAATCCATCAGCTTTCATCTGAAATTGTCCACTCACAAACACAATCAAACGTGGCATTAAAGTGGCTTTTGATTTCAGACATTTCACAGACAATTCCTGATTCTGTGCACCCTGTAGGGACCTTCTGAGATGCCCAAGCCCTGTAACATGGAAAACTTTTCATTGAGAACACCCCTTTCCCTCCACATTTCAGACCAGAGTCATTTCTAATCCTTCTGCCAAAAGGAAAACAATCTTAGGATTGAAATACTACTATTTACAGCCTTAGCCTGTTACCTGCTGCATGAACAGCAGACAGATTAATTCCAAAAATGAGCTCTTGCAGAGTGGGGAGGGAAGAGCCATAGTTTGGGGTTTGTCACAATGCAAGAAAGGGAGATTCCTCATAAATAAGATTTTCAAAAAACCTTTGCTCTTTCTGGCAGTCGGGAGATAAATGCACCATTACAGTCCCCTCACTGCTGTCAGCAGCTAAATCAGGAGACAATTAGGGAAAATAACGGGCAGGTTGCAAGCTGGAATTCTGCACTGCCACTACATTAACTGGACTTCACTTTGCTTCTGCACTCCAGAGATGAAAATTAAAGAGCTTTTAACATCGTTTTTAACTGGAGATTGATGCCAGGTTGTTTTTTCACCCATGATTTTAAGAGAGAGAAAGTAACTAGCAAAGGTTTCACTCCTTTTAAGTTACGTTCCTATTTTTAGTTGTAGGGGAGGGTATAACACAAAAAAGTAAATGCTATTTGCAATTAAATTTCCAGAAGCACCAAATTCAGCCCTTCCCTAGTGCCCACACTGAGAAATCTTGCATCTGATTTACAAACGTAATTATATCAGTGTAATTATACCGGTGTAATTCCCCAGAAATAACAAAGTTTTTTTTCAGCATCCAAGAGAAAGATTTTAATCCTTAAATTCAACATGAAGAATTACGCCAGGATAGCTTATGCTGAATAGCTCAGGGTGAATTTCCCTGGAGAGACAAGGTCTAAAAATACAGTCCTGTTGTGGTGGGATGCCCCTGGCTGGATGCCGGGTGCCCACCCAGCCTCTCCATCCCTGCCCTCCTCAGCTAGGCAGGGGAGAGAACACAATGAAAGGCTCGTGGGATGAGGCAGGGACAGGGAGAGATCACTGAGCAATTACTGTCATGGGCAAATCAGACTCCACTTGGGGAAATTAACTTCATTTACTGTGAATTAGAAGTGTGTTGGGTAATGAGAAAATGAAACAAAATCTTAAAACACCTTCCTCCCATCCCTGCCTTCTTCCCAGGCTCAACTTCACTTCAGAATTCTCCACCTCCTTCCAAGCAGTACACGGGGTGGGGAATGAAGGCTGTGGTCAGTTCATCACCTTGTCCCTGCTGCTCCTTCCTCCTCATTCTCTTCCCCTGCCCCAGTGTCTCTTTTCCATGTGTCCTCTTGCCACAGGCTGCAGTCCTTCAGAAAAAGCCTGCTCCAGCATGGGTCCCCCATGGGGTCACAGCAAACCTGCTCCAGTCTCTCCAGGGGTCCTGCCAAGAGCCTGATCCAGTGTGGGCTTCCCCCAGGGCCAGAGCCTCCTCTGGGAACATCCTCTTGCTCCATCATGGGCTCCTTCCCAGGCTGCAGGTGGAGCTCTGCTCCAGCGTGGGCTCCTTCCCAGGCTGCAGGTGGAGCTCTGCTCCAGCGTGGGCTCCTTCCCAGGCTGCAGGTGGAGCTCTGCTCCAGCGTGGGCTCCTTCCCAGGCTGCAGGTGGAGCTCTGCTCCAGCGTGGGCTCCTTCCCAGGCTGCAGGTGGAGCTCTGCTCCAGCGTGGACCCCCATGAGCTGCAGGGAATCTCAGCTCCGGTGCCTGGAGCTCCTCCTGCCCCTACTTCTTGCCTGCCCTCGTGTCTGCAGGGCTGTTGCTGTCCCACATTCCCACTCGTCTCTCTGGCTGCAGTTGGTCTCACAAGGCTTTTCCTCCCTTCCTAAATGCGTGACCCCAGCAGGGCACTGCCCTGTTGGTGATGTAGCTCGGCCTTGGCTCTGTTGGACACAGAGGAAGCTTCTGGC
>VZRR01000599.1:250287-286370 GCA_013398015.1 Oreocharis arfaki
CACCCACAGCATCCTGCAGATCCCAAAGACTGAGGTTTCCTCCCACCGGAGAAGTTTTGGCTGTTGAAAGGAGGAGATTATTATAGCAATGCTTTCAGCATTATCCAGGTCATTTCCTCATACATTAATGAGATAATAGAAATTTATGGAAGTCTTTATTGAATCTTAATTGCTCCCTAAGACCATGACTGAACTAGAAAGAGTGACTGCATTCTGCTTTGATTGCTACAGCAGATGCTGAGGATACAGAATCCTGAACTTGGATTTGTTCATTTTTCATTTAAAAATACTGTTAGTTTTCCTTTAGAATAATACCAATCCATTTCCTGATAGTGCAGTATGAAAGATGCTTCTGAAAGGTGAGAGGGGTCATTCCAATATTTAGTTTGCTACTAGAAGCCTAATATTTTGTTGAGGCTGTTCTTACTCTTTGCAAGGAAGAAGATTTTAAACCAGAACACCACTGAAGAATTTAAAAGGCATCTTCCTCACAAGCAAATGACTTCAAATTAGCCCAATTATAATTAAAACATGACGTATTTATCAACCCAGTGATGAGAAATAATGTAAATCAAGGACAAGTCTGTTTACAATTTAATAATCCACATCAAGCGACTACCAGGAGAATTTACCAATGCCTAAAAATTGCCATAAATTACACTCTTGGTTGGGAAGTTGAAAGTTTTTGAAAAAGCTCAGCTCTTGCAGATGCCACTGAATATTAGAGATTCCTAAAGATGCAAAAATAGAACTCCTTTGGTTGAAATTATGTCCCTCTGTGAAACTGTAAAATCCAAAAACTGCAAAACCCAGAAGTTTTTGAATGCTGACTTAAAAACAAGAGCTGCATTTCACTGTATTCTTGTGCATTGTTAACCTGCTATACAAGATCCAGGATCGTACTCAGCATGAACAGTTCCCACAGCCTTTCACACTGTTGATAATTTCTTCTTCTAGCTTCTTCCTTTCCTCCTCTTTGGATGTCTGGTTATTTCTCTCCTCCCAGTTTGGGTGGTTGTGACTGTGGAGCACTTTGCTGCTCTGTGTGTGCCACATCTCATAGTAGAGATTGCTGGGGTTCGCCAGGAGCTCTGCGTGCCTGCCACGTTCTGCAACTTTACCCTGCAAAACAAGGGCAGGTCAGGAATCCACATCACCAGATCCTTAGGAACATGCCAGCCTAGGGACCACAGTTTCACAGTATGGATTAGAGCAGTTATTAATGAGAAGGAGCTTGAGACAGCAAGGAAGGACTGAATGCACAGTGCACTCACTCGTGTGGGCACTGCCATCTGAAAACAAGGAGTTGTGCTCTTCTCAGACTGGAGGTGCCTTTTGTCCACCTGGACAAAATTTAAAGCCCACCAGCATGGAAAGTTTTATTATCTAAACTGGAGGAGTTATCTAAAGTAAATGTGGACCTCTACATGAGGAGGAAGGTGTTCAACTACTCCTGCAAAGGTCACATGAATGTACCAAAACAAACACATATCTGTCTTTGCTTGGTAACAAACACACATGAAGAAACTAAAAGAGAAGAGCAGAGAGGGGTTTGTATTAGACAAGCAAGGCACATCTAAGATCAAATCCTGAAAACAGTTAGCGTAAACTGTGCTTTTATGGGCACTCTGTAGCTTGTGTCACTGCAATCACCACCATGAAAATAGTGTGAGCAGTTCGGTTCTCTCGGCTGTTCTCAGGAGCAGAGATGATTTACTGACTATCAGCATGGAAATGGGAGGGAAGAGCTGGAGAGGAGAATTCCATGAGAACTCACACAGAGAACCACCACCACTCTTCAAAAAACCAAACCCATGTTTTTACTTTGAGAGACACATTCACTGACTTCAAATTAAACTAATATATTCGTTCTCCAGCTACTCTCCCTTCTGGGAAAGGACAGCATTATACAGACAACCACATGGCTTTGATACTAGTTCTAAATTCTGATCTACAATTAAATCTACCTCCTTGTGATATCTGCTGATGGACATGCTGGGAAAAAATTTAGGTCTTGGCACTTCTATTAGTAGTTGTGCCAGTGGAATCTGAACAAACATACACTTGATCAACAGAACTGCAGAATTTATTTATATCCTTTAAGTGATTAATTTGGAGTTCATTACAGTAGACACCAGGCTTTTGAATTATGGAGATTTTTTAAAATAACTCTTGACCAATCCTCAAAAATGGAACTTCTCTGCTCAGCTCCACTGCATCAGGATATGTATCATTACTCCAACATTTACTCACTCAGGAATGATTCTGATTTTACCTCGGCAAAGGTACTGCAATTGTGATTCCGTGATTACCATTGCTAAGCAAAACCAGCCACAATCATCCTGTCTCATCCCTGCTCCTGAGCCTTATTTATCCGGCTGCTAGCACATCAATCCCGCTGGGATGACAGCGGAGCACGTCAGCGCTGCCTCGGGGAGCCGGCGGGGATGTGCTGCCTCCCTCATCCACAACCCCATCCTTCAGGAAAGGGAGCACCCTGGCTCCTTCACAGTTCGAGGCTGTGCTTTTATTTTTAATTTAACAGTTACACTACAACACAAAACACACTCTTAAGAAGCTGTGAAAACTTGCATGGAAAACAAAAAGCTGCCAATTGCCTTGTGACACGTTACAAAATGCTTGTGAGATGTTTTAAGATGCACTAGTAGAAAGGATACACCTTAGGAGAGGGTTTTTCAGCAAAAGCTGAAAAAACAAAGCAGATCAAAACCAAATAAAAACTCCATGGAGCACTGCGAGTGATTTATTCCACTACTTCATCCTGAGATTCATATAAAGCTGAGTTTTGTGGAGCAAATGTCACCATTTCATAAGATACGGTTGTAATTGTCCATGAAATCATTGAATGTAGTGTAAGAATAATTTATTTGCTTTTAGATGTGTATTTTAAGTCACTAAATAAACCTATGAGCACAAGCTTATAAATAGCAACTGATAAAAACGAATGCAGAGATAAATTTAACATCTATTATCAGCAGATTAGAGCAGTGTACTTTCAGCATTATCAGTTAAAGGAATAATTACGAAGTTATCAAAAGGACATTTGTTTATTTTAAATCTCTTGCCAGATAAGATTAATAGAGAAAAAACTGGACTTTGGATGAGTGTGAGGCAACAGCTCCACACTGATATTAGGGAATCAAATGTTGAAACACGTTGGTTTTTTCTTAGAAGAGAAGCCTACAGAAGGGGAACAATCATACTTTTCTACAGGTACAACAGAGAATGGTGCTCAGATTTTTAACATAATTAGGTTAAACAATCCTGCAATAGCTCTATTTGCATGGAAACGGAACATGCTGTCCTCTTTCCTTCCACTGAGAGGAAAAAATGGGTGTATGTGAAAAACAGATGCTTGCTGAGCCATGAGAGTGAAACATAAATTGGGGGAACACATTAGGAAACTTCATCTGACAGAAGCATGCAAAAACTTAGATTAAAAACATGCAACAGTAAGGCATAAAAATAACAATTGACAAGATAGTCACATGCCAAGCTTGGGCTGGAATTTTCAAACATGGTTCATTTCCAAAGAAAAAACTTCCCAGCCGCTTGGTGTGAGTGTAATAATTGAAACTGGACACACAGAGTCCCTAAACCAAACCCTGACACGATGTGAAAGTCACACAGCACCTCACCTGATCCAGCACGATGATTTCATCTGCATCCACCACCGTGGACAACCTGTGGGCAATGAAAATCGACGTCCGGTGCTTCACCATGTCCCTCATGGCTTTGAGAATGTTCTGCAAGATTGGAATAGACACAAACTCTTACACGCTCCTGAGTGGGATGAGGAGAAACAAAATGCTGCTGGAAATATGCAAATTACTGTAAATAAGTTTTGAGAAACGTCTCTGGTACTGCTACAGCTTCCCAATAACAAACAGCCATGAGTATGTACATGAGAAACAGAAGAGCTCCAAACATGAAGTATCTGTGGTTTTGCTAAAGCCTCAAACTGAAAAAAAAGCTTGTATTCACAGAAAAACACAGCTATCCCCAGGGACAAAGGAAGAGAAGTGTCACTTCATTTCCACGGAGCCATGCTACACAAGCAGCAAACAGCAGTAAAAGCATCTGAAAATACGAACTCCTCATGGTTGTAATAATAATGCTTTCCAATGAAAGTTAAAGAAAAAAATCCCTCTCAGTATTATGCCAGTGTGGAACAAAGTCAGAGCAATTCTGGGAATTATCTATTTATCCAGGGTTTCCTTTGTGAGCTCTAAGCCACCTTCCAAACCACATCCCTCTGCAAGGAGCACTGACTGGGAATTTGTGCCCTCACTACCCTAAGTGAAGTGTCCACTTTATTTCCCTGAAAATTTTTGTCAGAAAACATTTCCATTCCCAGGCATACTCTTGTGGAAAACCTTCATTTTTATTTGCTGTCTTCCAAGTGCATTTCTACTTTGAAACTTTCAGCTTTGCTTATGACTCTTGCACAGATACAGCAAAACAAGAGAGGAAGAATCTGAGACCTGAGTGTGATATGAACATTTCTGGCCCATGAGGAAGCTGTGCTACATTTCAGTGCTGTGCTATATGGATGCACAGTTCATACTCTGGATTCTTGGCATCTGGAAAATGAAAGTAATTTAGTGATTACAGGTCAATAAATTCACTCGATAATCTGCATAAGTGAACAGAGCTGTAGCTTAGCTCATTTCGGATGACATTAGTTTGGGAAATTACTGCTGGTGCTGAGAGTTTTGTGCTCAAGCAAAGATGTTGTTATGAAGGCTGATGCAGCTCCTGTCACAGTGTCACCACATCCATGTCACAGCCCATCCTGTGGGATGAACACAAATGAATACCAGCACTGCAGGTCACACCTACCTCATCTGCATCTGCTGCACAACAAACAAGGAGGGGTTTGTCCTGCATTATGTCCCAACCATTTCAAAAGCTTTTTTGATGGATGCTACATGGCATCTAAACACCTTCTAAAGTGGATTGGAAAGCTTCGCATTTCATGGCCACCTGAGGTATTTGCACCAGTTTCAAGGGATGAATGTGTCAAGGTGAATGGGACTTCCAGAGAAAAAACAGAAAATATCCAAGAGACAGCTGGCATCCCTCACTACCTCCAGTCAGATGGACTGAGCATCTCTGCTCTGCTCTTTAGCACAACTTAGACACAGCATCTCTTAATAATACTAAGAAAACACTTGAAAAAGAACAGAATTCTTTCTGAGAGGAAAAGAACATGGAAAAGCACCAGAATCAGACATCACTGCACCACTTAAATTTTACAATTTTTTATCCCAATTTACCTCTTCTGTAATTGAATCTAAAGACGATGTGGCTTCATCATACAGAAAAATAAGTGGCTCCTTTAACATTGCTCTAGCAATTGCAACTCTTTGCTTTTCTCCTCCTGAATGAGGGGGAAAGAGGAAAGAAAAGAAAAAAGATGAAGTTAAAATTGTGATAGTCTAAATTCAACGGCAGACATGATTTTTGAGGGTTGGTTCTTGGTTTTTTTCTTTTTTTTAATTGACATCATAGTTACTGCTGACAAATGTCTGACATGTTACATAAGAGAGCACACAAGTTCCTGCTCCCTGGTAAATTTAGTGATTCAAGATTGCTCATCCTTTTGGAAAAGGACAGAGAACTATCCTGTAGCTGCTCCAAGGCAAGAGTCTCACACAGGTATCAATGCTGTGCAGTTACTCACTCTGTACACCTGGGAGTAGGAACTCATTTTTACCTGGCTTAAGTTCTACTCCATCCAGCAACTGTGCACACACAAATCCTGTTTTCTCTCACCAGTGCTCTGTCCATGCCTGCTGTATTGGATTTCAAGCATTTTGCTCATACATTGTGTCTCTCAGGTCTCTCCTTGATATTCATCCAACTTCTCACCCCCATAATGGCAAATTTCACTCAAGAACAGTTAATATGGTACTACAAACCACCTTCAGCCAGGTGATTTCTCATCTAACCCAGTTTCAGACTAGTTTCCTTCCTTAACAATTCTTACAGCCAACATCTACTCAAGAATAACTCAGGGCAACTTTTACAGACAGGAAAACAGGTGCATTTGAGAACTTAAAATCTGCTAAACATTTGGTACACGATGCAAACACGTCACATTTGTGCACTTGTCCTCCTTTGTTTTACTCAAGACTTCAAAACATTCCATTTAATACCATTATATTCTTGTAAATGTTCCATTCCTATCAGGAGGGAACATGCTTTCATAAACCATTTAAAAGGCTGTTGGTAATGCTGCAGTTCACATTTTAAACTGTCTTTGGCAGAACTCAGGAGCAATTAGAACTGTACAATTTACTCAGTCTGTTTCAGTGTGCTCTCCCTCCCTCCCCTACACAGCATCTTCAAAACTCACAGCTTGACAATATCCATGCTTGAAAGACATATTTCAGTAACCAAATCCCTTATATGTGCAGCAGATCCACTTGTCTCATGTTGTTCCCCATTCACACTCAGGGCAGCAGCACAGGAACTGTTCCATTCACAAAGTCAGGGATTTGGGGCTGTTGCAGCTCTGCCTATTACACATCTATCAGACAACACTGATGTGGGTTCTGCTAGGAACAACCCAAACAACTTGTTTTTCATTCTTTATTCTTGATTAATCAATCCTTGAGAACAGTAAGAACTGCACAAAATGCTACATCACCATTTAAATTGGTAAAGCTGTCATTGCAGCTAAAATCTTGTTTTTCCTTCGTGCACGTAAACCCCTGGATTTTAAAGAGAACCACTTCAATTTACACAGCTTTTACTCACCCTATTTCTGCCACAAAACAACAGAACAAATCAGGACTTTGTGTTCTCCTCAGACTTGAAGAAGCCTCACCCAACGTAAAAAAACCCAACAAACTGATTCTGAAATTAATCCAATACATATCTTTATAAGAATTTAGGGAGCTGATCTACTATTGAGAAAACTATAGATTCCAATTAGCAGTAATTTTTTTACAGAGCCACTGAAGGAACTCAGAGCTTCCCATTTGGTATCTCCAATTCTTTGAACAATGACACCATTTCTGAGAGCACCGGGCTGAGACTCCTGTATCCCGGCTCCATACATTCCTGAAGCTTGTTTACTACTGGTTATTTGTCAATACTCATCTAATTGTTGAAAACAGGAAACTGAAGGGTTTTTTCAGTGGCAGATGCCCACTCAGAGCTCAAAAGAATTTCATTATCTTTCTCCTGAGTATTTTACATACTCTTTCTTCTTTAAATACTAACAAGGCAGGAAAAGAACACAACTCCCTTCCCTTTCTAAACACCACCTTTGTGGAAGCACTGGCATGTGGGTGCTTCTGACCATCCCAGTGGCAGCACAAACTGAAGGATGGAGGAAAGGCAGAACCCATTTTCAGGAAGGCCCCATTGCAGGAGTCTCGAGGTCAGGAGGAAACTCCAACATACCCACACATGATGCTCCAGACTTAGAAAGGGACATGGAATCACTCAGGGTGGAAAAGCCCCACAAGACCATGGAGTCCAACCATTCCCCCAGCACTGCCAAGACTGCAAGTGCCACATCCACGTGGCTGTTAAATCCCTGCAGTCATAAGGACTCCACCACTGCCCTGAGCAGCCTGATCAAACCTTTGGTTGAAGAAATTTTTCCTAAAATCCAATCTAAACCTCAACATAAGGTTAAGGCTTTGAGCAACCTGATCTAGTGAAAGATGCCCCTGGTCACAACAAGAGGGCTGGTCTAGATGATTTTTAGAAGGTTCTCTCCAACTGAAACCATTCTATTCTTCTATAAACACCAAGACATTTCAAACCTATTGTCAGTCAAATCCTCTTTCTAGCAATTATGAGTGTGGGGAGACAGGCAGCACAAGACAAATCTTTCATTGTTAACATGATTCTCTTCAGTTCTGCCAGTACTTATTTAGCACTTTCTATTCCCTCACCCAGATCTGTGCTTCACATATTTTATTTCCCTTCTAGGTTTCTCCATAATCCCCTTCTGCCCCATGCATACTTTCTCCTGCACACATGTTCTGGGTACAAGCTGTACCCTCTGATCCCCTGTTTCAAAGGGACCAGGACTTCTGACTGCAGCAGCTGCAGAGAAAGAAACACTCCTCAGAGCTGTCTCTGCAACAGGCAGCACCTGTCTGCACCCACTGCATCCCTCTGCTCCTGCCTTTCAGCATGAGCAGGGCCCAGAGCACACATAAAGTTCCCAATTCTGGTCCACTACCCAAACAGATCATAAGAAAAATCATTTTTACTTAGATGCACCTCCAGCCTTACATATAATCTCATTTAACACTATCCCTTGAAAATACATTCCTTTGAATATCTTGCAGACTACAGTTGCCTTAAACTGCAGACCTTCATATTAGTATTTAGCCTTTACAGGTAGGTATTTTGGGCTCCTCTCTGCAAGGACATTGAGGGGCTGGAGGGTGTCCAGAGAAGGGAACAGAGCTGGGGAAGGGTGTGGAATTTAAGTCCTATGAGGAGCAGCTGAGGGAGCTGGGGGGGCTCAGCCTGGAGAAGAGGAGCCTCAGGGGGGGCCTTGTGGCTCTGCACAACTCCCTGACAGGAGGGGGCAGTGGGGTGGGGATCAGGCTCTGCTCCCAGAGAACAGGGACAGGATGAGAGGAAACGACCTCAATCTGTTCCAGGGGAGATTCAGGCTGGACGACAGGAGGGATTTCTTCACTGAAAGGTCATGCATTGGAACAGGCTGCCCAGGGCAGTGGTGGAATCAGCACCCCTGTAAGTGTTCCAAAAACGAGTGGATGTGGCACTTGGTGATGTGGTTTAGTGGGCTTTTTGTGGGATTTAAACTAAGGTTAGACTTGATCTTGGAGATCTTCTCCAACCTTAACATTCCGTGTTACAAGCTAAATAAGCTAAAAGCAAACCTGAGGAACAAACTACGCGTGGAACTCTGAGAAAGAGTGTGTTTCACACACAAAGAAGCTGTGAGCCAACCTGAGAGCTTGAGTCCTCGCTCCCCGACCTGGGTGTTGTAGCCATTGGGCATCCTCAGGATGGCCTCGTGGATCCCTGCCAGCCTGGCCACCGCGTACACCTCCTCTGCTGTGGCTCCTGTGTTGCCATAGAGCAGGTTGTAGTAGATGGTGTTATGGAAGAGAACAGCATCCTGCATTTGTGGGAAGCACATTTTAAAGAAGAAACCATGAACAACAGCTTCAAAACTGTCCCCAGCCTGTGAAAGAATCAATACAGAATGGCTTATATTTTTCTTTACGAAGCCTGAAGGTAAAAGCGTTTGGGGAAATTTCTTTCCCCAAAAAAGGGATTAATATATTTTGTGTCCTAAATATGTATGTCATGCATACTTTCACCACTTTGCTAACTCATTATGGGTGGTAATCAACTATAAAGCTAAATCACTTAAAGCTGCAGGCAGTTTCTCATGGGGAGGCTTAAACTCATTTCAGAAATTGGATCTATATGATGATGCATATAAAAACATCGTATTTCCTGAGGGAAAAAGTCTAGCTCCTTTGAAAGTCACCATGCAACACCACTGCATCAGGACTGGCCCTCACTGAACCACAGTGCCAGATACTGAGAATCACTATTACAATGGACTATCTGGGGAGAAGGAAACATGGAATACCTGAGGCACAACTCCTATTGCCTTCCTCAGACTTTCCAAACTGACATCTTGGATGTTCTGTCCAGCAACATAAATATTTCCTTTCTGAGGTTCATAGAAACGAAATAACAACCTCACAATGGTGCTTTTCCTGGAATTGAAAAGAATTGAAGTTAATGTTACATCCTGGTTTGCCATTTTCAATCTCCAATCAGAATTGATGTACGAACAAAAATAATAAAAAGCAAACACAAGAAGCACCACATTTAAGAAACTAAATTCTGCAGTGATTGGCATATTTAGTCCATTTACCCACCCTGACCCACTACCTCCTACAATGGCCACTTTCTTTCCTGCAGGGACTTCAAAGGACACTCCAGCAAGGACTTTCTGCCCCTCTAGGTATTCAAAATGCACATTGTCAAAGGCGATGGAAGCAGTCTGGGGGGTGATCTGCAGGGGTGGAGCCAGCTCTTTGTCCTATGAAAAGAAGAGTTCCACTTTATCTGCTGCCCAGAAATTATCTCCAACACGTCAACAAGCTGAGCAGTCCCTTTCCCACCTCAGAAAAAGGCAAACAGACACACTCCAGCTCAGACATGTGGAAAATAATCATAATTTACAGCACAAGTGACATTGGTTCGCTCCTCCTTTTCCCCAAAGGAGGTAAAAATTCCTGCTGTAAACACTCTGCCTCATAACTTCTTTTGCAATATATTCTGCATCATTAATTACCAATAAAAATTCAAGCACGAGGCATGAATACTTAAATAAAAAAATCTCAATACGAACACAGCTTCCATGAAGCAATTTTTGCTTCTCTGCAAGGAAAAAAAATCAACTGCTCTTGCAGTAACTGCACTTAGAGAGGAGGCAGAACAGCAACCTTACACACAGCAACTCTTTCATGAACAGAAATAAAACCTGGAAGATCAGGACAGGGTGAAATGATGGCCTTGCCACACACAGCCCTATTAAATACCAGATACTTTAGGAAAATAAGCTACTACTTACTTTAATTTTGGTATCTACACTGAGAAGTGTAAACAAGGTATTCATATCTATAAGGGCTTGTCTTGTCTCTCTGTACACTGTTCCCAGGAAGTTTAGGGGCAGAGACAGCTGGAACAGCAATCCATTCACCATCACCAGATCTCCAACAGAAAGGCTGCCTTAAGACAAAAGGGGTGTGAGAGAATAAGGAGACTTGAAGGGTTGTCTTGTTAGGATGCACCAAAAGACTTCAAAGAAATAATCAAGTTAATCGAGTCTAATTTATTTACCCCATTTCTAAACCCAGATGTTTAAACAGCAAACAAAACCCCAGAACCCATTCCCAGATTTTACACAGGGGTGCCTGAAACGAATGGCAACGTTTGTGTGGATTTCACTTTTGAAAGATGTAATAGCACTGGCAAGTAAGGGAAGCAGCACATACAACATCAGACTGTACAGCTGCAAAATCCACAGAGAGGCCTAAGGAAGTTAAAAGGGGAGGAAATAATACATGGAAGTACAAATCAGGAAAGACAATCTTAAGTACAATTACAGACAAATCCAAATGACAGAATTTGTCATGATCAAGCAAGAGCTTTCATGCTGTATATCCCAGAGAGCTCCTAAAACACACTGGGAACCTCTGGGCAGCTCAGTATCAAACAGGTTGATCAAGAGAAAACTCAGGATGACACACCAGCTAAAGGTAAGTGCCAGGTCACTTCAGCTGAAACAGGCCCAGAAAGATGATTTAAAGCCATATTTCTACCATCCTGCTTAAAGCTATTCTAAATCTTCCTAAGAACAGCCATAATCTGCACCTACTGACTGATCTGTTCAGGGTAACCCTTCCCTGCCCTGGCATCTTTAAAAAGGGCAAAGCAGATGCAAGAAAGAGCACATGGTATAAAGGTCTGCCCTTCAAACACTTCTGGATGTTAACAGTCTTTAAAGCATCATTATTTTTACTCTAAAACCACCTTGCTTTAGCAGAGCTTTATCCCAATTCTGTATTTGAAGCTTGCACTGTGTGTTCCTAATCAAGCAGGTTTTACTTTACGTAGTAAATTAGAAAAGGATAGAACATATGGAACCAATTCTTTTAATAATGTGCCCTTATTAATGTAAGGGAAGTGAATTGTTGGTAAAAAACTACTGGAGACAAAGCACAGGGGTATATATACACTGAGTCTTGCCAACATGGGAAGGGAGAAGGGCAAAAAGAAGAATCTTTGTAGAAGGTCCACAGAAATATTTTTATCTATAGAAGTGCCTTTCAAAAACCCTCAAGAAAAACTTCCTGGAGTGATACTTTTGTGAGCTCTTTCATGTTTTTGATAAAATCCTAGTATGATTGAGAGAGTCACTGAGAGAGAAAGAGAGATATAATGGAATGAATAATACTCCAAGAAACAGAAACAGACAAAACCTATGCAAAAAGCTCTCAAGCAAAACCTCTCAAAATGAACTATCACATCAACTCTCAGTTAATTAAAACTAACACCTCTGTTATGGATGAACTGAGGTAAAGGAGACCCATTCTAGGCTGACAGACAGATGAGTTACCTGCAACAATGCCCTGGCTGGCAAGCACCATGATGGCTGTTAAACCAACACTAAATATAGCGCTCTGGCCAAAGTTGAGGAGAGCTAAAGTAGAGGTAGTCTTCAGGGAGGCTTTTTCATAAGTCTTCAGGAACTCATCATACCGTTGGGCTTCGTATTTTTCATTATTGAAATACTACAATATAAACACAAATGGTAAAGGTGACAGTGTCAAACAAGTTAAGGTTTTAAGTGACTATAAAATCCAGTGTGAACAGACTACGTGCACTGACACACACAGAGCTCCTCTCCAACAGTTCTAGGGACTAAAGGAAAGAATCACAGAATATCCTGAGTTGGAAGGGACCCACAAGGATCATCCAAGTCCAACTCCTGCACAGACACCCCAACAATCCCACCCTGTGCACTCCTGGGAGCGTTGTCTAAATGCTCCTGGACCTCTGGCAGCCTCGGGGCCGTGCCCATTCCCAGGGAGCCTGTTCAGTGCCCCACGACCCTCTGGGTGAGGAACCTTTCCCTGACATCCAACCTAGTCCTCCTCTTCAAGACTAAGTTTACTTTTTGCAGAAGTTGATGGTCAAGGTGATTCAGCCATGAAAGAAACTTCTCTCTCTTTATTAGCAAAGAGATTTTTCCAGCCCCCCTAACAACATTCCTGCTACTCTGTCAATGCCACGCAGTACTCTTCAAATGAATAATGCTTAAAAATACGCTATTGCTCCAAATATGCAGCCCAATAAAAGATGACTCTTATGACTCACTTCCCTTAGGCTGACAGAAGCAAGACAAAGAGCCTGGTAGTAAAGACTGGCCTTACCTTCACAGTCTCATAATTCAGGAGCGAGTCAATGGCAGCGTTACCGGCATCGTTATCAGCTTTGTTCATTTCTATCCGAAACTTAGTCCTGGGAAAGGAAGGTTTGATCCAGTCACAAGTTCAGGCTGAAGCATCAGAGCACCCTGATGAATGTGAGGGCAGGGCCTGCCTTACCTCCACTGTGTAATCCCTATCGTGAATGCTGCGTAGGCTCCCAGCGTCCCCAGAGTGACCAAAGCAAACTCGGCACCGCATTTGTAATACTGGAAGATTTAAAACCAAATGGAAAAAAAAGAATCATCATCATCATCATTTGCAAAGCGTGGCTGTTGTCTCCAGCTAAGCTATCCTAATTTTAAGACAAGAAATGATGGTCCCTCCCAACACAACCCCTGCTCTGAACAGCTTAAGGCTAAATAAAGGCTTACACTCAAAAGGAAAGCAGCAAGAAGGATTTAGATAAAAAGATTGGAGGCAATAACCAAGAGCTGGTGTATATAATACTGCAAAGTTATTTTTCACATTATAAAACATAAATGCTACTGAGGCTTGTGCTGTTTTCACAAATAAGCATTTGTTTCCATGCTTTTTGAGTGGATTTTGAAAGAAAGCCGAAGACTGTGGAAGAAGAAATAAATGGCCTAGCAAAACAACTTAGGAAGCATTTTCTGTACTTCAGGGCACATCAGGAGAGAAAAGCCCTAAGGAGGGTTGGCTGACAGCCAGCCTGGTCTGCAACTTCCACGGGTTAGAAAATGTAACCCAACATCAACAGGCATTTCAGTGTTCCATTCAAACTTAGGTCCTTCTAAAAAGGCCAATAAACAAAACAAGGTTCTTGTTTTTAATTTAGTCTAAGACATATAATCAACATTTAGATTTTCGCACCCAAATAATACCCAAAGATCCTGACTTCAAAGACAGGAAGTGGGATTTATTTTATAGAAGTTTAAATTTCAGCATATTAAGCTTAAAACCTGCCAGGAGAAGCCTGTTTTCCAAAAGCTAATTTTCACTTTTAAGTTCTGCATAAGTTCAGATCAGTATTCAGGAAAGAGCCAATAATCACTCCCTTCTCTACCCTGAACACACTAAACCACAACATTCCTGGACATTTATATTCTAGTTCCTCACAATATTTGACACTTGTGTGCCCAGTTTACTTTTCTAATTTCATTTTTTCAACAATACTGAAGAAAAACATTAAAAACTGTCCAGGTGAATACAACTGACTGAAGAGAGGTTTAAAATGTGCAAATAATTTCAAATAAACTGATTTAAAGCAACTGCTATTTGAAAATTATGGATTGCCCTCTTTTACAGTAGTTGCCTTCACCTTGTAAATTCAATTATTATTATTAATACTCAGCAGACTTTGGTAAGAGCATTATTCCTAAATGAGACAATTCCAACGATGACTAAACCACACTTACCAGAATCCCACTGACCAGAGCCACTTCAAACATTGTAGGTCCCAGATTAAACACCAAAGCACTAAGAACGAAACTGATGCCCCTTGTGCCTCTGTCAATAGTTTTTGACAGTGCTCCTGTTTGCCGGCTTAGATGGAAGGCCAGATCCAGGTTGTGAAGGTGCAGAAAAACATTCTTGGCTATCCTCCTGATTGAATTTTGAGCTACTTTCCCAAATACTGCATTTCTCGCTTCATTAAATAATGCTGCCCCAGCTCTTGAGATACCATCTAAAAAGGGATGAAAAAGTTTACAAAATGAAAATAATTATATTTTCAACTTCCCTTCATGCATGAAATTACACTAGACTCATTCTTTATATATTTTCAACAATTTTAGTTCAAAGGTAATTTATACTTAATTGGCCCAAGCTTTATGCAATTTTTCATTTACAAACCATTGTGCACACATTTAAATCAGTTTCTTCTGCAGCTGGTTATAAGAAAGGGCAGGATTTATAATCAAGAATAATTTCTAAAAGCATTATTTCATTTTTTAATTGGAATACCAGAAGGAAGGTCAGAGAATATTGGGAACAGACATCAACACAGAGTAACTATGACATGGTTACAACACTGAGGGCTGGAGCCCCTCTGCTCTGGAGGCAGGCTAGGAGAGCTGGGGGTGCTCACCTGGAGAAGAGAAGGCTCCAGGGAGACTTTAGAGCCCCTTTCAGTGCCTTAAGGGGCTCCAGGAGAGCTGGAGAGGGACTTGGGACAAGGGATACAGGGACAGGACAAGAGGGAATGGCTTCCCACTGCCAGAGGGCAGGGATGGATGGGATATTAGGGAGAAATCCTTCCCTGTGTGGGTGGCTCCTCCAGAGAAGCTGTGGCTGCCCCTGGATCCCTGGCAGTGTCCAAGGCCAGGCTGGATGGGGCTTGGAGCAGCCTGGTATGGTGGAAGGTGTCCCTGCCCATGGATGACCTTTAAGGTCCCTTTCAGCCCAAACCACTCCATGATTCTGTAATTCACAACCAGCTTGATGCTCAGCAGGAGCATCTGCAGGATGGGGCAGGAGCTCTGCTGAGCCCCTCCCTGACTGCAGACCCCTACCTCCCATGCCCAGTTTGGGAATACACTCACAGCCCACGAGAACAGCAGTTGCCAGGGAAGCCACAGTGCTTGGGGCATCGCCGAGGTTGAGCACGTTCCCAGACACCTGGTTGAGGTTGTCCACCGCATATTTAAACATGAAGGGAACCAATATGTTCATGGCCTGAAAGCAGGAGCACACCAATTAGTCCTTTTGCATTAAAACAACTTATGGCCTTGTATGGAGCATAACTATTCTTTCTGAGATTGCTCTGCTGTTATATTTAGGCCTTAAGCACTTAGTGCAGGTGAGTTGGCTCTTTATTTCAAGCATAATGTTCTCCACTATTAAATCTTTGCTGCTGGGACTGCAGGGGTAGTTTATGTCTCTCATTGTATCCTTTGAAATATGGATTTCTATCCTCAACAAACTGCACACGGCAAAGGTCCTGGAAGTGAAGCTGAGCTCTCAGGACAGCATGAGAGCCCAGGAAATGAATCAAGCAGCAGCCACTACATGACACACACAGAGCTACTAAATTATGTCGTCATTTGGAGCTGTTTGCTCTTTGTGATGCTGACAATATTCAGTGTGAAGCAGCTCTCTTACACAGAAAACCACTCACCCACACTTGGCTAACATGGGGTCACTGGGATGGGTTAACCAAAGCTCCAGGGAACTCAAAGTAAATAAGCCAACCCCTCCTTTGTCTCTGTTAATACTCCCCTAATATTTAAATAATGTTTCCCATTCGCAACATCACTCTAAACATTAACTTGGTATCTGCATTAACCCTGGGGTTTGGCACAAAAAGCAGCATAGAAGACCTTCTGTACAGTCTACAGGACACTACAAACTACTTTAAAAACATGAGTTTTCAAATAAAAAAGTCACATCCACCACCTATCACCCAGTGTGCCACTGCACACTTCTGTAAGAGCAGCAAACCCCAAATCCATCTCCTCTAACAGTGGTGGCCCCTCAAGATGAGAAACCCCAAACAAATGGAGATGTAAACACATCAACTTCAGCAGTTTATTTGCACAACTGTAGCACAAGAAAATACCAAAAATCTTACAGAAAACATAAAATTCCCAAGTCTTGTTAATGTACTATTGTTACATTGCTCACTCATACCAACAAGAAAGGCAATTTACAGACAAGCTTCACATAATTAATAGAATTTCTTAATTCAAACTGCTCCTAACTGTGAAGATTTGAAAATATGGACACAACTTTTTTAGCAGTTGAACAAATATGTGATGACCTACAATGTTACAATCACAGAAGATGTTAAAATACTTTACACTGAGCTGACTTTGCTTAAAGTTGGGCTTTTTTTTCAATATTTGGAAAAAACTTGTGGGGAAATGACAAATTATTGTACAGGAGAAGAAACAAAAAACAGAAACCAGATTGATACAGATATTTCAGCTCTCATCACCAAATGTTTTGGATATCCACTTAGATCTCAATTGTATTTAGGGACATCTGTCAGAGCTGAAAGCCCAGGGAAAAACTGTAAATTAACTGGATAAAACTAGATTTTGAGAGAAAAGAGTGATAAAGTCATTCTTAAGTTCAGTCCAAATTCAAGGGAGAAGACAGACTTCCAGAAGTTCTAATGACTGTTCCAGTATCCAATACTCCCAGTTTTAAGAATTATGGCAAATAGTGGAAGGAACGAACTTCACCAAGATGAGTAACTGGAGTTTTGAAAATATTTTTGCAAACTATAGACTTAAAGAAAGAAATTTAAATTAATTTTTTGAATCTCTGCTGTTAATTTTTTAGACAGTGTTTTAGGCTAAACACTTAAATGCAAATGAGAAAGGAATCAGTTTTCCCCTCTTCCTCCATGTCTCCCCTATGAAATACTTTATAAAAAACACCTCAAAATTCTCAACACAGCATAATTTAGATAACTCCTGAGAGGAGATACATGAGATCTGAGGGCACCTGGGTGAGGTTATTACTGGTTTGTTAGTGACTGAGAAGAGAAACAGCTGAAAGATCAGGTCCTACTTCAAACACATTCCTCTGGAACTCATCCAGTGCAGCCTGAGAGTCCTTCAGCCACAGCTCCCCTTTTAACAGATGGAAATTGTGGAAACCTCAAATCCCTCTCCCTTCCCCAGTATAACCAAACAGCCCCACTTTGCCTTCAGAGGTATTGAAACTCGATTTTGGGGTGGCATTTCGTTCTTAATAAAGATTAATCTACTGCTGTGTGTGTTCCAGTGACAACCAACACGACAAAGTGCAGGTTTTCCTGGAAGAGACCACTCAGGAGAAAATAAGAATATTGTAATGCAGATGGTCTTGATTTGCTGCAGATTCTCACAAATCTCTCTGCAGGGATTTTATTCTTCACTAGACTCTGCTACACTACAGGTAGTTTTGAAATAGAACTACAGATATATTTAAAGTCCATTTAAAGAAAAGAGATGTATTCTTTAAACTGCTGTTCTCTACTCACAATTAATTTAACTGGTAACAGCCTACAATTTTGCAGAAATGTCTCCTTTTACATCAATATAATTCTTCCCAATAGAGTTTTAAATGAAATTTAAAGCCTGGTCTCAGGTTATAGTTGTTCTGACTCCTGGAGGGTAGAGCTTGAATAAGAACAAGGCAGCATGGTATTGCATTTCATTAGCAATCAAGACAGTCTGCTTCCCAGTAATTTAAAAAGAAAAAAGTTAATCTTACAAAGTTTATAGCAAGAGATGAGAGGCTATTATTAGAAACAGGCCTTTCCTACTCAATTTGTTAAGTCAATGAGATCACGTTCATAGTAATGGAAACAAAATTTCATCCTTCTGCATAAATTCACAGTTCTCTCGTTGTATTTGCCGGCACAGAACAAAAAGCTTTAAGCACACCTTGGTAGACCATGAAAATCTACCATGAAAAACAATTGTCTTACACAATATATCTATACAGGCTTCCCTCCTCTGCCTAATGCCTGAAAGCTTGATAACAATTCCCATTAAAAAGACTCTTTTAATATGAATTTGTACATTTTCTATTTCTGGGTTTGAATTAATAGCTTATCCGTGCCCGAATTTATTGGAAAGCAAATACAGCACCCATGAAGTCATCCCAACTCAATTGCCCACATTTAACAGCAGGCTGCCTGAGAATGAATCATGAGTAAATGCATTTAAACGGGGTTTTTTTAATGACTGCACTGTTTTAAGCTGACACTGCAACATCATCTTTATTCCCCCATGGGACTACATCACTTTTAAGGCAAACAGCCTTATCTTTCATTTTGCTCTTCCCAGCATTTTTTGTTTAATAAAGATGATGAATTAATGACAGGCTGAGCCCCAACAAGATAAAACTAGTCCACAGTGAACTGTTTTTTTGCCAATAATTCACTGAGAAATGTTGGCATGAAGATGACTGAATTTATCTCTGGACCAATATAAACATACACATCCAACAGCTCCATTTGTGGAGACACACACAGGAATCTCCATCCCTCATGAAGGCAAGACTGCTAAAGAAGCTCCAAAATGTGGTCCAGAGGAGGGAAGAAGCACCTGGCTTCGTGCCTTCTTCAAATTTAATGATGACCTGAACTACACTTTTTCCAGTAAGAAAAAAACCCAAACCAATTTTAAATACTTTTCAGCTAAAACTCTTCAAAAAGCGAACAATTTCTAAAGGTTTATTGCAATTATCTAACTCCATCTGAGCCCCCAGAAAGAGCTCAAACACCAAGATCACAGGTACATGCTTCAGTGATCAGACCGATATCGTTATCTTCGCATGCAGGCAGAATTTGCAATTCAACCCTTGTGTCCTGCCTCCTTAGCCAAACCATTCCTGTTCTGAAATTTTGGGAATTAGCAGTCAGTAGAAATGTAGAGAGTCTGAAAGAATTCTTTGGCTCATGAATAACACATGCCTGGTCTGTGACCAGGAGGCCAAAACCCATTCCAGGCTGACAGAGGTGACAAGTGATTTTGTCATATTCATGTGTTTAATCCAGCTCTTCAGAAGCCTGAGCACTTTTTTTGTCGTGCCACAG
This sequence comes from Oreocharis arfaki, assembly GCA_013398015.1. NCBI lineage: Eukaryota > Metazoa > Chordata > Aves > Passeriformes > Paramythiidae > Oreocharis > Oreocharis arfaki. The sequence goes on from VZRR01000599.1 coordinate 269,824, forward strand.
AAGAAAAAAGGAAGAAACAGAAAAGTAAGGAAGCATTTGCTATACATACAGCAGTAGAGAAGCCAAAAAATGCAGGGAGAACACGGAAAAAGAAAAACCAGATCCCCAGAACCTGAGCAGGCTGATCTATGTGTCTGAAAACACAGATAATGCCCCGTGTACTCCTCTCACCTGCCTTCCTCTTGCATCTTTCAGATCGTGTACACACGTCTAGATAGGCTATAAATATTTAAGGTAAAAATTTAAAGTGTGTCATAATAATACAACAAATCTTGCAAGGAAGAAAAGACCTTACTAGCCCTGGGGCAGACTCCATCCTGTCATAAAAAGCCATACTAACAGCTCACTTTGAAGGCTCACAATACCACTGGCAGTTATGTGGAGACAAAAAGGAACCAAAAATCACAATAATTTGTTCAATGACAGGCAACTGGGCCCCGCAAAAGGAGTCAAGACAGATTGTAACTGCAGGCTCTTCAGTAGCTGCACACAAACTGGCTTTTGTTTTGAAAGTGAATTTTACTGAACTGGAAGATTTAAAGAGACAAATTATTTCTCAAGCAGCAGGACAAGGAGAAATGATCTCCAGCTGTTTTGCAGGTAAGTAACCAAATCAAACTGGGTGTGTGTTCCTTATATTTTTCCCCCATGGCTGAGAATTTCATAACCTACCTGTCCTCTGTGATTCCTTGGAGTTTTCAAAGAATAAAACTGAACCCACCCTACAGCCTCTGTATTTTAACGGGAAACCTAACTTTGTAAAGTCAGAGTTATAAAACCTGAAATCTTTCTGTCAAACTCAGAAGGAATTGGCCAAAAGGCTTACAGAAGTGTTTCTTTTGGGGGAAGGTGACTTGTAACAGCCATCACGACTATACAGTTCTCTATGCAAACTCCCTCAGAACGAGGGGCCTTTAGACAAAATCCACAAAAAGGATGCAAATCCTTCAGGCACAGAATTCACTTTGTTCCATAGTGAACAAAGAAATCAGGCCAGGACTGCAGTGAGGAGAAAAACATGCTGGTGTTCCTGTGCTGACACAATTATATAGCAGAAAAACTTTAACAAACAGCTTGTGTGGTCTGTGGAGTACAATGTAATTAACCTCAAAAGCAACCACAGCAAAGGGCTCCCAAATGAGATAATGAGGAAACCACACAGAATTACACATGGTCCAGGAAAGATACAGGTAAACTACTTTGTACTTCATTTTCTCCAGGACGAAGTGACCTTTTGTTAGCTCTGGAAGACCAGCAGATGTTCAGGGCTCAAAGATATGGAGCCCTGGAACTACAGCTACTACTACTATTGCACATCACTTATGTCACAATGACACACACACTTAGTATGTGTGAAGTATGAAGCAAGTCAAGAAAAGCTCTTCCCACAAAGGAAGAGCGAGCGTGGTTCTTGAGATGAGGGGTAACTCCTTAACTTGCAGTTATCCAACACAGCTTTGTAACGACAGAACAAAACAAAGAACAGTAGCAAAGGATAGCTAGAAGGCATCCATGAAACTTTTCGCCCCTGCCAGTTATAATATACATTTTCCATAGAGAGCTTGCTGTGTGTTTTTCTAATGAAATCCTTGTTTGCCAAAGCAAACACTGTCACAAAACACTTCTGTTTTAACAAGCATCTCAACTCGGGCAAAACTCAACAGGTTTTCTGCTTTTCTTCTAGGAGTCTGCTCTGGACATCAGGGCTTCTGGGCTGCCTTGTGCAAATCTGAAGTGGGAAACTTAAGAGAGCACTTAAGAGATCCAAACACCCAGTCACTTCCCCAAAAGTGATTTTCTGATGGGGAAAGCATCTCTCTCTCCCAGTAGAAATACGAAAGCTCTTTTTTACACCAAATACAGAGCTCTTTGCAAGAGTCAGGCATCCTGATCATCAATTTTGTTTTCATAACATCCCAGAAAGCTGCTTGAAACATTAATAAGACTTCTTAAAGCCAAGGTACAGTGCTGTCACATGCAAGATTAGAGGCTGGATTCACATTCTCCACATTCATATAACACTCCAAATTAGGGAAGAGGGAAGTGGGGAGAAGAAAAGAAAAAAAATACTTCAAACATTGAAAAACTGCCTTCAGATTATTATTATTAACATTACTAATTAGAGTCTTCAAAAAGGAAGTGAGTTAGAATAATTTTCATATCCACCTGGTGGATCTACATCACAAAACCTCAAGGCATCTGCATTTTGAGCAGGGTTCCCCCCAGAGTTTTAAAATGTAGTAGAAAGCATTGCTGTGTATTTTGCCCAGGCACACAGAAAGGGGGGAAGCTCCCTTGCACAGTCCAGCCATATTCTGCATGTCATCACCTGCATTATCAGCAACATCCTGAACTGCAGCACAACCCAAATATCTACTGGAGACAGTACCCACGAGTACCTGAGAGATAAAAAGCTCTTGAGAAAGCACTGTAGACCAGCAATTCCTCTTCAGCTCACATAAACGAGCACATTTCTCTGCCAAGCACTCCTCTTTTAACACCTACATAGCTGAAATTTGTCTCTTCTCTCTTTTCATAACATGGCAATGGTGCTGAGTGCTAATATTAGCTTTATGTTTGGTAAAAATTGCTGTACTTAAAAGCAACCCAGTTGAGCTCTATGTCTCAACGGAATTCACAAAACTTCCTCCCAGTATTTTGCAATAAAATATTTCTTTTTTTTTTTTTTTTTTTAAGTAAAAGGAAGTTAACATTTGCTCTTCTGAACGATTTCTACAAGGGTTGCACAGAATTTGAGTTATATACCCCATTAATCTGAAGGACACTTTTGCATGCCAAATTCTTTGAAAGAACAAATAAACACTAATTTTGTTGCAGGTAAGAATATAGAAGATCCTTTCACACAATGAAGTAAAGGTAAGAGAAATCCTCCATTTCATAATTAAAGACTGTAAGAAAAATCATTTGAATGAAAGCAGGGTTCTTAAATACAAAAATTTATACAGCTTCTCTCATATTAGGACACCAGAGGAATCCCTGAAACAATGAATTCCTCTATCATCTCATAGAGAAATTATCAACAGGCTGGAGCTCAAATCCCCCTTTCCACAGCACAGCAAGAGCTGTGAGTAGGCACCATCATATTGCTCAAGTTCAGAGTTGAGAATGGGCACAGAGCCTTGAAGAAATCCTGTCTGACAGCACCACACAAGAAGAGAACAACCTTTGATTCCCATTTCCTGTCATTTCTGAGGTAAATAATTAACCAGCAATGGAAAATCCTGGGCTAAACTAATGGGAGCAAGGGAAATAAAAATTCTGGTTGTCATCATCATCTTCCTAAACCTGCACATGTGTATTACCTGCAGATATACCCTGTTCCAAAATCCAAGCTATTATTTCTCATACATGCTTCTGGTACAAACCCCAGACATCTTAAGAGTGTAAAAGCCCTTAAAAACACTAGAAAAGAAAATTATTCCTTGTACAGATGAACAGTAAGTGTGACAGTACAACGAGGTGTCTGTTCTTACCTTGGCACTTGCCAGGAAGCCCAGGGATATGGCAACCCTGGCCCGCAGGTCCGGCCTGTCTTTGGGCCACACGTAGGACAGCATCGCCCGGATGATCTTCTTGGCATCGATCTCCTTCAGCTACGGGAAAGCACAAACAAAGGCACTGCTTTATAAAGAGACCTTGGGAAGGAAAGTAACTGTATAAATAAGAATGAATTTGATACATTTGGATCACTTCTGTGTTTTCTTTGATAGGAAACAGACACTTGACAATGCCTGAGACTAGGACGGCCTATTAACATTTCAAGCTGTAAGTTTTTAGGTTTATATCCACGACATGCTGTTAAAGGTGTTCCATGTTGAAATACTTCACAGAACAAATAAACTGACCCTTCTTTTTTATCTCCTCAAGATTTCTGTACAAAACTCAAGGGCTTCGTACTTCTTTTTTGGAAGATGTTTTAAAATAGCTTGGAAACAACAGGAGGGAAAAGCAAAAAAAAATAACGAACCAATAAAAAAAACTAAGGCAAGAAGGAAGTCTGAAAGGTCCACAATAAACCTAAATAGTTTGGAGAACATTCCCTGATGTTGGACAGTCAGGCTTCTCAAGGCAGAAGATCTACATGGCCACATGCTCGCTTAACTGGCTATATCAATTTAAACTGAATTCTTAAAATAGGTTCTCCAAATCTCAAGTTTTGCTCTAAGTAAGAGCACAATCCAGTTAATAAGACATCTTGAAAAAAATTACTTTTTCTGTTTGGGTTTATTTTAGGTTTTGCTTTGGGTTTATTTTTCTGTTGTTGTTGTGTTTGGTTGCTGTATTTTTTTACAGCAATGTAGGTTATTTTCCAGACGGACAGGTGTCTATCACTGACACTTCTGATATATCCCACTGAACTCCCAGGTTAGATTATCTGCAGCCTAAACCACATTTCCTAATTGAGAATAAGAGTAAGTGCAGTAACACAGAGCACAAGTATCAGCAACTCATTTCTCTGTGTTGGCTACACTGGGGTTAACCTCTAAGACACAAGGGTTATTTAAGACAGAAAAGAGGGCAACAAGGACAGCTAATCTCTCCATTTCAGGCAATATTTTGTACTGGGGAGGAGGGAGGGAAACAAAAAGTTTGTGCACACCTTTCAAAGATGACTCTTACGACAGAAGTCAGTAGAAGGGGAGAGTATTATAATAAATCTTACTGTCTGAGGATAAACCACACTAGAAAAGAAATTTTTGGTTAAGGTCTGGGGTGAATAAGCAAAAAAGGAGAGGTCTGTTAAAAAGCAAAATTGCTGAGGCAACCAGGGAAGCCAATCCTATAAATGTAAGCTTTTAAAAGCACCAGGAAATTCATCTCAGTTTTTCTAGTCACAGCTGCAAGCAAAACAAAGGCATTTTGTCACCAACTGCAAATGTACTGGAACATTACACAGGATAAGCACATTTCAAACTACTTTTAAAAAATGGATATATGGAAGATTTGTAAGTGGAGAGAGGATGCAAAGGTGTCTCCGTTGTGTCCTACTTGAGAGATGGAGATATCTGCTGCAGCATATACGTGAATCTTTCCATTCGAGCCAGGATATGCATAAAAAGCAGTTCAAACATGTGGAAAAATATCTTTGATCACCACTTACAGGTTAAAAGGAAGTTAAAAAAAAATTGGTACCACATTAACACAAAAGATACGAAAGTGCAATCAGAGCAGTTCTAATTATATGTTGCTATTGGCTAGGCAGACTTTGCACAGAAAAGCTGTTAAAAGGAACAAAATATATTGGCTGCAAACAAGGAATCCATTTCCTTTTTTCATGGCTGTGAACGGTGACAGAAGTAAATCCATTTAGAAAAAAGTCAGGAGGCAGCCACTCATTTGCCAAGGGCCTTGCAAAGGAACAAGAAGAAATATCAAAGGATGCAAAATGCACACATATTACATCAAAGTTTACCATGAAATAAATGTTTCTGTTGTACAGAAACATGAGTTAAAAATTGTTTAAATATGCAAGTGGCAACATTAGGAATTAAAATGAGCAATCTGTTCAATGGACTCAGGCCCTTTTTTGATTCTCTGAGGTACATAAAAAGGTTAAGAGATGAATTTATTTTACCTCCTTTTAAATGGCAGTAATGTTTTACATTTTATTTCAAGGTCTATTTCTACAGAAATGCAAGGAATGGAAGGAAAAATATATATCTAATACAGCAGGGAGCAAAGAAAGAAAGCCTTTTCCCCTTTTTGAATGCAGCATGTTTTTAAAACACACTACGCAATACTGAAGATTATTTGCAAGACAATGACCATTGACCAACTTCCTGTTCCCTCTACCCATCTCATCCAGGTTCTGGACCTTTTAAAATACCTGAAGAGGGGGGGAAAAAAAGAAAGCCATCATTCCTCTTCACAATCTCCATGGTAAATGAGCACTGCAAGGCATTCACTGGGCTGACCCTGTCACTTGGTGGATAAAGCCTCTGCCAGAATGATGAGCTGTCAGAAGTGGGATGCAAGAAAGTGGTAGTTTGACTTGCATTTAAGCTGTCACTGCTGATGAAGAAAGAAAGACCCAGTTCTGGCTCCCTGTGTGCTCCCTCAGGGAGCTCTATCATCCCCTTTATTGTACCAGCAGAAGCTTTTTACCCTTGCAGGAGGTTATTCTCCCGACCACCACCAAAAAAAACCCCAAAGCTGGTAAAGACCAGTGCTGGTTTCAGTACTCAGAACAGCAGCCACTGCTGTAAGTTAAAGTTATTTTGGATTAAAAAAAGAAAGTATAAGTTTCTCCAGCAGTTACATGTGAGATGAAGGTAATGTGCCCTTCACTCTGTGTTCATCCTTAGTATTCAGTTCTGTACCTGCTGAAGCTGCTATAAAAGGGGCAATTTAAAATGTCACTCCCAAAGTCAGAATGAACAGGCTGGTTTGTCAAAAAAAATCTGGAACAGAGAGAGGTGTAATAGAGCTGACAGGTATCTCACCTGCAGTTCTCCTAAAAGTATAATCCTAGGGGGAAAAAATGTCATAAATGGGGAGCCAGTATTTTTATTTTTACCCACTGAATACAATTGCATATTACACAAGATACAGGAACTGCACTTGGAACAGCAGAGTATTTCCTTCCCTTCAGTTTTGCTGAGAAATTCCTGGCAAACTCAGTATTACCCTGGTTTTTTCCACTCTTCACACATTTCACCTCATCCACAGCTGCTTCTTGCTGCTTTCTCTGGACAGCTGGTATTTGTTTAGTTAGACAACAGCCTTAACTGACCATGTCCTGTATTAACCACGTTATAGCCACATTTATTGGAATAAAGAAGTTAAGGGATTGATTTATACAGGAATAGCCGCAAGTAGCGGCTGAAGGGAGAATGCCAATGGAATTTTACAGTGCCAGCAAACTGAAAAAATATCATCTGGCATCAAAATTTTTGGATAACATATTGCTAGTGAGTTTTAGTGTTAAGGAACATCCAACATCCCTTAAGGCTACTTGTGTTTTGGTAAACAGAACCTTCCACTTCCTTTCTGACCAGAGAAAACCCTGAAATTTAAATATGTGAAACAGAGAAGGATAGTCAGTTAGGTTTGAAGTCTGTTTTGCCAAGGAAATCTCTGAAAAGAGCTCATACCTGTTGCAAGGAAGGTCTTACACGAAGTTAATGTTACACACCGAGCCAGTGGTACACTGACTGGAGACGGCCAATTATTTTGTTTGCCATTGTGCCTCATGCAGAAAAGATCACAGATGTTTACTAAAACAAGCTGGCTATACAAATTCCCTCTTACTATAAAACATACACCTCTCCTGACTTCTGCCTGCAGCACAAACAGGTTTGGATTCAATGAAGGGACAACTCTCAGATGAAAACTTGAAAGAAAATCCTAAGTTTAACTCCTCAATTTCTTTACAACTGAGGCTGTAAGAGAGACATCCCCAGAACAGTTAAACCAGCAAAGCAGCCCTGAAAGACCTGGGTTCTGAAAGCTCAGTTTGTTATCAACATGGTCTTCACCCATTTTAGAGAAGGTCCCACCCAAGTTTGAACGAGTTATAACCATTCACACAGACTCATTCTGCAAATACACAAAGCATCAGAAATAAGTGTGCCCAGGAAATGAGAAGATGGAAGTTCTGTAAACTCAAGAGCTTTGATTTGGTAATTTTAATCACACAGTTGATACTGTCCTGGTTTAACCAAAAGTTTGGCTCATTTTCTGATTGTGATCATTTGGTCTAATAAAAGATACTGCTTCTCTTTATATACCATCATCATTACTTTAATGTGCTTCCTGAATAGAAATACAGTCAGAATACACCAGATGCATTACCATTAATTCCAAGTAAAAATACACACAGTTTAATTGCTTCTCTCCCCTCCCATTTCAGGTGTGATTTTACCAACTGATGCAATAACCCATGAGCTGATTTCTACTATCCTGTCTGTCAAGTCACAGGGGAAATATCAGCCACAAGATCGACAAATCAGTGAACTACAAGAGAACATATTTTCCATCAAAAGAATCTAACACAGGCCAATTTCAAAGGAGTGTGTAACAGTAAAATGGTACTTTTCATAAAATAAAGCCCTTCAACATCATTATTACAAACATTTGTTGATTTATGAGCTAGCAAGTCTTCACTGACAATTAAACAGCATCTACTCTACTACAATATTTATGTACCTACCAATAGAATTTTGGACAAATTGTTGCTTGAGGTCTTCAGTTTTTAGGTTCAGTGTTTTTGGGGAAGCTGACAACATTTTTTATTTAAAAAGCAATGGTAATTGAGCAAGTTTTACCCCTTCCTTTGGATCTGTGTGAAGCCCTCCACCAGCGTGGCCGTGCCAACACATCCTCTTCTCTATCAGCTGCCACCTCGGCAGGATCTGTGAGAAAATGAAAAGTCAATTTGCAAGAACTTCAGGAAACAAGCACATAAAAGCCAGCAGAAAGAAGAACTACTGGCCTGTTGTGCCTCCCTCATCGTCCAACAGCTTAAACTTGTTTTAGTAACAGATCTTACCTCCCTCTAAAAACCCTGCCTTGCTTAAGAAAACAATAATTAAAAAGGGACTGTAATCCTAGCAGCAAAGAGCATGTTCCAAGCAGCCAGGAGGTAAAGATAACAGATCCTTAAATATTGAAATGTGTGAAGAACACAGAAAAAATCTTGGTAGTTTTGGAGGATAACCATACTTGGACACATTCATATGTAAAGTGGAACAAATTTTAGCAGTAATACTCTCTCTGTGTATGTAAGAGTAACTTCACTTGAGGGCAAAATAAATAGATAAGTCTGCTTCACACTTGTCTTTCCTATCAGGATGGGAATGGCCACAACTTATCCCATTCCAGAGGTCCTACTGCAATCCACGGACAGGGGCAGTTTGGAAAAGAACCTGCTTGTTAAAAACAAATGCTCACTTCTCTTAGCATGTGGCCAAGATTCCCTGGAAAAGATTTCTGAATTTATTTATGCATGTAGATGTACTAAAAAATTACAACTCACTACCACCAGGCATTTTTCCAAGTTCAAAGTGCCTGCCACAAATAATGGACCTGCTAAAGCTTTTCAAAAAAGAATTTGCTTTTTGCTTAAAAGATTTGCTACATGTTGACAATTTCCAGGTTCAAGTCATGTAAAAGCTCATTAGTAATCTTATTTTATGTATGTTGGTTGGTAGCAGACCCCAGGGCTTCCCAAATAAAAATGTCACTTTTCACATTTTATAGAAAACCATTATAAAAAAACCCAATCTAAGCAGATTTCATGCTTTGAAGTCACAATGACCCTCAAAAGATTTTAGCTACTTAAAGTCAGTTATGAATGGTTATTATTTTATAGCTAAAAACAAAAAAGAAAAGACAAATAAATTCTTAGCTTCATTCAAACAAGTGTGTTACTCAGAAATGTGTCATAATTCTTCCATGAACAGGAAAAATTGCATCTTCCCTGCATTTGCACTTGTTTTAAGGCAAGCAGACCTCATAGGAGTAAGAGCCTGACATCCTGGCACCCATTGATGAGAACATTCCATGACCTAAGCAGAATTTTGAAGAAATAAAGCCCTACATATTGAAGGACAACTCACAGTCTCCTACCTGGCTATTCCTTACCTGGGTATTCCCTGTCCTTAACAAGTGAATCTAAATATCACCACACAAAACCTACACTTTCAAGAACTCTTTTTTGAAGTTATTTGATTATCATTAGTTTCCAGAGATTCAAAAAGACTTCTAGGGGCAGAAACATAAGTTGCCACTTAACTTCAGAACTGTAAATAGTGAAATTAAAAAAAAAAAAAGAAAAAAAAAAAAAGTAACAGCAGTCTAAACTGAAAGATGCTCCAGGGCTTAAGTTTCCTCTGACCTGCAAGTTGGAAGAACAACAATTTATACTCACCTCTGAATGCTCCAAAAATGGCCTTGAATAATTCCCTCCCAGGCTGTGCCATGATCTTTGCCTGCAGATTGGTGGAATCTACAGAAAAAAACCAGGAAAAACGAGGAGGGCGAAACAAAAAAAAAAATTAAAACAATCATGTAGAACGTGCACTTCACATTCAGAGAATATTCATCTAGTTTATGTCAACAAGCATAACATGAAAAGAAGGCAGATGGCTTTGTTTTTTAACAACTGACCACAGAAAAAGAAAATTGGTGGGGAGCAGCTGTAAAATAAATTACATTCACACATCAGAAATGCTCAGTGACAATGAATCTTTCCCTTCCCTGAATCCCCGCTCTCATCAGACTTCGTTTCTTCTGTAGAAACAAAAGCCGGGTTTTCCCTTTCCTCTCATTTTAATCTTCTCCCAGGTTGCCTTCTGAATTCTTTCAAACAGTCTTTTGTCCTGTTTTTCATTATGAAATATTATTTTTATGCTTATAGGTTCTGCCATTCCTAATTCCTCTTAGCTCAGCTCATGCCATGCTTGTCTCCAAGAAGGCAAATCAAAGCTACAGCTTTAACCTGGGAAGCACCAGGACTTCGAGAAAGTGGAGCAACGCTGGCAACAAATTTTAGGTTATGAGGACACAATATATTAAATATTCACAGATCCTTCAATGCACCTTAACCTGTAATGCACAGCTGGCACCAACTGTACCATGCTCTACACGTTACCTTGCAAAGCAATCCACATTCCCAAAGTTTTAAAGGAATGTTTTTTCCTCAGATGGACTGGCTGGCAGTGCTTCCCCACGGCAAAACACAGGGACCTCTCCTGGTCAGCAGTGATGGTGTCACATCAGCTCTGACACATCAATATTCAATCCTTCACTGCTCTGTTACAGTATTAACTATAAACCTCACACTATAAAACAACCACCACCAAGAGCAAAAGAGCCAACGAGCTGCTCACCAGCCCATGGCAAAGGACAAACAGCAAAAAATGTAAAAAAAAAGAACTTGATCATAAAAAAGGATAATTTTAAGCTTGACGAACAGCAGCGCCGTCATATATTTTATACCTTGCCTTAAACACCCTTTTGCTCCTAAGACACATATCCCAAGCAATAATTTCATGAGTCATTCCTAAGAAAATTAGAACCATTTCTCCACAAGTCACCACATGGACCTGCTATTCCAAACATTTCCATTATATGACATTATATACAGAGAAAGAGTGAACATCATAATTATACATTTTGCATTTAGTAGAGCTAACAGGCCTGGGTGAACCATCCTGATAATTCCAAGACCTGGGTTGAACAAAGGAGCTGCATTTCTAAAGCTCTTCCCTGTAGATACAATCGTAACTCAACAGCTTTGTGTCAGCACAGAGGATTCCATCTAAAGCAAGACACTCTCCACAGGAATGATGAGAGTGTCATAAACGAAAAATATAATGGAAAAATTATGATGCTTCAACAGTTATTGGAAAGTAGCTAATTACTGTTTTCTATAGTGTACCCACAGGACATCATAAAAATATTTTACTAAAAATTCATCTCTTTTCACCTCGAAGTTCTCAGAGTTCACTTCTGACTGAAATATGAGGCAGATAACATCACAGAAACAACTTCTACTGAAACACCAGCAGATCTGGTCTCAATTACTGCATTAGATAGATAGCCTGATTTCTTGACTGAAGCTATGAACTGTCATGGGGTTAAGACAGCAAAAAGATTAAAGGTTTTGCACAAGATACACAGAAAAACTTGTTCTTATTTTCAGTCTTGAGCCTGGAAGACTGGAGGTTTCAATCCTCTCTCAAGCTCCTCCTAAAAACCAAATCTGAGCAAAGAAACAAAGAGTTAAACAAGGTGAACAATTTACTTCACTGATAATTCCTCTGACCATCACAGTACTGACAGCAAAACTGCCCAAATGAGAGGGGCTGAAGCTTTCCCTTCACTCTCCACACATGCTGCAGAAAGACTCAGGACTCCACTTTCCCTCACTAGGGCTCCCAAGAGCTTTAAGACTACAAAGAAAAGCCATACTTGAATCTAATCACAACACATAAAAGAAGCAGGTTATTGCTTTAAAGAACCAGGAGCAAGTCCTGCTTATTTCAGAATTTAGGAAATAATGCAGGGAACTCGAATTCTGGCATTTCCTAACTCCTGAATGCCTGACTCTGCACCATTATGTTCTTTTAATGTATTTTTGGATATGATTCCATAAACTCTAAAGGATGAAACAGATGTCTAGTATCAATTGCACATAAAAGTCATGTTGCTAAAGTGTCATGACTGTGGGTAGTAGTTTAAATACTACAAATGCAAACAAACAACAGGGATTAAACACATTTGTGCAAGGTCAAACCCACACTTAGAAGCTTCTCTCTGGAATATGATACATAGTGTTCCAGATAGGCTGCACTCATCTCAGGGTTTTTTTTCTTTTACACTAACTGTAACAGAAAAGATAACTGAAGGTGGGATTCAAGTACCTGTGCAGCATTTAAGCCCCACAGTTAATCCTGCAGAGTTTACGAGGCAAGAAAAGAAATGATGAATAGGGAAGAGTGGAGGAAAATGAGAGAAAAAGGTGAAAATACTCTGGTATAAAGACACGCTAAACTGCCACCAAGATGAACAATATAAACTTAACTGGAGTTACACTTAACAGTGGCCAACGTGCAATTGCTCTGGACACTTGGATGGATGTGTACAGAGCAAAGGAAGGGACCATCTTAAAGACTTAAAGACCATCTCATTCCATCCCCTGCCATGGGCAGGGACACCTTCCACTACACCAGGCTGCTCCAAGTCCCATCCAACCTGGCCTTGAACACTATAAAGGAATGGGCATCCTTCCTCACAGCAATTTTAGATGTCCATTTTTATAGGCAGACATATGGGATTGCTGCTCTGCTCAGCAGCAATACCTCCTCTCTAAAGGGATTTTGAAAATTCAAGGAATTTCAAATACCCCATTACAAAGCAGGTATTCACCAGGGAGGATTGCTGACTGCCAGAGACTGCTGATTAACAGCTCCTGGGTAGCAAGGTGTCCAACTGCACCTTCAGAGTCTAGAGAAGAGAATTTAGCAATGCACACAAACACATAAAATGCCTGGACAATAAACATCAGTGCAATTTTACAGGACAGACCAGGCTTCAGGTGAAAATAAATAAATCAAAAAAACAAGGCAAAATACAAATAAATTTAACAAAAAATACCTGAAACTTCCCTTGCTACCCCTTCCAGAGCAAGGGATATTATTAAGTTATGCAGAAGGACAAGCTCTTTATCACTGGCAGCTGGAAGGGCAAGATAATGGAAGGAAAAAGTCCCTATTTTGTACCGTTACAGTTACAATAATTTACACAGCCCTGCTTTCTACAACTGCCAAAGTTCTCCCTGAAAGAAACTCCTCAGTGTATTTCTTTGCCTATAAAGATTCTTAGCAAAATAATTATCCTTAGTTAAGGACTGTTCGACCCTTCCAGTCAAATGCTATTTTCTTTCCATTTAGCTAATTTAAATTCATTTAACTAACTTTTAGATCCATTTAATTTCCATATTTAGATTGAATAGAATTTGCCATTGCTTTTGTTTTGGATACAGGCAAACTTCTACCAAAAAAAATCCAAAAAACCAAACAACCACAAGCTTCCTAGAAAAAAAACCCCAGCAGCAATTGTTCAGCTACACATGAAAGTGTATCAAGCCAATGTGCCAGTTCTCTACTCAGCAGAGATCCTAAATTCCAAACACAAGTTTTGACATGATGAACCCCTGCCTATTGCAACCACAGGAGGGCGAACTGAAGTAGCTGTGGTTATGGAAATACAAACTGATCTCAATATCAAAAAATGAAGCCTGATCACAGTTCCACAATATTTATGATACCTGTTTTTCCCCTCCATAAATTTAGCTATTTTCCTCTCCAGTATACAAATGTTACATGCCTTAGTATTCAGAAAAGCAAGACTGATCAAAACTACTGAAAAATATAAGTGTGAGGGGAAAAAAAGATTTGAATCTGTAATGCAATAACACCCAAACTTTACTGTATTTGACTCTCATGGTAATAAGTGCCATAGAAAATACATATATTGTATTATAACACAATTAAGCTTACAATTAATTATAAGCTTAAATAAACCTTATAATGGACATGAAACTATGAGGACAGAAGACCAAGTACCACAGGGATGCAAGGCAGAGCAGGATGACATGCAAGTCTTTGAAATTAACTTTTGCAAAAAGAATGGTTGGTAACTTTGCTCTTATGGTCATTTTATCAGAGCTTCTCCCTTTCTTTAATCCCATTTTTTCTCAGAAGTTAAGCTATGGCTGTACTGTTCACCAGCTTGAGCTGTAACAGGCACAACTCCTGACTGACTCAGTTATGCTGTCGCAAACCTCTGCTATGTGTGGAGTTACATCGATTCAAGCAGAACTGTGGCTCTGGAGTTTAATCCCAAACGGGGTTTTAGCCCAGCAGCGAGGAGCACAGGTGTAACCGTGTCACAGCATGTGTGTCCTCCTGGAAAGTCCTTACTATTTAGGAACACTGTGGGGAAGACAAGCCATTAAAGCCTGGTTGTGTCCTGCCAGTCTCCCATCCCATGTGGGATTAAGAGGCTGGATCATGAGCATTTATTTCACATTTACAACCCTCGGTTACATTGAACAAACCAGTGCAAAAGCCAACCCCTCCGTGACACCTACAACACAGCAGTGAAGGAAACAGAAGAACTTTCCTCCACACTCCAATCTAAACACCAAGACAGCCCCCAAGCTCCTGCGTGGTGACACTTCATAAGCACACATGCTATAAAACCCGCTTTCACCACACCTTATTCCCACATGACTGTGAAATGGACCACGGCAATCAAGATTAAGTTGTTTTAAATACAAACTTGGGTGTTTCTCCAATTTTTTTAAATACAGAAAAGCTTTCAGAATGAGCCCATTAAAAATATTGACAGTCCTCATTGGTGTATGAGCATAGCAAAAATAATTAAATAACTGAACTAAACCAGGATGCACATATTTGCTCCCAGATGATTTTTTTAACTGCTGGACTACCTAATTTATAATAATCAATGGCTAATCACTCTGGAATACAACCTGCTGAAGTGCCTAGCCAGCTTCTGACAGTCACTTCCATTAGTGCAGGCACAGTATTTCTTGAACTAACTAAAAATGGGAAGGAGAAAAAAAAGGAAACTGAAATTTCAGGACAACACATCTTCCTCAGTGAGCAAATTTAATCAAATGCTTGAAAAATCATGGTTTAAAGGTTTGAAGGGCATTATAACCAAAAAGTCCAGAACACTTAAATTTGTGCCTCCTGTTAAGAGATTTTGTTTAATGAAATAAATGCTCATGCATTTAAGGGATTTTAATTTTCAGCCAAATAGAGCTTGATGCAAAAGTGAAAATTCATTACCAGACCACAAAAAATGCATTCATTGACCGCTTTTTAACACAAAAATGCCTAGAAACTAAAAAGCCAAACAGATGAACACATATAAATATATTCCACAGATGCAGTATTAGCTTTCTAGTTCAGAAAATCTAGTGCAAATCCACATTTAGTGACATGTGGCAATTAAAACTGATCAGCAGGGACTGGCATTTCTCACATGAAAATGAAATCATTCAAAAGGAAAACAGGAATATAATTAATACTTCTGTTCATCACCATGATAACATTGCTGTTTGTTCCCTAAGAGCTGAAATACGTGTCCAGGAACACCAGACAATACTGAGTATTCAGGTATATTTTAATGTATGCAAATATGTGGGTAAAATATTTGATCTGCATCGACTTTAGCTCTCAGCCTCTTGCACAAGTTTCAAAATTAAAACCCCCCAAAATTTACCCTTTCAGTCCTGCTCATCTCATCTAGTCAGTAACAAAGTTGACTGTAGTCCCTGATAGAGTTCTGCCTGTCAGGAAAAAACTAATCAAGGAGGGTGACAAGGAAAAGTTACTCATGAACAGCAGTAATCTGGGGGGATAAAAAAGTTTATTATCAAACAGAATTACAAGATGAGAGTTTATGAAAGCTCATTCCCTCAGTCTTTGCGATACACCTCCTTCAGCCACTTCGAAAAATGCACATGAATTACTGAAAGCTGGACATAGTTTGAGATAGTGTACTTAATATTTTACTTGCAATAAAAAATAATTCACTGAAACATATTACAGCCTTCGATAGCTGACAAAAAGCATTCCAACTCCAACTCCCTTTCCGCACGTAGCGGCAGAATTAGCTGTCAGCACAAGTTATTCACTACACACACACATTCAGCATCCGTTCAAAGACACTGAGAGGCTTAATGCTTGTCCCCAAAGAGACCCCAGGACACCCCCGGCCCCTCCGCACGGGTGTCCCCGCGGGGCTGATCGGCCCCCAGGAGCCCCCGGTCATCTCCGAGTTCACCGGGGCGCCGGGCGCTGATACCGCCAAGGCAAGGACGAACCGGGCGGTGCTCGGAGAGCCGGCGGAACACCGCTGCGGACACCGGAGCCCTCTCAGCCCCTCACCGACCACCCCTCAGCCCTCTCAGCCCCTGGAGCCCTCTCAGCCCCTCATCAACAACTCCTCAGCCCTCTCAGCCCCCTGCGCCCCCCTCAGCCCCTCAC
>VZRR01000600.1:5059-29716 GCA_013398015.1 Oreocharis arfaki
CCTCCCGTGTCTCCCTACTCTTCTCTCCTGTCTCCTCTGTCCCCTCCCTGCTCTGCAGACACAAACAGGCTGTGACATTTTTCCCTGCACACTCTGCAGGGGTCACCTCCCCTTTCATCTCAGCAGTTCCAAAACTTCTCCTGCCACAATCCCCCTGTGCTCTCCTCATTCCCCACCCATGTTTGAGTGCTCACTCCACCCTCACCTCGAGTCCTTGGGGGCAGTTTGAGGCAGAAGGATAGAAAGGTATTAGGGAACATCCTAATAGGGACATAACGGTGGGGAAGGATCTAGAGGCTGAGGGCACTTGGAATGTTCAGCTGGAGCAGGGGACACTGAGCTCAGACCTCACCAGGGGCTGCAGCTCCTCCCGAGGGCAGCTCCAATCTCTGCTCCCTGGGACAGGGACAGCACCCAGGGAACGGCTGGAGTTGGGCCAGGGCAGGCTCAGGCTGCAGAGCAGGGAAAGGTTCTTCCCCCAGAGGGTGCTGGGCACTGCCCAGGCTCCCCAGAGAATGGGCACGGCCCCGAGGCTGCCAGAGCTCCAGGAGCGTTTGGACAGTGCTGCCAGGGATGCCCAGGGTGGGATTGTTGGGGTGTCTGGGCAGAGCCAGGAACTGGGTTGGATGATCCCTGTGGGTCCCTTCCAGCTCAGGACATTCCCTCTGCACACCCAGCCTTGCACAAAGATTCCGTTCCAAATCCAGCACTGAATCCCTGTTTCTTCTCTCATCTCTCCAGTCCTCGCTGTCCATCGCACTCCTGGGCTCAGCAGTGGCGCTGCTGTCACCTGCAATCCAGGCAGTGCCTTTTGCACAACTTCATCAGAATCCTACCAGAGGGATTCTCCCTTCATCTTTGCACCCCAGTTTTGTGACCAAGTTGTTCACTCCCTCCCCATTTCTATATAAAATCCTATATTAAAAGCAGGAAAAATTATGTTGTGTCTTAACACTTTGCTGGCCAAGCACAACTAAATGAACTTGAAAAAATATTTACATTCAAGCTAACGTGGAACTGTTTCGGGGGGGGGTTGGTTGGGTTGGCACTGTTTTAGTTTTTCCACTGAAAAATAAACCCTTTTCTTCTTTTCTTGGTGCCATTTCTCAGGCCAACTATGAAATTCCTTCTTGAACAGAAAGGAAAAAAGGTCGACTTCCAGCTCTTCAGGGTCCTCACTGGACCTCTGGGAATTCTGCTTCCAGTTTTCCCACTTCCTGTCAGACAGGGAGGATTTTTAGCTGCATTTCTTCCACTCCAGGTCTGTGCTGCCTTCCCCTCCCTCAGCCACTCTCCCAGGTCTTGGTAATGATATTTATTCCATCTGAGCAATTCCAGGAGGAGAAAATGATGGACTGAAATTGAAGCCATATTTTGCCGATCACTGTGTCCTAAATTTTCCGTAATGACAGGAATCCGTTTGAGCTGGGAAACCATGGGATCATCATTAACAAAACGACGGGGTGGAAAGGCTGAGTTAGTCCTGAGGAAAATGGCCAGGGATGAGAGCCAGGATCTCTGTCAGGATCCTGTGGGGAGTGGGAGGTGACACAGGGAGGGGATAACTGAGCTTGGTTTGGGATGAGGCCACACAAATTCCTGGGAGTGGGAATATCCCAGTGCCTCCATCTCTGGTTGGAACATGACCCTCCTTTGAGCAGGAAAGTGGTGTCTGATGGAACTCCTTGCTGTTCTGGGAAGAGCAAACCAGAGGCTGTCCCAGATCCATGAGTGCCTGGCAGGGGGGACATGGTGGCAGGACCCTGCTGGAACTTCCAGCTCAGGGAGGAGCAGCCATCTGAGAGGACTTTCAGCTGCGCATGGGGTTGGGAAGGGACTGGCAGAGTTGACTTCAACTCCCAGAGTTGCTGAGTTGACTCCAAACCTGGCAGGACCCGGATAAAAGGGGCTTTTCCATAATCCCTTTGAACTTGGCAGTGCAGGGAGCAGGAGGCCCAGCCTGTTCCCTGAGTCAAGAGAAGGCAGGAGAAAGGAGAGCGAAGCACATTCCTGGAGAGGCTCATTTCAGGTGAGTTTTGTCTTCTGCTGGCACCTAATCCCCGATTTGGGAATGGGAGCTCCACTCTGGCACAGCCACACCAGGGGGACACTTCAGGGACCCAGAATTTGCTCCTTGGCCTGCACCAGGACCATTTCCAGTTTGATTCAGGTTCTCCTTTTATTTATGGCCAGCCCAGTGACCATGAGCTGTTACTGTGGCACTTTTAATGCCATGTCCTTCAGGAGTTGGGATATCTTGGATTTGGACCCACCCCAAATCCCACATAATTTAAACAAAGAAGCAACAACCTGAGCTGGGTTCCCAGCAGAGCCTCTCCCTTGCCCTGGCCAGCTGTCCCAGCCCAAACCCAACCTCAGAGCTGCTATGGGAGAGCTCTGCCTTTTCCAGCAAACCTCCAGCCCTCCTGAACCTTGAAAAGCATCTTAGGAATGATTCCTGGATCATTCCCACTCCCAACCGTGCTGGAGATTGGTTTGGGAAGTGCAAAACATCCAAACCTTCCCAGGCAGCACAGCCCTGTGTGCTCCTGTGGATCTCCCTTAAAGAGCAGGAATGTGCGACCAATCCCCCCAGAAGTTCATTGGTGTGTTTTCCCCAGATATCTCGACGGGGGTTATTATTTATCTCTAAATTTGAGGCCGATCCTCATTTTTAGCAGGCAGAATAGCTCCTAGGGCTCTCAAACCCAGAGCAGAGCCAAAGCCCCACTCAAAGACTTTAGAAGTAAGAAATGTCTTGTGTGTTTCTACAGGTGGAGACAATGTGGAAATATCCATGAAAAATAGACAACTCCATGAAACTTCTCCTTGAAACATATTCTGGACTTCTGTTTTCTTAAGGAGAACAGATTCCCAGTAGAAAGCTGGATTAAATGGATAGAAATTAACCACCTTTTGCAGGGGAAGAGCCATTCCATGTCAGAGCTGACATCAGGCTGGGTTCCGATGGTCACCCTTGTGTTTCCAAACATTGATGCTTGGCAGGAATTTGCATAAACATCAGATGTCAATATTTAAATACATCAAGGTGGGACCCAGCCCCAGCTTTTCAGCCCCCTCCAGCCCAGCAGGGCAGGTCTGTGGGCACAGTTCTCCCAATGCCATGTCCGACGTCCCCAGTTATCCCAGTCCCATGTCCAACGTCCCTAATCAGCCATTTGCAGGGCCAATGACTACATTTGCAGGGCCATGAATATTAAACATTCACTTCACACCTGGGTTTGCACATTTGGGGCTGGATTTTTAGCCCTCAGCCACCAAGCTGGAATCTCCTGTTCTGCTGCCCATTTTTGCAGGGAAAATGGATCCTTTTGGGCAAACACCTGAGGAGTGATGGCTCTTCTCTGTATTTTCTCCCACTGCACTGCAGGAGAAGCTGTGGCTGATCCCAGGCTGTGGCAGATGTCACCAGATGGCACTCTTACATTGATTGTTCCCCACCCTTAGTTTTTGTTGTTGTTGTTTATTTGGGTTTTATGGCTGGGCAAATGTTGAAGATGGAAGAGCCACGCTCTGGAGTGGAATTCAGCCAGCAGCATTAGTTCACTGGGATCTGCTCTGGGTGGTGGAAACTGTGGGGAATTCGGATGTTCTTCAGGAGCTGGCCATGGTTTTTTGGGGTGGAATTGCTGGGAGAAGTGGCCCTACAGGCCTCAGAATTTCTGTGTGTGGGTTTCTCTTCTTACTGGTGGCACTCAGAATGTAAAAATAAAGTTCCATTTCTGATCTCTCCCTGAAATTTGTTATCACTTTGGGGACATGACACAGGTGACAAAACAGGCCAATTATATTAGAAGAAGGTCTAAAATTGTCCCTAAACCTCACCCAGCATTAAAAAAAGAAGACTGAAGTGCAATTTTCAATCCTACTCTGTAAAAACATGAATTTTGGGTCATAATGAAGGTTTTCTCCTTAGTGGGACAATGACTCAATACAAGCCCCAAATTCTCATGATGGTTCTTCATCCAAGGAAGTTGGGTTTGATTTTTCTCGTCTCAGAAGAGGAGAGTTGGACAGGGATGTGATTCATCTCAGGAATATCCCAAGAGAACCTCCAAAATATCAAAAAAGGTTGTTCTGAAATAAAATAAAAGGTGAAACAATAGATCAAAAAATATTAGTGATAACACTCAGCAGAACGTTGCTGACATGGTGCGAGGAGTTAAAAATGAATGCCCACAGGAGAAGGTAAGTCCCACTGATTGTTTTCTCTTATTGCTCCAAGCAAGCAAAATCCATACTCTGGGATATTGATTCTGTAAAATATGGGACCCCCTCACCGTGAAGAAACACCTGAGATTGAGAGATGACAACAATAATTTTGTTTTATTAAAGCACCATTTATGATGCTAAAATTCCAAGGTGGTTTCTGTGGGAGGAGCAGCTCTGGGACTTCTCAGACTGGAGGGAAGAAATCCTCTTGGCATGGAAAAATTAATTTATTTTCCTTTCCAGACATTTTACTGTTGTTTGTCCCTTGCAGTAGGGCTGGAGTCACATCTGGCTCTGAGCACCAAACACTTGGACGTACTTATTCCTAAATACCAAAATACTCCTTGGTGGGCATTCTTGTTTAGCTTCACATCTCCTATTGAAATCCAGAAGCTAAAAATGCCCCAAAATTCCAATTATGCAGCTCATTAGTGCCATTATTATTAATTTCTTACGTTCTTGTCACCACACAAGTGTCCCAACAGCTCTCGTGCATCTCTCCTGCCCCAGTGAGAGCTGGGGGTTCTCAGATCCAGCACTGACCTTCCAAAAGGCTGGAAAAAGCCAGGGAAGGTTGGAAGAAAGGCAGCGATCCAAAGCCTAAGGAAAATGCCTTGCCCGGAGTGATTCCAGAGCTTGGCCAGGCTCATTAGGAGCAGGACAGGAGCTGATGTGATTGCAGCAGACAGATGACCTTGGGTGGTTTTTTCCTGTCTCCTAAGGAAAGACTTTGCCTGGAGAGTGGTTCGGGAGCAGCCCAGGGTTTAGCAGGGGCTGTAAAGGAGCAGCTGCTGCAATAAAGCTGCAGTTTTACAGCTCCAGGCAGGACGGGAACAGCACTTGGATCCGCTCACAAGGGCGGGAGGCTCCAAAGGCAAGGAGAGGTTTGGTGATCCCGGTGGGAGGCAGATCCCACAGTAAGGAATGCCCCAGGGATCCACGGGGAATGGTGCTGTGCCCACAGTCCTGGACCCTCGGGGGATTTGGATTCAGTTCCTCAGGAATTCCTCGGGTCTGTCCCCACCCTGGGGGCTCCTGCCAGGATCACAGGGTCAGAGGTGTGAGCTGGGGATGTCCCAGTGCGGTAACAGGGAGAGATCTTGGGATCAAACCACTCTTCTTCCTCCTCCTCTTTTTCCTTCTCCTTTTTCTCCTCCTCCTCCTTTTCCCTCTCCTCCTCTTTCTCATCCTCCTTTTCCTTCTCCTCCTCCTCTTCCTCCTCTCCCTGCCTGCCCCAGAACAGTAGGAAGAGCCTGGTGCAGTCCAGTGACCTTCCCAGTTGAGAGTGTGGGAGCTGCAGGATGCCTCTGGCTGCTCCCAGAATCTCAAAACCATTCAGGTTGGAAAAGCCCTCCAAAATCATCAAACCTAGAAGTGCCCAGGCCACCACTGCCCCACATTCCCAAGTGCCACGTCCACGTGGCTTTGGTGACTCCACCAGTGCCCTGGGCAGCTGTGCCAGTGCCTGACCAGGGATCCACCCTAAAAACCTGATATCTAAAATGCCACTTTTCCCTCTTTTTAGCTGTATTTGGTGCATTTTCCACAACTAAAGCACCCCAAACCCTGAGCTCTTGCTCTGCTGTCAGGCTGGACGAGAGCTTGGAAGCAAAATCTTTCCAGCTTATTATGGATTCAGACATCTCTTCATCTGGAGTTGCCTGAGGTCCTGCAAATAATCGTGTCTTTCAGGAAGAACATCATTCTGAGGTGAATAAAAATCACTCAGCGCTTTAATGAGACCATTACATATCTCTGCAAGTGTCTTTCCCTCTTCCACAAGGTCTTCCAGGAGGAGAAACACCTTGGCTCCACCTGCTCATGAAAACACGTCCATGAGTCAGGGATTTATCTCACTGGGAATTCTCCCCCAACTCCCCAAATTCTGCATCCTCACCCTCACCTAGCCCTGGTTCCCCTGAGTGAGCTTTGTGCCTCTCCCCATTTCCTGGACTCCACTCCTGGGACATCCCTTTCTGAGGAAGGGTTGGGCCCCAAACGATTGTGGAGCAAGAATCCCATTAAAACGTGCTGAAAAAATGAAATTCCTAAAAAAGAGATTAATTTAAATTACACCAGCAAAGAGAGAGCCTGGAACAGCTCTTCCCAGGGGGATGCCCCACAGAAGGACCTGCTGGAAGTGCCCCAGTCAGGAATGTGCCTGGAGGGAGGAGGATGGAGGTTGGAAGCCCCAGTTAACCCTTTCCAGACCCCAGTTCATTTCCAAATGATTCCTGATAATCAGATTATTTTTTCCACACATAAATATAATCCTATTACTTCTAATAATGTGCAAGGCTGAACAAATCCCATCTTTCTCACCCTTGTCCACAAGGTCTTCCAGGAGAAGAAACAGCTTGGATCCACCTGCTCATGGAAACATTTATCTCACAGGATTTATCTCACTGGGAATTCTCCCCCAACTCCCCAAATTCTGCATCCTCACCCTCACCTAGCCCTGGTTCCCCTGAGTGAGCTTTGTGCCTCTCCCCATTTCCTGGACTCCACTCCTGGGACATCCCTTTCTGAGGAAGGGTTGGGCCCCAAACGATTGTGGAGCAAGAATCCCATTAAAACGTGCTGAAAAAATGAAATTCCTAAAAAAGAGATTAATTTAAATTACACCAGCAAAGAGAGAGCCTGGAACAGCTCTTCCCAGGGGGATGCCCCACAGAAGGACCTGCTGGAACTGCCTCAGCAAGGAATGTGCCTGGAGGGAGGAGGATGGAGGTTGGAAGCCCCAGTTAACCCTTTCCAGACCCCAGTTCATTTCCAAATGATTCCTGATAATCAGATTATTTTTTCCACACATAAATATAATCCTATTACTTCTAATAATGTGCAAGGCTGAACAAATCCCATCTTTCTCACCCTTGTCCACAAGGTCTTCCAGGAGAAGAAACAGCTTGGATCCACCTGCTCATGGAAACATTTATCTCACAGGATTTATCTCACTGGGAATTCTCCCCCAACTCCCCAAATTCTGCATCCTCACCCTCACCTAGCCCTGGTTCCCCTGAGTGAGCTTTGTGCCTCTCCCCATTTCCTGGACTCCACTCCTGGGACATCCCTTTCTGAGGAAGGGTTGGGCCCCAAAGGACTCTGGAGCAAGAATCCCATCAAAACCTCACTGCCTCTGAGAAAACCAAATAATCAAAATTCTGGAAAAATGAAATTCCTAAAAAAGATATTAATTTAAATTACACCGGCAAATAGGGAGCCTGGAACGTCTCTTCCCAGGGGGATGCCCCACAGAAGGACCTGCTGGAAGTGCCCCAGTCAGGAATGTGCCTGGAGGGAGGAGGAGGCTGCATTTTGGAAGTCCCAATTAACCCTTTGCAAACCCCAGTTCATTTCCAAATGATTCCTGATAAGCAGATTATTTTCCATGCAGAAATTTAATCCTATTACATCTAATTATGCCCCAATGTGCAAAGTTAAACAAATCCTGTCTTTTTGTTCCCCATGCCTTCCAAGAAAGTGATTATATTCCATCTCGAGTCGTTATCCATAAGTATCTCTTTTAATCATTTCTGCATTCAGCCCCTCCAGACCTCAATTATTTCTGCTCCCTCTTCATGTCTTGCAATGATTTTGCTGCTACAAACTCCTACATCTCCTTCTCTGGGTGTTACAGACCCTAAAGAGATACCCAAGGGTCATGAAATATTTGTCAGGTACCTTTTACGGGCGATATTTTAATTTGTTTCATGTGTCCAAACAGCAATTTCTTTGGAGAAGAGAAAGATTTTAATAAGAAGCAGCAAAGCTCAATGTGATAATTATTGGCAGAATTATTTTTGTTGTTCTTATCAGCATTTTGTCCCTGCAATTTGCATAATTGCTGGGTCTTGATTAGAAAAGTCCCATTTTTCTGCTGAAGGCTTTGGCAGGAGCCAATCATTTCAGAGTTCCTCGCAGAACAGAGCTCCTTAGGGGAATAGAGAAGGGAAGAAAAGGAGCAGTCCCGAGCCATTTTTCCTTTGGAGGATGATGGAAATGATTCCCTGGTGTAGGACGGGAGCTGCCCTTTAAGCTGAAGATTTCAGCTCTGCTCTTACAGAGATGGGGAAATTCTGCTGAGCTGGGAGGCACTAAATCGTGGCATCATAAAATTCCAGGCTGGTTTGGGCTGGGAGAGACGTTAAATCCCATTTCATTCCACTAGAAGGGACGCCTTCCACTATCCCAGGCTCCAAGCCCCATCCAGCCTGGCCTTGGGCACTTCCAGAGATGGAGAGTCCACGCCCGCAGCTCTGGGAGCACAGTGGTGCCACCCTCTGTGCCCCCCCCTGCTGCAAGGGGACAGTTCTGGAGCAGGATGGTGACAGAAACGCTCTCAAAGCCCCTAAAGCTGGGAGTGAGTGAGGAGAGGAGCAGGGGTGGGTGCACTGAACACACCTGTGAGGCTGCTGGGAAGAGCTGTGTGCCCAATTTTTGGTGAGAATTCCCAGGATTTCACATTCCCAAACAGAGAACCTTTTCTTTTAATGCAAATTTTCTCAAGAAGCTCCTCGAGTCTCTCCACACCAGCATTTGTGTCACCCCCTAAAGGACATGCATCGGGAAGTGCTGGGTGCCCCTGCCACTTCTGTCACCTGCCAGGTGTGCCATCAGTGCCACAGTGTCACTGGGAGCAGCTGGAGGTCGTTTTTCTTGGCATTTCGCAGTGATGTGACACATCAGGGGCAGCTCCTGCCCAGGGTGAGCACAGGAGCAGGGCACACTCTGAGGGACTCAACTTCAGGTGTGCTCTGCAGACAAAACTATGGAGAAATGTCTGGGAGTCTCCAAGAATTCACAGCAGCTTTCCTCTCTTGCCCAGAGATAATTCCCTGCCGTCAGGGAGTTATCCCAGTAAAGCAAAAAGAGGGGGAAATAGCTCCTAGTCGGATCCCTGTGCTTGGATCTGCCCTTCCAGGGGGAATTGTGTCTGTCACAGGGGAGGGCTGAGAGTCAGAGCAACTTCTGCCCTCATCAGCCCACAGCCTCTGGAATTCTCCCGAGCTCCTCTTCTCGGTGCCAGGAACCCTCTGACATCACCTCCACAGCCTCTGGAATTCTCCCAAGCTCCTCTTCCCAGTGCCAGGAACCCTTTGACGTCACCTCCAGAGCTTTCTGGGATTCTCCTGAGATCCTCATCTCATTGCCAGGAACCCCTCGGCATCACATCCACAGCCTCTGGAATTCTCCCACACTCCTCTTCCCAGTGCCTGGAACCCTTTGACATGACATCCAGAGCCCTCTGGGATTCTCCTGAGTATTCTCAGTTCCAGGAACCCTCTGACATCACCTCCACAGCTGTCACGATCCACTCACACAAAGCGGGTATCGTGATGGTTCGTTAACCAGGATCTCAGAGCGCAAAAGAAACAGGGAAATGTATTTTTTAGTTCAAATCAGGACAATGTGTTTATTGTGCCTACGCACTGTATTGCGATAGAGAGGGAGAGATATAGGAAACAAAGGATAGCGAGAAAAAGATGGGAGGAGGGGTTGTAGCTACCGACGGCGAGGCGGAATCGTCCGGCAACAGATCCGTCTTCTTCCGTGGGGGGATCCCAAAAGGGGTCTTCTCAGAAAGTCTCTTTATAGTCTTTTCGAAAGCGAGGGGCAGATGGCCAAGAGATTTCAGGAGCGAGGGGCAAACAGCCAAGAGGTCAGGGAGTAAAGCTTATTGTCCCGATTTAATGGCTCAGAACAGGTACAGAGGACAGAGCACACTACGCCGTTCCTGCCACCTTGGTAGCAGAACCGACACAGTCCACCACAAACTGTACTCAGGAGTGGGAACCAGTTCAGGCACAACGTGCTTGGCAGGTCTCCCACCTTGGCCAGGCCCAAACTTGTGTAAAGTCCTTTTCCTCCCCTTGACAGGGATTCAGTCTCAGTCCTTCTAGATGATCGTGAGACAGATGAAGAGTCTTCGGACCGTCTCTTACAACAGCCTCTGGAATTCTCCTGGGCTCCACCTCCCAGTGCCAGGAACCCTTTGGTTTCACCTCCACAGCCCAAATGTGGGATTTGTGGGTGGAATTTCCAAGGAACTCACTCGCACAGGGTTGGAGCAGGTTGCACCCTGGAGCTGTATTTGCTGCCCAGCACAAGCACCTGAATTCCAGGATGTTTTTTCCCTGGAAAATACGGCACTGGTGTATTCCTTTAGCAATGGCCTTTCTCTGGCCAAGAGCCAAAATTCCCCTTGGATTGGCCTCCTGGTTTTCCACACTCAGGGCCCATGGATCTTCCTGGGCCTCCTGGTAATTCCCACACAGAACATCTTCTCCCTGATTTTACCTGAGCTCTCCCAGACTCCCAGATTGTCCCTGATGGGACAGATGTGGAAGCATGGAAAAGTTGCTTGGGAAGGACCATTGGTGCCTCCACTCCAGCTTCTCTGTCTAAAGATCCTTCTTTCCCAAATCCCAGATCATCCCTACCCTATTTCCAACCAGCAGGTCAAGAGCTGAGGTGCTCCCACCCACTGGGACACTCTCCCAGGTAAAGGTTTTCCAAAAATCCAAACTAAAATTCCCAATCTGGGGATGTTAATCCACCGTGGCTGGGTTGGGAATCATGGAATCATTAAGGTTGGAAAAGACCTTTAAGGACATCGAGTCCAACCATCAGCCATGGGTTTTATGTATTTTCAGTGACAACAATGCAAGGTAAACCAGAGGTATTTTGGATTTCTCTCCAGGACTGCTAGAATGGGAAGTGGAGAGAGAAATTCCTGGTCTCCCTCATTCAGAGGCCAGGAAAAAAAAATTGTTAAAATATTTATTGTTTAAAAAAAATAGTTAAATTGGAATATTTGCTTCAGACATTATACAGAGTCTGTCAGCACAGATTTAAGCTGTGGATTGTCACATCACCAAGGTCTCGTCCTCCCAACATGGCTCAATCCACTACCAAAATTATCCCCTTTCCTGGGGTTCCCTTGGTGCTCCAAGATTTCTCTTGATGCTGAATTTCTCCAGAAAAAAAAAAAAAGAAAAAACAAAAGAAAAAACAAAAGAAGGCTTTAAAGTCTCATTTTGATTTGTTGGAATTGAAATTAGACTCGATTCATTTTGGGCTGGGCTCAGTGGAAGAGTCCATTACAAAATTAGGAGCAAAAGGAAACATCGGAATTGCAATTCCAGCATGGAAGAAGCTCTTGACTGAATGGACAATGCTGAGCTCCATGGTCACCAGCAGAGAACTGAAAACAGGACTGAGTTGTGTCCCCACAGAACTGCAGAGCCAAGAGAAACTTTGGAAAGGGGGGGGGTTTGGAGCAAATTATTGTCATTGGTGGAAAAATGCCTTGAACAGGAATTTGATCTTCCTTTAGAAACACGAAAAGCTTTGGAATGCCATCCAAACCCTCTCCATAAAGGAGGATTTCAGCCTGCTAAAGCTTGCAAAGCACTTCCCAGGTGGAAAACTGCTTTTCCCGGGAAGTTCTTGAGCAGGAACAGTAATAACAGTCAAGGAAAAATGAACACTTTTAGAGAAGGGACTCTGCCTATGGAGAGGCTCTCAATGAATTCACCCAATCCCAGGTTTGTGAAGGCTCAGCTCTCAAAATCCTGGATTCGAAAGCCCACTCGGGAGTGCTGGAAGTGGATGGTTCCCTCTGCTCTAAATGACAATTTTTAACTGGGGATGAACAGTGGGAAATGCAGGAGACTCCCTGGACTGACATTGTCTTCCAGGTCTCACTCTCCTACATCCTTTTCCAGAGGGAAGTTTCCACTGCTTCCACCTCACCTCTTTCCATGAAAATGCTGTTCATATTCCTTACAAATGTTGAGCTGTTTTATTCCCTGTGCAGAACAGGCCTTCCCAGGATGTTTGGCACCATTTCATCCTCTTCTCTTGGGAAGATTCCCTGCCTGGGAATCCAGTAATCACCAAAATCCCTTGTTCCACATAAAAGTCACTCAGACATTCATCCAACTCTGTGAACAACTCCGTGGCACCAGGAAAAGGTGCTGACCCCAGTGGGTTTGGAATCAGGGCCCAGCGTTGGTTTAAGCACTCGGCATCGGATTGTGGAGAGAGGAATGGGCCAGAGCAAAACCTAAGGAAAACTCGGGGAAGTAAGGACCTCAGCAGGTTCATGGGCAGAGAAGAACTGTGTGGTAGAGAACAGGGAAATGCAGGTCCTGCACCTGGGGAGGAACAGCCAGCACAGGCCGGGCTGGAGCAGCTCTGTGGGGAAGGACCTGGGGGACAACGAGGTGTCCCTGAGCCAGGAGAGTGACCTGGGGCCCAATGGGATCCTGGGGACCATCAGGAAGAGCATTCCCAGCAGGTCAGAGATGGATCCTGCCCCTCTGCCTAGCCCTGGAGGCATCTCTGGAGCGCCGTGTCCAGCTCTGGCTCCTCAGCACAGCAGGGCCAGGGAGCTCCTGGAGCGGGGCCAGCGGAGGCTGCGGGGCTGAGGAAGGGCCTGGAGCATCTCGGTGCCCAGGAAAGGCTGAGGGAGCTGGGGCTGCTCAGCCTCGAGAGGAGCCCCAGCTGAGAGGGGCCCTCAGGCCTGGCTGTCCCTGGCTGCAGGGAGGGCTCCGAGCAGGGCCCAGGCTCTGCTCCGGGGCCCAGCAGTGGCACCAGAGCAACGGGCAGGGCCTGAGCCCAGCAATTCCCCTGCACAGGAGGCACAACTCCTGCCCTGGGCAGGGCCCAGCCCTGAGCAGAGCCCAGAGAGGCTGTGCAGTCTCCTCCCTGGGGCTATTGCAGAGCTGTGGGGACACACTGCTGTGCCCTGTGCTCTGGGATGGCCCTGCTGGAGCAGGGAGGTGGCACCAGGGACCCTCTGTGCTCCCTCCAGCCTGAAGCATCCTGGAGGACCCCTCTTCCCATTCTGGGAGTGCAGCAGAGCCTGTGCTGACCCTGGAGCCATTGGAGCTGTGCTGCATTCCCTCCTCACCTCCTGCAAGGAGAGAACAGCTGTGTTTTCCTGCCATCTCTTGGGGCTGTTCCATACCTCACCAAATATCGTTGCAGAGAGACACATTACTGTGTTTACAGCGCTCTGTTTACAGAAGATGCTCTCGATTTAGGGGTTTTATTATGATATTTTATTTTTATGGCTCTCCGCATGATCTGTTTGTTTGCATTAACTCGAGTCGAAGGTTTCATAATCTGATTACGGGGAGCAGGGCTTGGGAAGAAGTTATAAAACACTCAGAGTGCAGCAATGCACCTGCAGTCCTGAGCACCGGCTGGGTTTGCTCCTTGATCCTCAACTTTTTCCTTTCCCAGGGCTTTTTCTGGAGAGGAAAGATTCAGATGGATCTGTGGCTGGGAAAAGGGACAGAGAGGTAACACGAGAAGGGCTTTGAGGACTTGTTCCTTAACTTTCAAGGTGCTCCCTGGCCGTGCCCAGTGACCCGGGCCTGCCCGTCCATGAGTTTAACAGGTCCATGGGTTTGTCCAGCCCAGACCT
Organism: Oreocharis arfaki; assembly: GCA_013398015.1. Lineage (NCBI taxonomy): Eukaryota > Metazoa > Chordata > Aves > Passeriformes > Paramythiidae > Oreocharis > Oreocharis arfaki. Next base: position 18,729 of record VZRR01000600.1, read on the forward strand.
GGACAGTCATGGACAACAGGTCCATGGGTTTGTTGGGAGTGGGAAATGGCTCTGTCTGTCTGTGAGGGACAGAGGTGTCCCTGTGTATTTCTGACCCCCTGTCCCATGGTCCTGCCTTTGTCTTGGGCATAGCATTAAGGTAACTGGTTTTTTCTTTTCATCCATGGAGTGGTTTTGCATCTCCTGTTTTCTTGCAGGAGAGGAATTTGGTGTCTAAAGCAGCTCCTGGTTCAGAAAATGCAGCCCCTGGTTCACTTTTGGGTGCCACGACATGAGACAGATATAAAGCTATTAGAGAGCACCCAAAGGAGGCTGTGACGATGGTGGAGGGTCTTGAGGGGAATCAGAGGCTGGGGGCACTTGGAATGTTCAGCTGGAGCAGAGCAGACTGAGCTCAGACCTCACCAGGGGCTGCAGCTCTGATCTCTGCTCCCTGGGACAGGGACAGCACCCAGGGAACGGCTGGAGCTGGGCCAGGGCAGGCTCAGGCTGCAGAGCAGGGAAAGGTTCTTCCCCCAGAGGGTGCTGGGCACTGCCCAGGCTCCCCAGGGAATGGGCACGGCCCCGAGGCTGCCAGAGCTCCAGGAGCGTTTGGGCAGCGCTGCCAGGGATGCCCAGGGTGGGATTGTTGGGGTGTCTGTGCCGGGCCAGGAGCTGGACTTTGATGATCCTGTGTATCCCAGCTCAGGATATTCCATGATTCTAAGACTCAATGCCATCCCCAGATGCTGATGGAGGAATCCCAGGTGAGTATGATCCCTACTCATCCTTTTTTGTCCCTCCAAGTGTTCGTGTAGGGAAAGAAGGTTCTGGAGCGGGTGACCTTCAGCCAGGTTGTGTCCCTGTCACCTCAGTGCCACCCCCTGCCCTGAGCTGTGGCAGGGAGGACCCAGCAGAGAGGAACACTTGCATCTTTCCTGAGTGCATCATGTTTATCTCCAGCAACTTTTCTTTGCCTAATTGGATCCAAGCAGGGAAAGAGCTCAATAATTCTCTTTTCCCCTCATGCCAGCTACTGGCAAATTGCAGGAAAGATGAGCCTGGAGCCAGATGTTGGCCAGGAAATAAATTTGCCCTTGAGCAAGGGGACTTCCAGCCATTCTGTTCCACTCTGAACATGCATCAGAATGATGCAGGAGTTAAAGTCAGGAGGGCTTTTTCTGGCAATTTCCTCTGAAAAAACCAAGGGAGGGGTTGACCGAGATCTCAGATATCCCGGGGCTATTTCCTACAAATCAGAAGACTTGCAAATTTCCACGTGAACCTGGGGAATGAGCTGTCCCAGGGCCAACTGATTCAGGGCTTCAGCCTCCATCTGGTGGGGAATTTCAAAGGGATGGAGATGCCTAAAAAAGCAGATCTAGGATGGGGTTTCCATAAACTCAGAAGCCTCTGTAACCCAGAAAAGTGCCTGGCAGAGTTTGATGGGAACAGAACTTCCTGAGGGATGGAACAGGAGGTTTTTTTACCATTTTCAGAGCTGCAGGAGCTTGTGGTAGAGCAGCTGTTCCACACACCAGAAAATATTTGTCTCCCAGCCATCACACTTTCCCCTCCAAGAAGACCCAGAGTGGAAGCTGTGCTTCTTTTGGGTAAATAGAGCTCTGCAAAAGCATCTGGTTCTGCTGGCCAAGGGAGGGCATTGTCCCGCTCTGCTCTGGGCTGGGGTGGCCTCACCTCCAGTCCTGGGGGCAGTTTTAGCTGCCCCAATATCAGGAAGATCTAAAGCTGTGGGAAAGCATCCAAAGGAGGGACACGGGGATGGGGAAGAGTTTGGAGAAGCCATGGGAGGAGCAGCTGAGGGCACTTGGAATATTCAGATGGAAGAGGCTGAGGGCAGAGCTCAGCGGGGGCTGCAGCTCCTTCCAAAGGCAGCTCCGATCTCTGCTCCCTGGGACAGGGACAGCACCCAGGGAACGGCTGGAGCTGGGCCAGGGCAGGCTCAGGCTGCAGAGCAGGGAAAGGTTCTTTCCCCAGAGGGTGCTGGGCACTGCCCAGGCTCCCCAGGGAATGGGCACGGCCCCGAGGCTGCCAGAGCTCCAGGAGTGTTTGGACAGCGCTGCCAGGGATGCCCAGGGTGGGGTTGTTGGGGTGTGTGTGCAGGGCCAGGAGCTGGGCTGGATGGTCCCTGTGGATCCCTCCAGCTCAGGATATTCCATGATTCCAAGGTAAAGGGCTACAGGTCTGTGCACTGCCCGGGACAGACGGACATTCCATCCCTGCTTTCCTGCAGCTGACACCCCGTCTGGATTTGGGACAGTGCAGGGAATCTGCTGAGCACAGGAACATCATGGATCATCCCTCTTCAGGCTGCCCCTTGTCCCCAGCCTTGCTGATGTGGCTGTGCCATGAGGGAATCTGCATCTCCTGCAAAATGGAGGGAAATTGGGGATGGAGGGGGTTAAACTCCATAAACCAGAGGACCTGTGGGAATCTCCATCCTTGGAATGTGACGATACTGACTGGGGAAGACCATGAGCAGCCCAAAGTGACTTTGAAAATGACCCTGCCCTGAGTGAGGGTCGGACCAGGAAACCTCCAGAGGTCCCTTCCCACAGGAATTAGTCTCTTTTATGGAAAGCACCAAGCATAACCCAGCCAGGTGTCCTCCTCCAGCAGCAGAGGCAGAAACCTTGCTGCAGTTTTCAAAGGTACATCCACCTGCTCCTGTGGAATTGGGGGGGAAAAGACCCTCAAAAGCACCAGGAAAAGGGAGCAGCCAGCACAAAAGTGCTGCCAGAGGAGGAAGGAGCTGATCAAGGCCATCTGCTTGGAAAATCAGCCCTTCCCTGTTCTCCAGAGGGCAGAAGGAGCATCCCTGGACTTAACCCCGCACATCCCTCAGAACCTCCGTGCTGGAAGTGCTGCCTCCATCCCCACTTTCCTTTTGATTGTTTCAATCTCTGCTAATTGCAGGGACAGCTGCTTCCAGCAGAGGATGAACAAACAGGTTCCAAAGGCAGCGGGGCTGCTGCCAGCAGCAGCTGCTGGACAGACAACAGATCCCAACTTCATCTCCTGGGCTTTTCCTTCGGAGAAATGTCATTCCCTACTCACCAAGCACTGGAATCTGCTGCCAAATCAGTTGTTTGATCCTGGGTCAGGCTTAAATATGAACTTCTCCAACAGCTCAAAAAGCCTTTCCCAGCTGGTGTTTTCCACCCTTTTCTCCCTTGGAACAGGGGAACTCAGTCAAGGCTTGAGCATCCTGTCCAAATCTATAAACAGAGGCAGGGCCAACCCCCAAATTTTTCTTTTTTCACTATTAAAGCACTGGGAAAATTAAGTTTTTGGTCAAAATAATTTTCTGAACAAATATTTTTGAGGGAAAACACACTCCAAATTGTGTATTTTTAAAGCAAGTCTTTTTGTATCCTACCTTGTTGTCTTGTAACAAAACAGCAATTTTTGCCTGCACACGTTTTAAGCAGAAAAGAGGAATTTCCCCCCATTTTGTGCAGAACTCGTGGTGAGGTTGACATAGAATTCCAGTGGCAGATGTGATGAGCACAGCAATGAGCTCTGTTTTGAGCACTGCAGAATGGAAACAGAGTCAGCATTCCCTATTCCTTGGCTGGAGTGTTTTGTTGCATTCATCGGGAAGTGAGAGCAGCTGGATCAACAGCAGCCTGTGCATCCCATGGAATGCTGAGGATGGAATAATTCTGGTGATTTGGGGGTTCCTCTCCTTGGGGTGTGCACCATGATGAGCTGTGGGTGCTTCTGGGGGTGTTGGGGTGGGTTCAGAGCCCAACCCTGGGGATTCTGGGCTTCTCCAGGGCAGAACCAGTAGCTGGGAAGTATCAATAAGAACATCCCCAGCAAAATCAGTTAATTTTTAACAAATGTTTGCAGGAAGCCACCGGAAACTCCAGAGGGTCTGATGGAATAGCTTCAAGTGACTTCTGCCAGTCACATTTCAGTCACTTTTACACATCCGGGGATGGGGACTCCAACCCTGCCCTATGCCAGGGCTTCACCACCCTTTCTATGACGAAATGTTCCCAATATCCACCCTGCCCCTCCCCTGGCCCAGCCTGAGGCCGTTCCCTCTCCTCCTGTCCCTGTTCCCTGGCAGCAGAGCCTGACCCCCCCCCAGCTGCCCCCTCCTGTCAGGGAGTTGTGCAGAGCCACAAGGTCCCCCCTGAGCCTCCTTTTCTCCAGGCTGAGCCCCTTTCCCAGCTCCCTCAGCCGCTCCTGGGGCTCCAGCCCCTTCCCCAGACCCGTTCCCTGCCCTGGACATGCTCCAGCCCCTCCATGTGGCACGTGGGGACTTGGGTTAGTGGTGGACCTGGCAGTGCTAGACTGGGTGATCTTAAGGGTGTTTCCCAACCTTAACGACTCCGTGATTCCCTGATGGTGGCTCTGGACAGGCTGCAGAAGGAGATGTCACCACACCCATGGTCCCAGGTGGTTACTGGGCCTCAAGAATGACCACAATCTTCATAATCCCTTCCCACTCCCTCTGGGGATCCTGATTTTCCTGGGTTTCCTTGTCTGACACATCCCCCCTGCTCTGGGTGGGGGTCTCTGCTGTGGGTGGGGGGCTGTACAAGGAGCTCTGTCCTGGTTTTCCTGTGCCAAGAGCAGGATTTGGCCCAGAACTGGCACCCCCTGGGCTCTGGGTGTGCTTTGGGATGATGGGATCGCACCCCATGGATTTGCAGCTGGAAATGGCCTCCTGCTGCTCACTGGAGCCCTTGACACGGACAGGACTGGGGGCTTTGCAGCCCTCCTGCTCCTGCCTGCTCTGGAAGTGCTGCTGAGCCTCCCTGAAACCTGGGGAATGAGGGAGAGCTCAAAGACACCCGGGTGCTTAGGAAGGAAAATGACAAAGCCTCAGACTCGGAATGTGGCTCCTTATGCAGTTGTGTTATTTGGAACCACTTTTCCCTAACTTTTGTGGCCTTTTTGAAGGGGAGCAGGAGGAGGGGGAGGAAGGGGCTGAGCATTACTGGAAAGCTTTTTAATCCACAGCCACAACTAGTACCAGTCCTATGCCCTGATGAGATGGTTGTGGCCAGTTCTTCGGGGCAGGAGTGCCTTTGACCAGCTCTGGTTCTTGTCACACCCAAATCACACATTTTTAGCGTTAAAGACGAAGATCTCTGGCCTTATCTCCAGGAGTTCTCTTGAATATTGCTTAAAACCCTCCCCTCACTTAAAAAACCCAACCCAAACTAAAAAAACCCCAAGCAAACCCAACTAAAATTAAAGGGTTTATTAACTTCTCTTCTTAAACAACAGGGGAGATCCTTTGGGCTGGTCTCAGTCTGGTTGTGGTGCCTCATTTACTTAAACCTGGTCTAAGACCTGTTTTTAGTCACTTAAACCAGGCCTAAGACAGAGCTTTGCAAGCCCCCAAATATAAAACACTCCTGGCTCTGCACAGGTCAGGGGTTATCAGGCTGATTTTAATTTAAGAATTAAAATATTCCAGCCAGTAGAAAAGAAAGCCCCCATTCCTCTCCTGGAGCTCCTCCCAATTCTGAGCATCCAGAAATAAACCACACCCAGCAGGGATTGTAACTGGAGAGGAGCTTTACAAGAAAAGGAAGGAAAGTTGCTCTGTCAGCCTCAGATGTGTTTTGGCTGAGTCTGTTTTCTGCAGGATGTGCTTTGTCAGGAATGCTGCACTGATGCAGCTGATGGCTGTGGAGCCAAATTCTGGAATACCTTCCCCGGGATCCTGCTGAAATGAGGGATTTCAGTGTTATCTCTAAGAGGAAAATGAGTTTCCGTTGCCTGGGAATTGTCCTGCGGTGGGGAAACCTGGAGAGCCTCACCTGGATTTTCTGGATGAGGCAGGAACGTTGCTCCTCTGTGGGCTCATCAAACAGGAAATTTCCTGAAGCTCAAACTGCCCACAGGAAAATCCCCCCTCTCCCTGTCCTCCCATGACAGAAGGATGAAAACCCGTCCTTGTTTTCTGCCCAGCCTGGAGCGTTTCCCGAGGAAACCCTGGATGCCTGAGCCACAGGGATGTGTTCTAATGAGGCATCAGGTGGGACAGAGGTGGATATTCCATGCTGCAAATGGCATTCCCATGGATGTTCCCAGCATGGACCCCAGAATCCCTGATGTCCCCCAGGCACTACATACATTCTCTGGCCAGGAGATTTTTTTTCCCACTTTGCAGATGTTTTATGGCTGGAAATTTCCTTTCAAATGTCTCAGATGTCTGGAAAAATTCCCTGGAAGCTGCAGTGGCCACTGAACTTCCCAGCACGGACCCCAGAATCCCTGATGTCCCCCAGGCACTACATACATTCTCTGGCCAGGAGATTTTTTTTCCCACTTTGCAGATGTTTTATGGCTGGAAATTTCCTTTCAAATGTCTCAGATGTCTGGAAAAATTCCCTGGAAGCTGCAGTGGCCACTGAACTTCCCAGCACGGACCCCAGAATCCCTGATGTCCCCCAGGCACTACATACATTCTCTGGCCAGGAGATTTTTTTTCCCACTTTGCAGATGTTTTATGGCTGGAAATTTCCTTTCAAATGTCTCAGATGTCTGGAAAAATTCCCTGGAAGCTGCAGTGGCCACTGAACCCTGGCAGCAATGCTCTGAGCACTTACCTGGACACCTCACTGAGTTATCCCTGGATTTTGTAACACAAATATCCCTCTTTGCTGCTGCTGCCATGGCTGTCTTTGTTTACAATGTTTTATTCCCTCCGTTCATTAATATTTCACTTAATGAAGACAATCCCTCTCTTTACACCTGGCTGTAATTCCAGAGTTGTGTTGGGAGGCTGCAATTGCTTTTCCGACCCACTGGGAGTGCCTGTGTTGGTTTATGGATTAAATATCCGGGTCTGTTTCTCCATACCTTCATTCCTGTGCCTGTTCCACTCTCGGAGCTCGGCTTCTTCCTCCAGCTCTCCAAGAACATCTTTAATTCCCAAGGGTGGTGCTTAATGAAAGACTTCGCAGCTTAATTTAGTGACAACAGTATTTGTCTTAAGGTTTGGAAGAGAGCGGGATCAAATCCAGGAGGAGTTCCCTTTTTATTAAAAAATAACTCTGGATTCTCATTCTCCACGTGTCAAAGGGATCCCAACAGGAGCACTTCATTATCTTTATCTACTCCTCCACTGTTCTTAGCATTATTTAAACAGCTCCTGTTTGAGAGGCAAAGCTTCGACTGCAGCAGGTGCTTGAGCTCCCAGCCCTGAATTTTAGGAGATGCTGAAAGCAGCATCTCTGGAATCAGCATCCCTGGCATTTTTCTGCCAGTGGGTTTCTCTGTGTGTTATTAACCCCCTCACGGGTGCAGGGGGAGCTGTGGGGTTTTTCACCCACTGCTCTTCACTGAGGACACACAGAGGAGTATCCCAGGAGGGAAATATTCAGCTGCCAAAAGCTTTGGGTTTCCCTGCAAGGGAATACAGGAGTGCTGGGAGAGGATCCTTTCTGCCCTATCAGTCCTGGACAGGATATTCCCAAATCCAAGCAGGGAAGTTTTCAACTTGTGCTGCTGTGGGAGAGGGATTTTCCAGCTAATCCTATGTTTTGCCTCCTTCCCAGGTTTCTCTTGTGCAATTCCAGGCTTGTAAACCCTGGAAAGGAGAATGACACAAACCACAGGAGCTCATTGACCGGGGAACTACTGAGTTACAGACACACTGGGCTGTGCTGGGAATGAATTATGGATGAGGAATGTGGTGTCACTGTCACTGAAACTATGGGAAAAACAGAAACTCTCCAACATCTTTAAGTGTTCAGAGAACCGGGCATTACTTTATTCTGGCCAGGAGGTGCAATACAAGTTATTCCATCCATGCATGCCTGGGTTGTGCAGTGAAAATCATCTCATCCCACCCGATTCTTTACCAGATTTTTCATGTATTTACACAGAGAAAACCCAAAGAAATTCTCACTCATTGGTCCTAAATGACACAGTTCTTAGTATTCGATCTCCTATTGGTTATTGATCCCTTCACCTTCAGTGCTAATTTGGTCCTCGTTATCTGGTTCTCTTATGGATCTTTTCCCAGGTGTTCCCGACTGCCCCAGGGGTGATGTTTTGTTAAGGTTCTTTTATCTCCTCTGCATCTTCTGGCTCCGGGAATTTTCTTTCTGTTGATTTTCTTTTTGTTGAAAGAGCCTTTTAAAGAGAAAACTTCAATTCCCTTCCCCCCTCCGGGCAGAGGCGAACAAAGCCCTGACTAAAGTTAGTTAAAAAGATTTTTAAAGTTGTATGGTTTCCAACTTGATGAGGGAAGGGGAGATGAGCCCGTGGCTCACACAGCGGCATTCCCACATTCCTGCCGCAGCTCCAGCACATCCAAGGCGTGCTCCAGGAGCTGCTCTCACTCCCCAGTGCCAGTGGTGGTGACACAGCTGCAGAGCAAGATGAGAATTAATTACCAAAGACACAATCCCCGAGTCAGTCAAGGAGGATGAGTCCAACCTTCAGAGTGCTCTGAGCTGAGCCTGCCAGGGTCTCTCACAGATCTCTGCGTTTTCCCAGTGAAAGCGGGAATTCTTGTGAAATTTCCATCACCAGTGCTGGTGATGGGAAAGGAACTTTGCCTCCAAGTGCTCCCCACACAGCAAGGAGGGTTCGAAAGGATTATTGAGCCGGAGGAAGAAGGGGTGAGCTGGGAGGGATCAGGGAAATCAATGAGCCACGAAGGATTTCGGAGCCAGCAGATGAGTCTGGGCTGGCTCCAACACCCCAGAGTGAGGAGAATTCCTCTTCTGGATGTGTTTCTGCAGATTTCCAGGAGCAAACCTGGCCTGAAACACAGCGGAGGAAGAGGCAAACACATTGATTTATTGGAATTACTTATCCAAGTCTGCAAGACTGGGATGGAGCAAGGGTTGAAGAATTCTTTATGAAATAATTATTTTTTGCAAGGTGTTGCTCATAAATTTCAGCCCAAACTCTGCTTTTTCTCCCGTCTTCACTTTAAGGTGCATAAATTCCCCAGCTGTTTCTGGGGGTTCAGACTTTATGTGGCTTTGCAGGAATATTTTGTGATCAACCCTCCCTCAGTCCCTTCCCAGCAGAGCTCCTGCAGCTCTTTGCAAGGTACAGCAGAACCAACTGTTCTGCACCGTTTCCAGCTCGTGGCTCTGTCCAAATGTCAAGAAACAGAAAGATTTTTCTCCTGACATCTACAGAAAGACTTAAAAATTGAGGTGTTCTCCTGGCAGCAAGAAGCAGCTTTTGGATCCCTGAAATGCTGTCACTTCATCTGCCCAAACCCAAGAAAGAACAGGAGAAAATTTGCCTCCCAATTAAAATCCAGTCACAATTTTTGTAGTCTGTTCCTATGAGAAAGATTCAGTCAAAAATTGTCCCCTTCAGCTATTTTCTCCTGTCACCTCCCTTCCACTGATGACAACTTTCTCTGCTCAGGTAGCCTTGATGCCTCGGGAAGCTTTTGTAGTGGAGCTGGAGGGTTAATTCCCCCTAAATTTAAATCTGTTCTGATACAAAATGTAATCTCCTGCCATCAGCAGCTCCCAGAAATGCTGCTTTGCTAAACTGCCCCGTTTCCAAGCTGTGCTTTGATTTACAGTTTATCCATTCTCCGCTCCTTTTGCATTGCTAGTAAAGGCTTTTATTAAGGGTGACAGGAATGTTTTATCCACCATCATAAACAGGGTTTTATTAAAAAGGAAAAAAAATAAACCAGGAAGGGCTGGAATGAGAAAAATGCAGGTTCCCAGTCCTCTTTTCATAACTTATTGGGGGAGACTTTCCAGCTGAATCAGCTGCTGAGTTGCCGTGTTTCTCTCCGGGAGGATGCAAATTTAAGGGACTGGGGGTTGTAACTGTGATACTGTCAGGCTCTGGGGTACCCACAATTACTGCCTGAGGGCGCAGGATTTTGGGATAGAAATAGGCAGTTTATGGCATTCATCCTACAGGGAATGCAGGAGTCCTGCCTTGCACCCCAGCCTTCTTTGGGATACCCCACATTTATCCTTTCCAGTTGCTTTCTATCTCAAAAAAAAAAAAAAAGGATATTTGGATATTTCATATTTTTAAGCTCTCCTGTGAATTTGCTCTTTCAGGACTGACATTAATTAAGTGAAATCTTGCAGAAAAGAGATCCTGGAATTTTCCAGAAGCCCTTCAAGAGGCCAAAGGACAGGGAATTATGACACATATTATGACACATCTCCAGACCAATCCCTACCAGTGACACTCCCACATCCTGCTGAGCTTTTTCCAGTATTCCCTACATCAATCAGAGAATTCCAGGATAGTTTGGGTAGGAAGGGACATCCAGTGCCACCCCTACCATGGCAGGGACATCTTCCACTGTCCCAGGCTGCTCCAAGTCCTGTCCAACCTGGCCTTGGACACTGCCAGGGATGGAGACTCTACGTTCCTCTGCTCCACCACCTTTATAGCGAAGAATTTCTTCCTAAAATCTTAATCTGCCCTCCTTCAGTTTAAGGCCGTGGAGTCCTGGTGCAGACATTTTTCAGGACTCTTCTGGATGTGCCACAGGGAATATTTGGATGTGCCTCCAAAGAACTGTGCTCAGATTGGCTCTTCAGTGGATGAGACTGGGGCTCCTGCTATTCTTTACACTTTAAGTTTTAATGCTTTTAAACTTCCCTGCTGCCCAGTGCCCCTCGGTGTCCTTGGCCGGCTCATTGAAGTCTGCTGCAATTCCTAAACATGCTCAGGAGATCTTGGAGAAGCTGAGGGAGCTGCTCACCTTGGAGTCTTGGAATCAGCAAGGCTGGGAAAGACCTTGAAGATGGCCAAGCTCAACTATCATCCAGCACCATCCTGATGCTCACCACTAACCCATGTCCCCAAGTGCCACATCCACAGGTTTTTGGAACACCTCCAGGGATGGGGACTGCACCACTGCCCTGGGATGCTGTGCCAGTGCCTGACCACCCTTTCCATGAAGAAATTGTTCCTAATTTATAATTTAAACCTCCCCTGGTGCGACTTGAAGCTGTTTCCTCTCTCTTGTTGGTTGTTATTTGGGAGCAGAGCCCGACCCCCCC
>VZRR01000600.1:29729-81029 GCA_013398015.1 Oreocharis arfaki
GCTCCTGGGGCTCCAGCCCCTTCCCCAGCCCCGTTCCCTGCCCTGGACACGCTCCAGCCCCTCCAGGTCTCTCTTGTCAGGAGGGTCCCGGAGCTGCCCCGGCACTGGAGGTGCCCCAGCAGTGCCAGCACAGGGGTTGTTCACTCCTGGTGATGCTCACACAACATCTCAACACCCCAACAGCCTCCCCAAATCCATCCTCTGCGATGCCACCACCAACCCACCCTCAGGGGAGACCAATTCCCAAAACAACCTTTCCCTGGGGTCTCTTCCCATTGGAAGGGAGGGACTGAGGAGTTTATGCCTCCAGGTGCTCAGACTGGATCCCACCAAAGGCTTTGGCACAGGTGCTGCCCATCTGTCAGAGCATCACTTTGGGAGTGTTCACACCGTGCTGTCCTTTGCACACGGATCCAGCTCCAGCAAATCCCTGGATCTGCTGAGGACATAAATATGTGGTGGTTCCTGTCCTCCCAAGGCCATTCCCAGGCTCCTGGAGACCCTGCAAGTCTCCAGTGAAGAGAAACAAAACCATGTTTGAGAGATGGATTTGTCAGCACGAAAGGACGGTGATGTTTATTGACATCAATGGAATAAATAAACAAGACGATAAATTTGGGATTGCTGCTGGAATTACTCGCTAGTGCTGGGTATTGAATTTTACCTGTTTTTATTGTTTGTGGAATGGGCTGCTGGTTTATGCATCATCATCTTCTTGATATACTGATTCTGGATGATTTGATCGTGTATCCTGGGAAAGAAAGAGGAGGGAAAAACATCCCTGCCAAGCCTGAAATGCGCAGATGAACAAAACCAAGGTCCCAGAGATAAAAATGGAATTATTCTATCCCAGCATGATAAAGTGACCTGGCTCATCCTGGGATGTAAGAGGAAATGCTCCAGGAGCTTCCAAGCACAACTTTCTGCACAAATTTCCGAGCACGGAAAGCTAAGAATTAGGAAACAAAATTGTTCTAAATCTTGTGGGCTCTTTGCTCTCTGAGCAGCCCCTCATGTGATGGGAGGAGTGGGTCCAGCACAGTCCAATCCAGAACTTCCTCTGAATAGATGTGATTTTGCAGAACCAAGACTTGCTCAAATCCTGCCTGGAGATCTTTGCTTTTCCTGGGAATTTTGAAAGATTCTTTAGTTTTACCCCATTTTGATTTTTCTCCGCCTTAAAATCCCTGGGATTTTGCAGCTGTTTTGCCTGAACTCCTAAGAAATTAACTTGAAAATGGCTTAGTGTCCATATTCCCTTGTATCCGAGGAGTTTATGGGAAGAATAGTGACACTTTGGTCCTGGTTAGCTCTTGCTCTTCCCAAATGTTTTGACTGAAGGTACCAACCAGGGGCACAGGTCCCTGTGGGACCTAGGCAGACAATCCTGATTCCCTTAAAATCCATATAAAAGGGCTTAAAACCGATGTAAAAGGGCTTTAAATCCATGGAAAAGCAGCATGGGAAGGCTTTCCGTGCTTCCCTTTCCCTCAGGAACTGCCTCTGCTCCATGGCTGAGACAGGCACTGATTTCCTTGGACTTCCCACCAAAGCTGACCCTGCTCAGGCCCCTCCCAGGATTCAACCCCCAGGACACAGCAGGGAGGGACATCAGGCCCTGGAGTCTAGGAATGGGGAATTTTGAGATGGGCACTTCTGAACGGCCCCAAATTTTCAATATTCTCATCTAAAAGGAGGACAAGGAGACATTTGGTCCCAAATCAATTCATGCTGGGCTGGCTGTGACCCCCAGCTGGGCTCCTTGTCCCGAGGAGAAGGAATTAACCCTGGGATTGTCCCATCCCCAGCAAGAACAGGACACTCCCCTGCTTTCAGTCAGGCCTGAAAAGAGTCAAAAAAAATCCAGTGGTCAATGGTCCAGCCACCACCTGGACCTCAAGGTTTGCCTTAAATCAGCTCCTGGTTCTTCCTGCTTTTCCTAAATACAGTTTTCCCTCAAATCAGCTCCTGGTTCTTCCCGCTTTTCCCAGATGCAGGATTCCCAGCACAAGAGCTGATCCGACAAGGCTGTCATAGCCCTGGATTCTCCTTGGAGAGCTCTGTGGCTCCCATGCCTCTGTTCCACCCCTTGTGGGGAAATATACCCAGGAATTTAATATTACTTGGAAAGCTGATCCCAAGAATGTATTCCTTACCCCCCGGCACCACTGCAGTGACATTGGCATTCCTGAGCACAGGAATTCCCTGCCAAGTGCTGTCCCACTGCTCCAGCAGATTTGAAACTCTTCAGCTTTAGGGTTTCCTTTTTATTTATTTCTCCCTGAATCTCCCCTCCTTCTTCCCTGGCATCTGCAAGGAAGCTGGAGAGCTCCAGTTCCTAGAGGAGCCTCCAGAGTTGGAGCAGCTTCTTCCCTGTCACAAGTGTCAATCAGGAGCTAGATGGGGTCTCGACTTCCCAGCCAGGGCTGGGAGGGGATTTCCCAAGTTTTCAGCATGATTTGTTTTTGAGCTCCTTGATTAAAATCTCACCTTGCCCAGTGGATCTATTTCCAAAGGTACCTCCATTTGTATTTGAATAAAAGCAGGATTAAAGGAGCCTTTTCTGGCGTTTTTGGTCTTCTGGCTCGAAGGAGAATTTAGGGAATTTCCAAGGCTTTGGAAGAGTAGAAGTCCCAGCAAGCCTGGATATTATAGACAAAAGCTGAGAAATAACATCCTCCAAAGGCCACAAATCTCCCTGTGAGGAGAGAGAACAATCACAACTATTAATCCTGCCTGGATATGCTTGTGCTGATCGTGCTGTAAGAACTCGTTCGGAAGAGAAATTAATTAATGAAGGTAAATTCAGGTGTCCAGGACTATTTAGCAGTGACTATTTATGGTGACCAGGTGAGTCTCACTGTCACCACGGGCTCCCTGTAGGGCACACCTTGGGGTCATTAACCCTCTTTGGGTAATTGGCTGCTGCTGTGTGGTTGAATCCAGGCAGCCGCACTTCATCTTTTTAAGAAAGGAGATGTTAATGAGCTTAATTGCCTCCCTGTACCCACAGAATGATTATCCATGCTCCGAGATAAGGGAGGGGAGGACTCAGCACTTCTGAGAGTTCCCCAACCTCATCAAAAGCCTGGGCTGGGTTTTATAATGAGCTTCCGAGGCTGGCACTGATTTCCCTCCCGTGCAGGGCTGGCAGGACACAGCAGCGCCAGGCAGACATTCTGTGTGTGTCAGGTGCTTCAATAATAATCGCAGTGCTCAGCCACTTAAAACCAAATCCCTCCAAATGAAAATGTCCTGCCTGACACACTGGGTACGGCCCCATGCGCACGGGAAGAAAACACGTTCCCAATCTGAAAAATCTGCTTTGTATTAGCCTGATGTTCAAGTCATTTGTCTTAGGCTGTAAAAAGACACAGTTGGAAGAAGCATAATGCAATGAGGGAAATATTGAAGCCTGTAAAGATCAATTGTAGGAGCAATTATTCTCCTTTCAAAATCAAAATTCAGTGCTGCTGGTCTTCGTACAGAGCCAACAAGAAAGCTCCTCATCTCCCCTGCAGTAAAACTCCAAATACCATTTCCCACAGCTGCTCTCCCACACCCCGGTGCTGATCCAGCAGATGTCTGGGCAGGAAAAGGTGGTAATGAACGGGGATTGGAGCTAATATTAAAATTAGCTGCTCTCATTTCAGCTTCCTACAAGCCCCAGGAACAAAATCAATCCCTGTTTGCCAGCTGAAGGGCAAATTTCCAAAGAGAAAGAAGCACTTGTTTTCAGGTCCTGCAAATTTTCTGGGAAAGCAGAGAAGGGAAGAAATGTAATCCCAGTGCTTGGTACTGACTTCTTAACATAGAACCTTGGGAAGGCTCTGGAATGGTTTTCCATGACAGATGTGAAGGATGTTGCTCTGCAAGGAGAAGTTGGGCTCAGACACAACAATTTTATGGTCCTACATTTGCCATACAAAGATGGAGAAGGGTCTGGATGGTCCCAAGAAGCAGCTGAGGGCACTTGGAATGTTCAGCTGGAGCAGAGGAGACTGAGGGGAGACTCCTTGGGATCTTCAACATCCTCCCGAGGGCAGCTCCGATCTCTGCTCCCTGGGACAGGGACAGCACCCAGGGAACGGCTGGAGCTGGGCCAGGGCAGGCTCAGGCTGCACAGCAGGGAAAGGTTCTTCCCCCAGAGGGTGCTGGGCACTGCCCAGGCTCCCCAGGGAATGGGCACGGCCCCGAGGCTGCCAGAGCTCCAGGAGCGTTTGGACAGAGCTGCCAGGGATGCCCAGGGTGGGGTTGTTGGGGTGTCTGGGCAGGGCCAGGAGCTGGACTTTGATGATCCTGTGGGTCCCAGCTCAGGATATTCCATGATTCTCTGATTTATTAAAAGCCTTTCCTACTGCAGTTCCCAAGGGAAATGACTCCTGGGTGAGTTCTAATGAGCAGCCAGCTCTGGGGAGTACTGGAGATCTCTTCCTCCCAGAGCTCAGCTGGGATCCTCCCCAGTGACCATCGCTGAGAGCTCCAAAGGCAGAGTTCAGTGTTGGGAACGCAGCTGGTGCCAGCTTGGAAAACCACCCAGATGGGGGAACTGGGACATGAACCGTTCTGGGTCACCCTCTGTGGTCACCTCCCTGCCCAGAGAGTTTAAAGCAGGGCCACAGTGAAGAGCCACTGAGATAAAGGAGATAAAACAGGATGCAGGAGATGCACAAGTATTTACTGCTGGGTCTGGGCTGCTGTTCAGTAGCTACAGGGATAAAACTGTGCTGGGTCCAAATCTCCTTTGAGATCTTTGGGGAGCTCTACGCTTAGCTTTGTCACTGCTCTGTCACTGCTCTGTCACTGCTCTGTGTCACTGCTCTGTCACTGCCCTGTGTCACTGCCCTGTGTCACTGCTCTGTCACTGCCCTGTGTCACTGCCCTGTGTCACTGCCCTGTGTCACTGCTCTGTCACTGCTCTGTGTCACTGCTCTATGTCACTGCAGTGTCAGCAAAGGCACAGGATTATACACAAGGACATTCTGATCCACACTGGGCTGTGCATCATTCCAGTTCCAGCATTCCTTGTCCTCAGAGGAACTGGAAGGGAAGCCTGGGGAGAAAGGTGCTGGTGGTGGAGCCGAGCAGTGCCCAGATCCAGGTGGGGAGGGTCCAACCCTGTCCCAGATGTTCTGGGGCTCTCTGATACCAGAGACAGAGTCAAGGAGCAGCGTTTGGAGCACTGCTGGAAGTGCTCCCAGCAGGAGCAGCTCTTCATTCCCTGCCCTTTGTTAGCCCAGGTGGGCTGCACTCCCCAGCAGCAGGGAGCCAGCCAGGAGGGAGCCAATTCCCAGGAAAAATGCTTCATCCATCATCCTTCACCCTTTTCTCTTTCTCAGCTCCATGTCTTGCTGCTGTCTCGAGCCAGCTTTCCTCCATCGGGGATTCTTCACCCTTCCAGGGCTCTGTGCCGTGAACCAGGTGCAAGATGGACATTCCAGAGCTTTGCGGGAAGCTAAAGGGTTCCAGTGTCACAGGGGTGAGCAGCAGAATGTGTCTTCTGAGGTGAGATTTGGTGTTCCTTGGCACTGGGGGGACTTCTCTGTGTGGCTTCAGCCTGGTGGGTTGGAGGTGGCTGGAGGAGGATTGTGGTGGATGCTGGAACAGCTCCAGCCGTGCCCAGCAAAGGCGTCAGTGCCAGCACCCCTGGGGCTCAGGGCTGTGTCGCTCAGCCAGAGCTTATGGAGGTGTGAAGGTGCCCGACTCAGACTTTGCTTTACCCTGCAGAGTCCTAAGGGAGGGCTCCCTATGCTTTGGATTTATTGCCCACTAAGACCACACAACATTGGTGCCAGCAGCAGGAAAACAAAAGATTAGGTAGTCCTAGTCCTAACACGACTAAACCTCAACGTATTTCCAGGAGCAGGAGGAGTGAGGACCTGAAAAAAAACACCACAACCACCACAGTTCAATAGCTGGAGCTGAGACTTCAGCAGCCCAGAACAAGCTTGGACAACATTTTAAGTCTAGGGAGAAACCTCCTGAGTAGATTTTCATCTTCCTGCCACTGGGAATAGAAATTTGCAGCCAGTTTTCCAAAGGTGTTGTCCCATCCTTTCCAGAGTGCGATTTGAAGCAGCTGAGGGATTTGCACAATGACAGAAAAACAAGCAACAGGAGCAGGGCCTGACCCTGAGGTTTTGGTGTCCTCAGAGAGGAGATAACAGCAGGGAAGGGCAGGATTTGTGCTGGCAGGAGTCTGTGCCCAGCCATGCCACCAGCAGGGACAGGGCTGCTGTGGCTTGGCAGCCACCACTTTCCGTGTGTGACAGTGACACGATTGTGTCACCCAGCCCATCCCCTCTGGTACCTGACACCCACAAAAGCACAGAGGCCACGAAAGGATTTTGCTTTCTGTTCCCAAGAGGAAAGGGGAGAAACTTTGGATGGGGCTCTGAGCACCCTGAGGTACCTGTTCATTCCATGGCTCGGGATTAAATGGCCTTTAAAGCTTCTTTCCAACCCAAATATTCTGTAATTCCACGATTTTGTGCCATCTCCACCCGCTCTTGTCCTTCCCTGACACATTTATTGCTTTGGCCATTGCAGCCTCAATTTTTGGAGGTTTCTGATCTTTGTAATCTTCTGATCTTTGGTCTTTTAGACAGCAGCATTTTGTCATCACAGTGAGGGCAATAATCATCCCATAACTGCTTCTGTCTTACAGGAAACGAAAATAATTCTGACCTGGACTTAAAGGAAATGTCACACACCTCAGGCCAACGGGGGAAAATTGATCCTTGTGCTGACAATTGAACAGCCACGGAGATGTTCTTTTGCCACTTGGAAAGGTCATCTTCCCTCTTCCCCGTGTCCTCCCCAGACACTGTCTGGCACGTGCCACAGACTGCGTCTCCTTCTCGGTGACGTCCCCAAATCCATCTTCCAGTTAATTGTGACGCCTACACCAGAATCATGGAATATCCTGAGCTGGAGGGCCCCACAGGGATCATCCAGCCCAGCTCCTGCCCTGCACAGACACCCCAACAACCCCACCCTGGGCATCCCTGGCAGCGCTGTCCAAACGCTCCTGGAGCTCTGGCAGCCTCGGGGCCGTGCCCATTCCCTGGGGAGCCTGGGCAGTGCCCAGCACCCTCCAGAGGAAGGACCTTTCCCTAAAATCCAACACTGTGTCATCTCATCTGCAGCTGGGTGACACCTCTAAGCCTCATTTGGGGGCTCCTGGGCTCCTGTCTCAGCTTTTCCAAGCTGCAGCTTCGCAATATAAAAGCTTGGGATGCTCTTCCCCATCTGCCTGATGCACAGCTCTGTGTTCCCATGGCTTTCCCTCCAGTCACGCTGTTGCCAGGCTGCAGCAGAGCTGCCAGCACAGAAATTCCTACAGGGAAGCAGCTGTTTTCCCTCTAATCCTGGCCAGGTGTGTCCCAGGGAGAGGCTGTTGCTCCACCTGACAGTGCCCTGCAGAGTGGCCCCGTTCCCACTTTAGCAGTGAAGCATTTTAATTAATTGTCAACAGTTCTTTAATATATAGATTTAGCAGCTCTGCCTGAGTAAATGCTGTTTGAGAGATTAAATTCTGTTTGGATTAATGGCCTCTGACAGCTTTTCCTACTTTGCAAACAAAGTGGGTTTGAAGTGTAATAAAACAGAGCGTGGGATGCATTGAACACGGGGAGCTGCTGCAGCTGGGAGCCGAGGGAAACCTTGGCAGCCTCCCCCCAGAGGAGCCCCCAGGTTGGACAAACACAACTTCCAGGCACAAAGGGGTTTGTCTGAGGTGGTTTGTGCTCTCTCAATGCCTGGTGTCTCACTCCAGGCACACCCTGGGCTGTTCCTTCTCCTTGGGCCACAGTGGGGAGCAGAATAAAGCCCATAAATGGGAGTTCTACTTCCCAGGAAAGCTCAAAGAAGGCAGGATGCTGATCCCAGGATCTCTTTGTGGGTTTTCCCTGGTTTTACAGCCAGGTCCCAGCTGGATCAGCTTTTAGATGGAGCATGTGATCAGAGAAGCCTTTCCAGCGGGGCACGTCTACTTTTCCACATGCAGTTCCCATTCCATGTTTTTGAGGCTGAGGTGCAGTTTAGCTCCCAGATCATGGAGGGAGTGGAATGAAGGAACAGAATCACCAGGAACCTGACAGCCAAGCCCTGCTGCATGGGCTGAGCCAATCCTGCAGGAGGGGCTGCAGCCAGCTGGGAATCTCTGTCTCCAAACCTTAGGAAAATGCCCTGATTTCCTCCTTCCCATGATATAACACAGCTGTCCTCTGGGTTGCTGGGAAGAGCAGGAAAGACCTTGGAGACCATTCCCACGTGTCCAGGGGCAGGATTAAGGCACCCGCTCCTCCTCTGTCAGGGCTGTATAAACTCCCCCAAGACTGGGATGAGGCTCAGGAACCAGAAGCTCTGGAAAGGATGTCCCACCCAAAATAACTCTGCCACTTGCATGAGAACCTGACACATCCTGTCCCCAAGGCACCCTCACAGCCCCTGAGGTGCCTTCTCTGCAGATTTCACAGAAACATCTCAGGGAGTGATGAAGTTCTGCTTCCCCATTGCCAATAAACTTGAGTTGAGTTTGCGTAGCTTTGGTTTGGATCTCAACAGGGGCGTTGGTTCAGAGCCCACCCACCCTGACCCATCCTGATCTGTCATCATGCAGAGTTTTAGGACTCCTTGAGCTTCCTGCCCGCAGAATTTGGGAGTTGGGACACACAAAACCATCTAGACAAAATCCAGGAGAAGGAGGATCAGCAAACTCCCTTCAGCTGAGCAGGTGCCCAGCTCCTACTCTTAATGAACTTGTTGAATTTCTGAGTGTTTTAAAGTAGAGGCTGGAGAACTCTTAAATGTGGATATGTTTTATTCATGAAAACGAAACTTAAAGGCATTAAAGCACACGGGCTGTATGACAGTTTTATGAACTTGAAATGAATGATTGTAACAAAGGACTCCAAACGTATTAGGAAGTAATTATCAAATAACTTGTTAATGGTATCCAGGAGCTCTATAATGTGACAGAGCAGTGCTCTGAACTCTAAACCCTCATGTGATTATTTTGGGGCTGGAAAAGAGCAAGCCTCAGCTTCAAAGGCAATGAAAATGTTCATTACAAATAACATGCAATAACTAACAATAATCAGGATTAATGGCACTGTCAATGCTAATTCAGACAGAAGGAATTTTTTTGAGTTAAAAGTATACCCAAAAATCATTTGAAGCAGAAGTTGTTTTCCCAAATCATATTATTTCATAGCAAAATCATTTCCTTGGACACACACAGACCTCAGTGTGGCCGAACACGGATTGCCTTTCATCCAAAGTGGGGGGAGTGATTGCAGATAAGGGGTGTTATCAACAGTAACTCACTGGAGCATGTGCTGGATCAATGGGAGTCTTTAAAGTGGAATTGTGGTGTCTCCTTCCTAAAGCTCTGCTTTAAATCAGCCCCACGTGGAGGCCCAGAACACATGGTGCAAACTCTACTGGTGTCAAACTGGAATTCCCACCTTCAGGAAACTCCAAGACCCCAAAATTATATTTTACCCTATCTTGATTCAGAAAGCAGAAAAATCCCCATAATATTTCATTCTGGCACTGCAAATATTTTGGTTTGGCTGCATTTTTAACACTTTATATCAACTCTTGTATCCATAGGCAGATTGTCCAGGTTATGGAACACCTGTGCTGCTAGCATTGGATTGGCCTCAGTGCTTCCATGGAGAAATGTTCCCAATATCCACCCTGCCCCTCCCCTGGCCCAGCCTGAGGCCGTTCCCTCTCCTCCTGTCCCTGTTCCCTGGCAGCAGAGCCCGACCCCCCNCCCGGCACTGGAGGTGCCCCAGCAGTGCCAGCACAGGGGACGGGCACTGCCCTGCTCCTGCTGCTACCCCAGGGCTGGCACAGCCCAGGTGCCCTCGGCCTCTTGCCCACCTGGGCACCCCTGGACTAGTGTCCAGCTCCTGGCACCAGCACCCCCAGGGCCTTCTCCAGCTTTCCAGCATGGAGCATTCCATGAGGCTATTGTGACCCAAGTGCAGGATCTGACACTTGGCTTTGTTGTCCCTCACCCCGCTGTCCTCAGCCCATTGATCTGGCCTGTCCAGATCCCTCTGCAGACCCTTCCCACCTCCAGCACATCCACACTCCCCCAAATTGGCATCATCATGAATGTGCCAAATGATGAGATATTAAAGAAGATTTTAACCAGGGCTGGCCCCAATCATGAGCCCTGAGGACACAGAGAGGAGCTTTCCCCGGCCCCAGAGGAAGCAGCAGTGACTGGTGTTTCTGAGCCACATCCCTTGTCCCTGGGACAGATGACTGGGCCAGATGTGGAGCACCATAAACCTCCGGATGTGGTGGTTAAGGCAATCAGAGCCCCAGGCTGTGGGGAACATCCAAATTCACCACTGTGACCCTGCAGGGGGGTCCCACGGGCCTGGAAGTGCTGCACCAAACCCTCGGTTTTGTCATCCTGGCATTTTGTTATCCAAGGTGTCCTGATTCCCTAGCCCTGGGAATGGAGAGCTGGATGTGTCCAGCAGCTGGTTCTCTACCAGCCGGATAAAAAAGGCCACAAATAATAAATCAGTGACTCAGGCCAGAATAAATAACCTTTTTTTCCCTGTGTTCTTGGCAAACGGGCTCAGGATCACAGCAGAGCCCAGAGGAGATGCCCAGGGCTGGGAAGGATTTAGGAATTCAGGAGCCTTTTGTGGATCAAGCAATTATCAGAATAGAAGGACCCGCTTTAATTATTGGTTTATTTTGCTGGGAGTGCCAAGCAACTGCTCCTGCTGTAATGAAGGCACTGAACCAAGGGGACTCCTCTGAACCCGAAGGCGTTTAATCCCCAGAGCTCCAACTGGGGCCTCAATCTGCCTTTATTCGGAGCCAGGAGCACGGGAAACAGAAACTCTCTGGAAAGATGGATGTGCCCCACTTGCTGCTGCAGAAGACACTTCACTACCACTCCCAGAAATATCCCATAATTCTTTCCCCCACGGAAGCAGTTTTGTTATCACAGAACCACATCAGGTTATTCTGGCCCAATTTACCAGGGGTAGCCTTTGATCTGTGGAATTCCATTTGCTATTCACTGAACTAGCTTTGATATTTTTTGTCCAGCCTTTATGGCAGAGCTTTTAACACTCAGGTCCCAACAAGGAGCCAGAGGCACTAATTTTGGGGTTCTAGATAGAGGTGCTGCACTTGTTTCTCTGCAGTCACACCCCAAACCTGATAAATCTGCTGCATGGATTTGCTGCAAGTGTGGCTTGGCTTTCCATCATTCCAGATTCTGGATGGAGGTTCTGGAACCCCCTTCCCCTGAGCTCATCCTCTCAGCTTCTCTCTCACTGTAAGTGTGACCTCTTCTCCCAGCCAGGACTTTGCTCCCTTTGGCAATTCCTGCACCATTTGAGCACCAGGGACAAGTTCCATTTCCAATGCTGCCTGAGCTTCCCTTAATCTCACCTCTACCCCTCCTCTATCACATCTACAGAGCTTTCCCTGCTCTCATTTGATTGAAATGGAAGGAGAAAATCCACCTCCCTGCCCTCAAAACCTTTTCAAAGTCCAGCCCTGACACTCGGGGATTTTCATTGTATTTCTGCCTTTCCCAATGGCAGGAAATTATTCCCCATTCCTCAAGCCCCACTTCAATGCATGAAACTTTGCTGAACTATTAATTACTTATTAATTGGATGTTGCAAACAATAAACATGCCAGAGTGTCTCACGATCTAAGATTTAGCTCTTTAATAAGCACATCCAGGAGCCGAAAATCTGCTGGTACTCCTTTTGGAGAGAGAGCAAATTATAACTTCAGCTTTCTTTCTCAAACATGTTCTTAACGCTGGAAATTTTAAACAGAGGGGAAAAAAAACCCACATAAAAGCAAATTGGTCCTGAATATGGGTAGTTCAGCAAACAAAAAGTTCCTAACCAGGAGAGCAATGGCAGATTTCCGAAAGACTGGGCTGAGGGCCTGTGAATCCCTTCCCAACCCTTTAATCTCTAAAGAAACTCGATCTCAGCAGGATGAGATGAAGGACTTCACCCGGGAAATATCATCACATTCCCAGGCAGCTGGGAAGGCCTCAGATCACGGCCTGGCCAAGCCACTCAGGTGCCATTCCCAGGGATGTCAGGATCTCTCCGTGGTTTGTTTGCCTGTGTTCAGCTGGAGGCAAGAGCAGCACCCAAGGCCAAGGGATTGGAGGATTAATGGCTGTGGGAGAGTGCAGGGCGGTGCTCTGGCGGTGCTCAGAGGAGCCTGTGAACTCCAAAAGCTCTTAAATCTGTCACATCAGCTTCCCCTCACAACCGCAGCAGGCGGAGGAAGGAGCCCTGAGCTTGTGGAAAAAACGCCACAGACACTGCTCAGGGATGGATGTAAAATCCTGATTCCAGGAGAGCTGCAGCCCTGCCCATCCCAGGACAGTGAGGGGAGCGAGGTCAAGGAAAACCAAGGTTAGACTCACTGGAAATGATACAAAGCTTAAATTTTTTTTATATGACTTTAGTCAGGGGTTTTGTTTGCTGCTGCCAGGGGTGAAGGGAATTGAAGTTTCTTTTCAAAGGACTATTTCACCACTCAAGGCCTGATGAGCTGAACATCTCAGCAGACTGGGGGTAGCGCAGAAGATACACAAAGGATAACGACCATTAAAGACCATTAACGAACATCAGCTCCAAACATTGCCCCGGCATGGTTGGAGACCCCTGGTCTGGGGAAAGAGAGATAAGAATGAGGACCTAATTAACATCGAAGATGAAGGGATCAATAACCAATAGGAGACCACATACTAAGAACTGTGTAACTTGGGACCAATGAACATTGAACCAATGAATTTCTATGGGTTCTGTACAAGTATGGGAAAAATCGAGTAAAAACTGTGTGTGATGGAAGGATTTTCTCTGCACACCCAGGCAATGTGTGGGTGAAATGATTTCTGGTGCACATCCTGGCCAGAATAAAGTGATACCTTGACTCTCTAACACTAAAAATGCTGTTGGAGGGTTTTTGTTCTCGCAGCTCCGGGGACAGCTGGCTGTGGTGAGCGATGGAGGGCTGCAGGTAGAGAGCTGTGGGACAGCCCCTTGGGATGGGCCTGGATCTGCTGCTGGGGCTCCCTGCAGGACTTGCTGGGATTCCCTTCCCAGGTACAAAGCAGGGCTGTCAACTTGTCCTGCACCCTGTGCACGGCCTGCTCTGTGTGTTTGGAGAGGGCAGGAGCCACTTCTGCTGCTGCTGCTGGGAGAGGAGGCAGCCCCAGGAGAGCTGGGAATGTGTGGGGAGCAGGAGGAGCCTTCTGCCCCATTTGGGATGGGCTGTGGTGGTGGCAGAATCCCAGGACGGTTTGAGGGGAAGGGATCTTAAAAATCATCCCATCCCACCCCTGCCATGGGCAGGGACACCTTCCACTGCCCCAGGCTGCTCCAAGCCCCGTCCAGCCTGGCCTTGGGCACTGCCAGGGATCCAGGGGCAGCCACAGCTGCTCTGGGCACCCTGTGCCAGGGCCTCCCCACCCTCCCAGGGAACAATTCCTTCTCAATATCCCATCTAACCCTGCCCTCCTTCAGCTTAAGGCCAGCACTGACCCACACGTGCATCCAGGAATCTCCCAGCACCTTCCCAGAAGGAACAACTCCAGCACCTCTGCATTCCCCAGCAAGGAAGGCCTCAAGCCCCAGGGTTCCCCTCCCTCCAGATGGATCCAGGTGGGATTTCAGCCTCCTCAGTGCAGCCCAATTCCATTTCTCAAGGAGCTGCTCCAGTGCTCTCAGGCTGAGAGACCCAAATTGCTGTTACCTGGTCGTGCACGCCTGCTTCCCTCAGATGATGGGGTTTATCTGCAGCAGATTTGATGGGTTGTTATAAAATAATGTTAAGCACAATGAAATAATCAGCTGCTGCCGTGACTTCTGGTTAAAAAAAGAGCACCATTAAAGTTGTAAACATCACAGCAGCTATTGAAAGGAATGGGTAATAAAGCAGTGATTTTTTTCCAATAAGTATTTTGGAGGTGATGTATTTGGGATGTATCAATTATTTATCTCTCACCATGGCTGAAATGTGCGCTTTAATAAAATGCAGAAAGGTTTTTAATTTTTCTGAACAATAAATGCGATTGATTTTGTGCCTAGCATGAAGAATAGATTGACTCTAATGTCTCTTCTTGTAGTATTTTGTGTTGTTTTATGTGGAAATCTGGAGTTTAATAGATTTTTTAAAAATCCTCCACTAAAATGGCCAGAAAGAAGGATAAATCTCATTAACTCCAAACTCCTTATTTTCCATATGCAAATATGGAAAGATTGCCATTATCTTTTCTTTCGTCTGCATCGCAGTGTTTGTCATGTTGATCTGTCCTGTATTTCCACAAACATTTAGGATTATTAATAATTGAGAAAAGAGGTTTAATTTTGGTGTAATGAATTCATGCAGGATAAAATAAACAGTCAGGAGGAGAAGCCAGGGTGTCACAGGCATTAAACACATTCTGCTTTCTGCTCTTATCCCATGATCCCAGTTTAAACTTGGAGCAGTTTCTCCCCACAACACCTGAGTGCAAATGCAGAGAGCTCCTGGAGCCAGGGGAGTTAACTCTGATTTATTGCTGGGCTTTGATTCCAGCCACTTTTATTCCATTGGTTTTTATTCCAGCAGCAGCCACAGCTCCAGAGCATCGAAATTGCTCCTTACTCCCAGCACCCTGGGCTGGGAGTGACACTCACCTGAGAGGGAATTCAGTTCCTGCAGGGGCTACAGGAGCAGGGCAGGCATCTCCTGGGAATTCCCCAGGGAAAAGCCTTTGTCCATGAGGAATTCCCACCTGCTCCTTAGCTTTTCTTCCAAGAGTTTTTGGTGGAAGCCTCAGCATTGCTGAGGTGGCCTCATCCTGACCCACAGGACAATGCAGGTGACACTGCTCCAGTTAAAGCTCAGATCCATGGAATTTAGGTCTGTCCTATGCCTGACATTCCCAGCTTACGTTCCAAAAGGCTCCGCACAGAAAAGACAGAATTAATTCACGATTAAAATTGGAGCTCTGGAACTGCCAGCTCTGCGTATTTAAGATTTAACTTGAAATTTTCCTTGTCACTGTTGATAGCAAATGACAGCTTGGCCTGAAGCCCTGGTTCAGAATTCCCTCTTTTTTCTGTGCATTGGAATTCGATATCAAAGCTCCAGTCCCCTCTTGTCACAGCAGTGCCTGAACCCCCGTGGCAGTGGGTGACAGCTTTTCTAGGACTGGGTTCAAGTTGTTTGCTATACTATTAAAGTCAAATTCCCTGTTCCTCTTCCGCATTTCTGGATGCAGGGAATCCCTGATGGGAACTAGCAGAGTTCATCCAGCATTTCCAGTTGCTGCTCCCAACCTGCCTCCACATTCCTGGAGAAGTTCAGTGCTTGGGGTGAGGCTGAGGCACCCTCTCTCCACCCCAATTCCCTGATTTTCTCCAGCTGGAACAAGGTGTTCAGGCATCGAGATCAATGCTCAGCTCTCCTTCCCTGCAATGATCCAGTCCTGCCCCTCTGGAGCTGACTCCAAGCTGCTATTAGAGCTCAAGCCCTGTAGGATTTCCCAAAAACCATTTGAATCAACCAGAGATTTCCTGGATAATTACTAAGTCTGCTTTATTGAGCCTCAATGAAGAGTTTGTCCCATTCAAAATTTCACTGTTTACTACAATTCGCTATTGGCTTAAAATTTCTTCATAATCTCTCATTTCATTGCTCTCTTCTCTAAAATCTGCTGTGGGTACATGAACCCCTCTCCCTTCCCAAACTCTTGGATTGCGCAGCTCCAGGCATGTCCTTTCAAACTGCCCCATGAGCAAAGTATTCTGAGTCTGAAATCTGCTTAACCAAACACCTGAGGCAAAAACCTGAACTGATTAAATTGTAGTTTTTTTCCAAGGTCTTGGACTGTGTTTTTTACTGAACAAAGGCTTTTTACGTGTTTTTAAGCAAGCAAACCTGCCCTTATGTTGTGTGCAAAGGCCAGGCTGTCACCTCCTGACCCTGAGGCAGAGCACAGGCCATAGCCAGCACAGGGGGATCATCTAAACCTTGGGATGGGATGAAACCCCCTCCAGCAGGAGCCTGTTCCAGTCACTGAGAGTTGTGGAGCATGTCTGGATGCCTGAGGTTCCCAAAACCTCAATCCACGGTGTGGGGACGCCTCCCACCCTTCATGGCCAGGGCATTTCCCATCAGGAGCTGAGATGGGGACACAGAGGGTTGTCCAGAAGCCTTCTCAGGGGGAGGGGTTCACGCCCAGCATTTTCTGTCCTTCCTGGCTGACCGGAGTTTGGAGCGGGAGGTGTGGATAAGTTGTGCTCCAGAGATTTATGGCATTTCCAGGCTGCCTGTGTGAGGAAAGAGCTGCCAGCACCCAGGGGGAGGTGACAGCCCTGCCCTTTACCCCAGCCCCAGGGGAAGGCACCACCTGAAGAACCAGGTGATGTCCCAGGGGATGGCTGCTCATGAAGAGCAACAACCCAGCAGCTGCAGAGAGAGGGGACAACCCCACCTTGGCTGGGCCAGTTGAAGCTTTGCTCCAGCTCTGCTCTGCCCTTGGAATGGAGGAGAGGCAAAGAAGAGCAGAACTTGACAAACCTCATCTGTTTCAAATCAGGCTTTAGCAAGAAATTTGATTTTTTAATAGAAGGAGGAAGAGTCACAGGTGGTGTTGTTCTCCCCACCTCCATGTTGTTCACTGCTCTTCCAAGGCTTCCAATCAGCTTCCAATCAAAATGAGGTGTACCTATGCAAATATTTCCATGGCTCCAGAATCCTCTCCCAGCCCGTCCAGCTGCCCTGGGCTGTGGAACAGGAATGGCTGTGGAGCGGGAATGGCTGTGGAGCGGGAATGGCTGTGGAGCGGGAATGGCTGTGGAGCGGGAATGGCTGTGGAGCGGGAATGGCTGTGGAGCGGGAATGGCTGTGGAGCGGGAATGGCTGTGGAGCGGGAATGGCTGTGGAGCGGGAATGGCTGTGGAGCGGGAATGGCTGTGGAGCGGGAATGGCTGTGGAGCGGGAATGGCTGTGGAGCGGGAATGGCTGTGGAGCGGGAATGGCTGTGGAGCGGGAATGGCTGTGGAGCGGGAATGGCTGTGGAGCGGGAATGGCTGTGGAGCGGGAATGGCTGTGGAGCGGGAATGGCTGTGGAGCGGGAATGGCTGTGGAGCGGGAATGGCTGTGGAGCGGGAATGGCTGTGGAGCGGGAATGGCTGTGGAGCGGGAATGGCTGTGGAGCGGGAATGGCTGTGGAGCGGGAATGGCTGTGGAGCGGGAATGGCTGTGGAGCGGGAATGGCTGTGGAGCGGGAATGGCTGTGGAGCGGGAATGGCTGTGGAGCGGGAATGGCTGTGGAGCGGGAATGGCTGTGGAGCGGGAATGGCTGTGGAGCGGGAATGGCTGTGGAGCGGGAATGGCTGTGGAGCGGGAATGGCTGTGGAGCGGGAATGGCTGTGGAGCGGGAATGGCTGTGGAGCGGGAATGGCTGTGGAGCGGGAATGGCTGTGGAGCGGGAATGGCTGTGGAGCGGGAATGGCTGTGGAGCGGGAATGGCTGTGGAGCGGGAATGGCTGTGGAGCGGGAATGGCTGTGGAGCGGGAATGGCTGTGGAGCGGGAATGGCTGTGGAGCGGGAATGGCTGTGGAGCGGGAATGGCTGTGGAGCGGGAATGGCTGTGGAGCGGGAATGGCTGTGGAGCGGGAATGGCTGTGGAGCGGGAATGGCTGTGGTGAGGGAATGGCTGTGGTGCTGCCCTGGGCTGTGGTGTTGCCCTGGGCTGATGCTGGTGGCAGGGCCACTGTCACTGCCCTTGGCCCAGCAGTGCCCCAGCCTGTGAGGTGCTGCCACTCCAACCCCAAACTGAGGAGGAGCTGACACTGCACCCCCAGATCCCCCAGGAATCAGATGTGTCCTTTCCCCAGTTTCTCCGCTGCAGCACCCGGAGCGAAGCAGTGACAGTCACATCTCCGCATCGCTGCCCCCCCTCCCAGCACTGCTCTGTCACCAGCTGCTCCCGAAAAGGCACTGGTGACTCAGCAAACAGAGCTCTGGAAATCCTGCTTGGTTCTCTGCCTCAAAACTGTGGCCAAACTGTGCCCACCTGGAGCTTCAAGGCCAGGCTGCTCCTGGGTGGGAGCGTTCAGAGCTGAGCTGAGCTCTGTCCTGCTCCAGGCAGCAGCCACTTCCTGAGGTCCCAGGCCAGCCAGGGGCTGCCCGCAGCTCAGTGACTTTGATCCTTCTCCCTGTCCCTCCCCTCTCTTCCAAAAGCCATCCTTGCTTTGCTGCAGGTGCGCTTCGGAGAGAGATAATTTGGGGAAGAGAGAGGAGCAGCTTAATTGATTGAAATGCCATCCACTTATACACTTGCTAAGCTTCTAGAAATGAAGATTAATATTGTGTGTGTTTTATGCTGAAACAGACCATTTAATCCCAAAGCAATGAGGGCTGAGGACTCAGTGCCCAGCCCGGGGTGTCCATGAGTGGTATTGAGCAAGAGATTGAATGGAATAACAAACTTGGAGCAGTCGGAATCAATATCGAGGAGGTGTCCCTTCAACTGGAGCTATTTAACTGCAGCCAGATAGCATCAGGCTGGAGAAAGAAATGGCACCAAAGCAAGGAAAAGACACCAGGACATGAATTTTAAGGCCCCTTCATTAGCACAGATGGAATTTATCCAGTGGCTGAAGGAATGACTCCCAGCTGGAGCCGTGCCTGGGCGCTGGGGAGGGGCAGTGGTGCATTCCTGACTCAGGTGGGGCTGAGGAGGGCGAAGGGGCACTGCCAGTGCCCCAGGGCTGCAGCCTGACCCTTGTTCCTGTGCCCGGGGGCAGCCAGGAGCCAGAGCTCCCTTTTCCTGGGCAGACAGACTCTGTCCAGGTGTCCCTGCAGACACTCCCCACCTGAGGGGTTACACACAGCTGGGGCTGCCAGCACTGCCAGGAGACACAGGGATGTGCCCACAGGGTCAGGAGCACTTGTGTCCATGGATTTCAGGCTCTTGGTGAGCCGTCCTGGTCCCCAGCACATCCCACCCCTCATCCCACCTCAGCTGTGCCATCTTTGCCGTCACGCAGGATCAGCTCCCGAGTCCTTCACCAAGCCCAGCCTGGAATTCCTCCGCTTTAATTCGGAGCTGATGGACAGATTTGCAATCCAGTTTCAGTGCAGCAGAGGAGTCCAAGGACAGATCCAGCAGTGCCAGGAATTCCTTCAGCCCATAATGTTCCCTGTACTGGCACTCATGACAGGAGGGAATGTTTCGAACCAGGCATCATCTTCCCCTTGAATTCTGCCTGGAGAGCAGATCCTGCTCCTCACAGTGCCCAATTCTGGCTTCTGCCACTGTTCCCATTAGAGGGGCTTCACTGAGCTAGGGCTGGCATTCTGTGCTTTCCCAAACTTTCTGGATGGGATGGAAATACCCTTCTCTGAGGGTCACCTTGCTCCCTACTCTGCAGCCTCTGGATTTGGAGAGGCAACAGGCAGGAGGTCACAGCTTAGGGAAAATCTGGCAGATGTCCCAGTGCTGTTCCCAAGGTTTGTGCTGTGCAAGATTTGCTCCAGGGAGGTGATTTTGGGGTGGATCTTCCACTGTTCAACCTTAATGGGGACACAGACAGATGGATTAGAAACCAAATGCTCTGTCCTGACTGTTTGGGAGGCCAGAACTTGGTCATTTATCCATAAATCAACTACAGAGTGGTGAAACTGATTTTTTAATTCCTCCTGAAGAACCCAGAACACAAAACAAATATAAAACACAAATAAGGCTTACATTTTAAATGCAATGTTCATCATTATCTCACTTGGAAGGTGCCACTTGGGATGGAAAGGCAGCTGTGAGATCTACCAGAGCTTCCACTAAAAGTGCATCCAGCTTTTAAGTGGCTCCAGTTCCCAGCTCTTGGATCTTTTGGAGAAATGACCTGGGGGCAAAGGTGATTGTGCCTCAAGAGGCTCAGAAACACACAAGGGCTGCTGCTTGAGGTGCTTTAACTTGGAAAAACAGCTGGAGGTGCTGAAAATGGACATTTCTGGGCTTGGAGCCTGGTTCCCACAGAGACAGGAAGCACAGCAACCCCAGATCCATTCCCCATGGATCACAGGGTTGTTCCCGCTGAGCTACATGTCTGTTCTTCAGCATCACAGAGGAATTTCCTTCCAGACACCTTTAAGGTGCCTCCTGTCCTGTCCCGTGTCTGTGGATCCATTCTTCACAGGAGTGCTGGTCAGGAAGGGTCACATCAGTTCCAAGGCAGGGAATCTGGGAATTTTGGAAACCACTCAGAAGCTTCTCTGTGCAGGCCACCACCAGACCTGCAGCCCAAAGGGCCAGGAAGGAGCTCTGCTCTCCCCCCACTCCCAGGGAAGCAGAATGTTCCGACCCCTGGAACTGGAGAGAAGCCCCACGCTGAACCCATGTCCACGGAATGTGGAGCTGTGGCACTGGGGTTCAGCGCAGCCCATCCCACAGGGAAATAAAGAAAAGAAAGGGATATAATCACAAAATCATTAAGATTGGACAAGACCTCCAAGATCACCAAGTCCAAGTTTTTCTAGAATCCCAGCATGCCCACTAAACCTGCCACTCCTGCTCATTTTGTGAGCACTTCCAGGGATGCTGTTCCACCTATTCCAGTGCTTAACCACTCTTCAGTGAAGATATTTTTCCTGATACCCGACCTGAACCTCCCCTGGACTGAGCTGAAGCACACCAGGATAACTGTCCTACCCAAAGGCAGGCATGGATAATCCAGGCTCTGGCTGGTTCAGAGAAAGAGCATCTGAAATCACATTCCATCCATGGGAATATTTGAGTCTGAGGGACGAACACAAGTGATTCCTTCCTCCCAACTGACCTCAGCAGCAGCTCCAATGCCTTCATCTTCTTATGAGCATCACAAGCTCAAAAACACCTGGAAAAGCGGTGATGATGATTCTGAATAAATCCCAGGAGTCCTTGGGATGGAGCAAAGGGAGCCTGTGTGGGTTAACAGAGAATCCTCATGCAGGACTTACAGAAAGGAGACTGAGGGAGCAAAAAGTGCTATAGAGAACCTCAGGCACACGGGATGAGCTGGGAATGAATCCCTTGGTAATCACAAGGGAATGCTGGAGCTCAGGGATCCTTCACTGCAGAGGAATATCCTTGTGCACTGCCCTTGGAAGAGACATCCAAGCCACCTGCAGTGGCGTGGAGCTGCCTGTGGGTGACTCGAAAGGCACAGGAGGCAGCTTTGACAAATGCTTCCCTCTTCCCGGTGCTTCCCAGAGCAGGAGCTGGAGTGGGAGTGAGAGAACAGCACCAGGAGAGAAGGGGCTGTGCTGGCACCAGTCCTTGCGTGCTTCCCGAGGTTCCATCCACAGGCAAAGGCAGGGCGGAAGCTGCGGCGTTCCCGGTGGGAATGCAGCATCAATTCCCATCATGGAATTCAGTCTCTATCCCTTCCCTTCCTACCCTGCTCCCCCTTTCCTTCCAATGAAACCCTGTGGAGAGGAAGCTCTGCTTTAGTCCTGGGTGGCTCTGGGGACACCACGCAGCCCCCAGTGGAACATTCCCATTCATACAAATCCCCCAAAATAAAAGATCCACACCCTGAAAGAGCCCCAGCCCTGCCAGCAGCACTTTGATCCCTTACCTGCCTGGCCAGCAGCTCACCTGGGGCAGGTGCTCTGCAAACTCCATTAACCCAGCGGGTGCAGGACTGGCTGGTTTTCCAATGCCCCTTTTATTCGGGAACGTGGTGAAGGAGAGGAATAAATCCCCCCGGGCTGTCACTGTGTGGATACACAGCGCACCGAGCCCTGTTGTTGCAGCCCTGTGCCAAGTGGCAGCCGTGCCAGCCAGAGACAACAATGTTTAATTTATGAAGGGCTGAGTTTTAATCAGTTTTTTATTGTTTGTGCCAGCAATAGATCAGTTTGATGGCAGCCCCAGAAATGCACCGCCAGCAAATCTCGCCCATGCCGTTCTCCTGCAAAGTTTGACATCAAACTGGGAAACAGGCAACCTGTGAAAGGCAGGATTTAAACAGAGGGACCAGGCTGCAGCTCTCGTGGTGGTGGTGGTGGGTTGGTGGCACTGCTGCAAGAAGGGCAGGTTTGGGGATAAATCTGTGCTCAGCCTCTTCTCACACTGAATCATGAGCTGCCTTTCTATAACAGAGGCAGCAGACACTGAGTGTGCACCTCCCTCGAGCTGCTGGGACTTGTCTTCAGCATTAACTAAGCCCAGCTTTACTGAAATGGACCTTATTGACACACCTGGCCAGTCATGGTCTGGTTTTTCATGTGTTAAACTCCAAATCTCTCTCCAAACCCCCCAAATTCCCACCATCTCCAGTGGAACCCTGGCCTGGACACCCCCGTGTGCTGTGATGAGTCATGAAGGGAATAAAATTCCATTACTTGGGCAGAGCTGTGGAGAAGAGAGAGGAGCCCTGGCTGAGATAATTTATTTTACAGTCAAAGGAAAATACAGGAAACACATTTGCTGCTCCATTTTCAGCCAATTAAAGATGCAGAAGGTTTGGACCTGGATCCAGCCTGAGGTTTGGTCCAGTCTAGGTCTGGTTTTTGGGAGGTACTCTCTGAAAATAAGGAATTAGTTCAGTTGAAGCTCGCATGACACCAAAGGAAATCAAGGAAAAGTACTTAAATATTGTTATTGCTATTGCCATGCACAGCTAACTGAGAGTCCTCACTGCTTTGCTCAATCCTCTTCCACAATTCCTGATTTATTCAATGTGTCCTTGGCTCTCAGGACAATGCTGGAGTGACTTTTCCGTGTAGGAAAATGGCATCAGATGCCCAAGCAGTGCCAAGATAAATGCAAAATGAGTATGAAGGGGATCTGAAAATAAAAGAAAATCAAATACATTTTTTCAGTGAGGACAACATTTCCCAGCAGATTTTCTTTTTGAGGAAAATGTAGGGCCTTGTTAGACTAAAGGGCATCAGAAGTTTAGGGTCTTAAGGACCCAGCTTCTTTAGGACCACCCATCTTGTTTTCAGAAGGAACTTCATATCCAGTTATTGAAGGTACTGAGATCTCTGGAGCTGCAGTTGGTGCATAAACACTTCTAAAAAACCCCAACCCCAACCTGCATGACAGAGCCAGAGAAAACAGGGTGGAACAAATCCAAAGGAATCACCTCTTCCACCCCTTCCTGACCCAAGGGAAGCTCTGGGGCCTTCAGCAGAGGGGCCTGAAGAAATGCTCCAGCTCCTGGGAGCCTCCAGCAAGAAACTGCAGCAAACCCTGGAAAAATTAATGGCAGTGTTTAACTCCCCTCACACTGGAAAGACTTTTCTTAATGATGGATCTGAATTTCCCTGAGTGTGATTTAATTACCCCCTCTCCTAAGCAGAACGAACAGGCAGAACAAATTATCCTCTTCCTCTTTGTGGAAACCTTTTCTGGACCTGCAGCCTGTGATGTTTCCCTCAAGTCTTCCCTCCCTAAATCCCTCCAGTTATCCCAGCCTTTCTTTGCAGGTTACCTCCAGTAATTCTCATTCTCACTGCTCAATGTTTTCATCCAGCCTTGAATCATGGGATGGATTTTCCAGGTCATTTCTGGTTTCCCAATGTCCTCCGGAGTTCCAGCCCTGCCCTCCCAGGTGCTGCTGGCTGTTCCTTGGGTGAGGTGAGAGCAGGGTTGGTACCCCCAGGGTCTCTTGGCAGTGTCTGTTAATGTCCCAGCTCTCCGTGAGGTGGCCAAGAAGAAATTTGTCATCCTGGGGACAGTCGGGCATGGGATAGGCTGTCCAGGGAGGCAGTGTGACCATCCTGGGAGCTTTTCAACACCAGGCCTGAGAAACCTCAGGTTTGAGGTCTGACCTCAGAGTTGATCTTGCTTTGAGCAGATCAGCCTTTGGTGTAGGTGACTTCCAGTGATTCCCTTCTAATTGTTCCCTTCTAATAACTCCCCTGAGTTACTCTCTGAGCCTCTATCACCCCTTTATTCCACTCCCTCTCCCCTAAAAAGAAAATTTTTATTAGAAAGATGCTCATGTTCCACCCACCTGTACACAGAGCGGGGCCATGAGACACAGCTCATTAGTGGAAAAATCCCACAGTGCCCTGGATCACCCTGACATGGTCACTGGGCTCATTCCCAGCACCTGGAACCACATGGAATCACAGAATCACTAACTTTGGAAAATCCCTCCCAGACCATCGACTCCAAGCTGTTCTCGATGCCCACCTTGTCCGCAGCCCAGAGCCCTGAGTGCCATGTCCAGCCCTTCCTTGGACGCCTCCAGGGGTGGGGACTCCAAACCTCCCTGGGCAGCCCCTGCCAAGGCCTGACCACTCTTTTCCAGGAAGGAATTCCTGCTGGGGCCACCACAAACCTGGGGAGCCACTGCTGTGTCAGAAGGACAGGTAAACACAGAGCAGGAACTGAGAGTATTTCTTGTTTTGGAAGGGATTTTTTAAATCTTTGTAAAATGTTTTCCCAATGCTGACTCACAGGAATTTAAAAACAAACAAACCAACAGACAAACAAAAAAACTTTGTCCAAAGTCCACTTTGGAAGCAGAAATTTCAAGCAAAGAGTAGTGACAAATTGGAACC
Organism: Oreocharis arfaki; assembly: GCA_013398015.1. Lineage (NCBI taxonomy): Eukaryota > Metazoa > Chordata > Aves > Passeriformes > Paramythiidae > Oreocharis > Oreocharis arfaki. Next base: position 54,306 of record VZRR01000600.1, read on the forward strand.
CTGCTTGCCAAAGGCTGTAGGGGTAAGAAGGCATTTCCAGGAGTCCAATAAAATGCTCAGAACTTCCCAGATTTTTTTCTGCAATAATGAATTCCAAGAACAGAATAATTGGGGAAGAAACCCAAGTATTCCTCGGTTTTTGACATTTTAGGAAAGAGCTGAAGACAACATTTTTTTACATCCACCACATCCTTTGTCGTGATGGAAAGAGGAGCTTTAATTCCAGAATAGCAGCAGGAAAGGGCAGGGAAAGGGAAGATCTCGGGGATCTCATTTCTAAATGCAGCAATGATTTGGTGATGACAAAAAAAGACTCTGACTTGCTAATTAGCTTTGCATAATGATGACTAAACCTGATTCCAGCACGAACCAGTCAAATGTCTTTGGGAGCCCCAATTAAAAGGGTTTGGTTTGGGTTTGGCTCCCAAGGTGCTTCCTGCAGACCAAACAAGTCCCCAAAGGGTGCTCTGAGCTTTGTTGTCTCTGCTAGCTGCAGCAGCAAATGAATTCTGAGGAGGAACTTGATAACATCTGTTTGATCCCATGTCCAAGAGCGTGTTCCTGGTGCTCCACAAGCTCTTGCTCATTTTTCCCCTCCTAAATAGCCAAACAAATGGACAACAAAGCTTCATTATCTCTCCATCAGTTGCCAGCCACTGCACAAATCCTCTCTCTGCTATTTTTCCCTGTTAAGAAGAGCTGAGAAAATTTGCCCGTAAAACATTCCTGAATTTGTGTGTGTGGAGGGGGAACACTTGGAGGGGGTGAAATGAAACTTCCTGAAATGACCTTCCTGAAATGTCACTCACTGTCCCCCTGGGGGAAGGTCACAGAGGTTCTTGCAGGGTCCCCCCATCCCTGTGGCCTCCTGGATGCCCATGGACAGAAATCCCAATCCCTGTGAGCCTGAACTGGTATCCATGCAGAGCCCCAGCTGATTCCCCAGACTGGGATTCCCCAGCCTAGATACTCTTGGATGCCAGCAGAGCCCTAGCAGCAATTCCTGGGATTCTGTGCCCCACTTGTATCACTCACCCAGCTGCAGAGGGCACCAGGACTCCCCAAACACACCAAAATCCAGGTTTGGATCACTCCATGATCCCTGGAGTTCCACAGATCTTGTTGGAACTCAGCTCTGGCTGGCGCTGGGAACTAGCATGGAGTTGGGGGCTGGCGGGGAGAGATCCAGCGATTCACCCGAGCCAGAGTCCTTCCTGGGGCTGTGCCAACCCCCACAATTCTTCCTGTAACTTGGAAACAACATGGAGGAAGGGAGAAAACTTTCCTTCCCTGCAGAATTCCCATGAGGGAGGGACTCTCTGAGCTCCCTCCCAGTGAACTCCGATTCAGGGTTTGCCCATCTCTGACAGCTCCTCTGCCTGGAGGATTTTTCCAGGGACGCTCACCTTTAACAGAAGTGCCTTGTCCTGTGGCCAGAGCTTCCCAAAGGCAGTGAGGCAAATCCTGGCTTTTCCAACTTCCTCGGCTGCGCCACAGCTGAGCCCCTTCCCGGCGTTCCTGTGTCCGAGCAGGGAGGGTCAGCTGGGGTGGGAATGGCTGGGCTGGGGGCTGGAATCAAAGCTGGGAAGCAACAATTCCTTTTGGCCCAACGTCAGCAGAGCTCTGGATCCCGGGAGCAGATGCTGTTTGTTCACACCGCCCGCCCGTTCCCAAAATGCCGGAGACTGCGGCGCTGCTGACGCGGTTCCAGCCCACAGCGGGAACGGGAAAGGCCAGGCTGAGAGGCTTTACAGCTCCTTCAGCTCTTCCTGAGCCTCCCAGCGGCTCCCAGTCTAGCACAGCATTCCTGTGAAAAACCCCTGGCCCCAGCTCCCCCCATTCCCAACTGAGGGGTCACGCGGGACACACAAAATGAGCTCAGGCTCCAAAATTGTGTCCCAGTACTTGCGGCTTTCCTACAACCCGAAAGCCATGGATGAGGCTCTTCCCAAAGAACGGGGGAGTTTCCCACAACCCACAGGTCACCCTGGAGAGATGTGGCAAGAGGAGGAGCTGGGGAATGATGGACCCTGAGCTTCTCAAGAATACTGGAGCAAATTGCGAACCAATCAATTTATCAGCACTGTGAGGAGAAAAGGGAGAGGGAGCAGCCAATGTGGACTTGTCAAGAACAAATCATGCCAGAGTAATTTAATCTCTTCTGTTAATGGGGTCGTTGGCCTATGGACACAGGGAAGGGATAGATTTGATAGACCTCGACTTTCATGAGGCTTTTGACCCAACCTGACAGGAGAGGCTCCTCCAAGCAGGGAAATAGGATTGAAAGCAAATCATCCAGCGTGGGCACAATTTAAAAAACATTAGACTTTGAATTTCATATCAGAAATCTGTTCAAGAAAGGGATTTAAGTCTGCCAGGCTTCTGTCCTGGGCCCAGCTCATTGACAAATTTTTTAACCGACAAAGCCAGACCAACACCCACACAGACAACAGACGAGAACTTGGTGGAATTTATGTTAATGCTGTTTTACAAATATAAAATATGCAAACGCCCCTATCAATAAAGAGTCACACATTCTTTGGCTCCTACAAACACATCTTTATACATGATATTTTAGTTTTGATGAATAATAAAATTACTCATTGACATTGCAAGAATGGGGCAACAAATTTATTGTCTGGTAAATGCCTGTTGTCGTTGTAGGTAAAGAACAGATTTCCTGATGCTCCTCCATCTTCTGGTTCTTTCCTGGCTCTCTGACCCCATGGAAAATGATTCCAGCTGGACAATTTAGCTCATTTTATAGTGCCACATTACCAGGGGGATTGAAGAGCCAGTTATTTGTTTCCATCTTTTTATCACCAGCTTAGCTGATGGAAGGAATCAGACAGAGCTAAAAACATAAATGGGGACATCTGTTCCAGTTTGGAGAGCCCAGGGTGTCCCAGCTGGGCTCCAGCTGCTGGTTTGGCAGGGGGCTGTTCTCCTGGGACATTGGAAGCACCGGCTCCTCTTGAGACCCCAAGCAGCACCACACGATGTTGAGGCAACAGAAAACCTCCTTTCAGCTCTGTGGATGAATTTGGATGAGGGCTGATGGTGACAACTCGTGATTCGATTAGAGAAAATTCTTGTAAAGCCAACAAGGTGAAGGGCAGCAAAGGCAAGTGAGAAGTGAGGACAAGGACAGATGAAACGCCCGAAGTGAAGTGTGGTTTGACAAGTGGCAGCACCATTTCAGAGGCTGATCTGGCCTTTCCAGTGGGTCCTACAAATGGGGAGGACAAAGTTTCCCCCCGACCCCCATTTGGCAGCAAGAGCTGAGGGTCCTCAGGGCTTGTCAAGGATGTGATCCCCACGTGGGAATGCACTGTGAGAAAGAAAGGAGAAACGAGAGATGAAATGAAAAGAGAATGATCAAAGGCTGGAAATTGGTTGTTTGGGAAAAGATTGGAGGAATTCAGCCAGGGTGTTTTGCCTGGAGAAGTAAAGCTGCCATGGGAGGATGGTGTTAAATAGGTACTGAGTTGTTCTGAAGCAACATTTTAGCTTTGAGTAATTAGAAACACAGAATGGTTTGGGTCGGAAGGGACCTTAAAGCCCATCCAGTGCTCCTCCTGCCATGGGCAGGGACACCTCCTACTGTCCCAGGTGGCTCCCAGCCCTGTCCAACCTGGCCTTGGGCACTGCCAGGGATCCAGGGGCAGCCACAGCTTCTCTGGGCACACTATGCCAGGGCCTCCCCACCCTCCCAGGGAACAATTCCTTCCTAATTGTCAGGGGAATCCCTTTTTCCATGGCCTCAAGGAGCAGATCAACGACTCTGTGAACTCCTGTTGATCCAGGACCTGGACCCAGCACTTTGCCCTTTGGAGTCTCCTGCTTTAAGAAGGAAACATCATGTTTCAAATTGTTGGATCAGGAGAGCTGGGGAGACTCCTCTGCAGGACATGGAGGGGAAAATGGAGAAAGGAAAGTGCCAGTGGATTGCCAGACTTCAGAGCCTGGAGCTGGAATGTGGACTGGAAATGCAAAGGAAGAGAAAGCCCTGAGGGAGTTGCTGCAGGAGGCACCAGTCACCTGCAGAGACCCAGAGCAACCTCAGCAAGAAACATTCCCTCAGAAACACAGCCAAAGCCCTGGGGAATGACCAGGAGTTCATCCCTGGGGAATGACCAAGGGCTCATCCCTGGGGAATGACCAGGAGTTCATTCCTGGGGAACGACCAAGGGCTCATCCCTGGGGAATGACCAAAGCTTCATCCCTGGGGAATGACCAAGGGCTCATCCCTGGGGAATGACCAGGAGTTCATCTCTGGAGAATGACCAAGGGCTCATCCCTGGGGAATGGCCAAGAGCTCATCCCAAAGCACACTGGACCTGAGGACCCTCCCGTGAAAGGAAAGACATGGAAGTCATCCTGTCAACATTCCCAAACAGGACACGTCCAGACTCCTTCCAGTCCTGTGGTCCTCTCCACAAAGCAAGAGCCAGGCCTACTCCTGTGCTTTTCCCTGCGCTTTTCCCTGTGCTTTTTCCTGATCACCATTGCAGACCTGGTTGAGGGGAGGCTGCACCCACCTCTGCTGGGAAGCAGCTTCCCAATCCCCATCCGGAGGAGGGGAAGCAGCAGTGAGTCAGGAAGTGTTGAAGAGGATGGGAGCAGCAGTAGGTGGAGCTGGTGAAAATCTTCCAACAAAGAGCTAAATTTTATTATGATGAGAAATGAGGCTTTATTGAGATTTAAAAAAAAAAATGTAGGAGAAAGTGTTGATCCAGAGAAAATGTCACAATCTGAGGGAATTATGGATTAAATTAGCCCAATTTTTAATTTTTAAACTCTTAGTACTATTCCTAATGCTGGCAGTGCTGAGATCCCTCCTGCCCTGAGAACCTATCCCAAATGTCCTCTTTCTCTAAAAGCTCTTTTATGGAGTGGGGATTTGCAGTTTTGAGCACCATCTAATAAATCATCAGGACTTAAATGGAAAAATAATGGCTTCATCCCCCTCCCACTTGATTAGGGCCAAGAACCTCTGCAAGGACCAGGAATCTTTTAACCTTTGGCAATGGCTGAAGATGAACCTGGAGTGGCCTCTCCACTGCACCCACTGTGGGTGGATCCAACACCCTCCTATCACACACAATTTGTATGAAATGACCTTTGCATATGAAAAAGAAGCCCCAGCAATAAATGCCAGGCACTAAAGCACAGGCACATCCCTCTGGGTTGAGCTCCTGCACAGAGCCAATCTCTTCCTGCCTCCTTCCCTCTTGGCTTCATGGATCTCCAACAGATCTGCGGCTCTGGAAGTGTGGGATTTGCAGTGTGGAGAGGAGGGTAAATCCCATCCTGTGGGGATCCCACAGGGATTAGGGATGCTCTGCCGGGCGTTGATTCCTGTGCCTTCCAACAGCTGCATTGAACCTTGTCCTGCAGGTACCGAATCCCAATTCCCTCACCCCCTGCAGCCCTGGATGAGCCACCACCATCAGGTCCCCTGTACCTGGAGCTGTCAGTGAGCAGGGTCTGCTGCTCTGCAGGTGCTCCGGGGCCTTCCTGGAGCGCTGGATCCACTGCTGCCAGCACAGGGGCACCTCTGCCATCTCCAGAGCCTGAGGGACTGGGCTTGAGCAATCAGAAGGTTCAGAGGTGAGCTTAGGACCAAGGGAAATCATAGGATCCCAGAATGGCTTGGGTCGGAAGGGACCTTCAAATTCATCTCATTCCAACCCTGCCACGGGCAGGGACACCTTCCACTACTCCAGGGTGTTGGTCTGGTGGAAGTTTCTCTCCCAGCATCTCTCAAGCACAGATGCAACATCCCAACCCTGGCAGCACCCCTTGAGCAGCATCTCCTGCAAAGTCCCATCCCTCAAACTGACCCTTCAGTAAAACCTGGCCCTGAATGTCCTGCAGGACCTGCAGAGCTCAGCAGAGGACCCAAACTGCTCCTAGGTGGTAGAGATTAGTTGAAAATGCTCCTCAGCCCCTGCACATTAAATGCTGCTGATTTTTTTTTCTCCCTATTATTATTTTTACACTTCCTCTTTACAGACCTGTCTCAGCACAGCAGAGGAGCTGCCACCCACTTCCAACAGATTGGATCCTGCCTCTGATGTTCCCAGGACTCCCCATTCAGCTCCAAACTAATTGATGCCTGCCCAGGCATCCCGGTGCTTCCCTCACATCCTCACACGTCACTTCTGCTGCTGCCTAAGGGAAGTTTCCTGGTGACAGACAGGCTCTGGCTCCTGCAGCATTGGAGAGCTCTCCACACAAGAAAATTCAATATTTAATTGGTCTTTCTTGGCTCTATGGACCCTTTCTTACTGTAATGTTCAGCAGAATCTCCCAGCTTGGTGCCTGGATCCCAGGCAGGCACTGGGGATCCACAGTATCCACAGGGTGGCCTTTCCATACGGCACGGCACGGACTTGAATTTTTAGCTCAAAATTGCAAGTCCCCAATCCCTGAAATGCCAGAAGAGAGCTTTTATAGGAAGAGGACATTTGGGATGGGTTCTCAGGGCAGGAGGAATCTCAGCACTGCCAGCATTAGGAACTAATTCAATCTGTAATTCCCTCAGATTGCAACATTTTCTCTGGATCAACACTTTCTTCTACATTCTTCTTTAAAATCTCAATAAAGCCTCATTTCTTTCTCAAGTCTCTTGGAGTTTGGGCTCTGTCTGCAGTGAAATCCTCTTCACTCCAGGTGATCCTTCATCGGTTCTCTCCTTCCCCACCTCTCCTTTCAGTGATTTTACTTCGGGGAAAGAAGCCTCCCCATGATCGAGGAAAAGCAGTCGTTCTCAGGAACATTTTGATTTGTCATAAAAACTCTAATAAAACACATAGGATTTTCTCCCCCTTATAACAAGAAAAAAAAGCATCTTTTTTAGGTTTTTTTCGTTAATTCCAGGGTTGCCAGTCATTCTATCAGCCCTTTGTTTGCTGTGTTTCATCTTGGAGTGATCTTCCCTCATTGCAAAGCTGCTGAAATCTCAGATAAGGCATCTGAGGGTGGAAGTGGGGCCAAGAGGTGCTGGCTCAGAAGATAAAGTGCTGACCTGGCTCCTGCAAGCTGCCAGCTCCTGGTTTCACTCACCGCGAGGTAAATGTGATGTGCACGAGTGGCTGCGGACCTAGAGCGCCTGTTAAAGAGAGATGAAATATTTATAAGCTGAGAGTGCTTAAAATCCCCCTTCAAAGCCTGTTCCTCATGAGAAGTGACACTGGCACTGTCCTGAAGGGCTGGCAAAGAAGGAGTTCACCTACCTGGGGCTGTCCAGCAGGAGAATATTTTGGGAGAACCTTGGTAAACCAAGATTTCTTCACTTTAAACCAAGCCTTGTTCTTAAACCCAAGCCTTGTCCTTTAAACCATCATTTAAGTCACCTTGATTAGGCACAGAGGTGTACATCTGTGAGGAATCCCAAGGGCTTCCTGGACAGGCTCTGTGGGATACCTGGGAGTACAGCTGGACAGTTTTTCAGGTGGAGAAGCCAAATGGGAGAGGCAATTCCTAGGAAAATGGTTTGGCTGAAGAGCCAGGGCCCAGCATCTCTCAGGCTGTGAAAATTATCCTTGTTCCTGGATAGAACAGGAAATCCACAATTAAAATACAATATCCTTGTCAAGGAGGATAAAGTCAATGGCTTTAAACTGAAAAAGAACAGGTTTAGGTGGATGGGATATTGGGAAGGAATTGTTCCCTGCGAGGGTGGGGAGGCCCTGGCACAGGGTGCCCAGAGCAGCTGTGGCTGCCCCTGGATCCCTGGCAGTGCCCAAGGCCAGGCTGGACAGGGCTTGGAGCAGCCTGGGACAGTGGAAGGTGTCCCTGCCCATGGCAGGGGTGGCACTGGATGAGCTTTAACCTCTCTTCCCACCCAAACCAGTCTGGGTTTCTGTGGTTTTGGCACTTTTTCCTTCAAGTTGCCCCTGTTTTCAGGGAACTGCTCAGGAAACTTTGCTGCTGCCCCCAACAGGTGGTGTCGGTCCCTGTCTGGCTGAGCCCTGCATGCAGCAGGGTGGGTGAATCCTGCACAAAGTCAAAGGATTCAACAGAGAGGGAGAAAGGCAGCAGCGAAATTGGGCAGCTGAGGCTGGAGACAATGAGGGTCACATTTGTTTGGCCTGTTCTGATGGGGATTATTTCTGAGTAATACCAACTTGTCTTGTGAAAATTTGCAGGCTCAGCCTTCACCTGAACCCTTAAAGCTGCCTCGGAGTACAGGGAATGAATAAAGATGACCTGCATGGAAATGGCAATTTGACTGTGCAACAGCTGCAGAGCCTCTGGCCAGGGCCTCCCCCCCCTCCCAGGGAACAATCCCTTCCCAATATCCCATCCAGCCCTGCCCTCTGGCAGTGGGAAGCCATTCCCTGTGTCCTGTCCCTCCATCCCTTGTCCCCAGTCCCTCTCCAGCTCTCCTGGAGCCCCTTTAGGCCCTGGAAGGGGCTCTGAGCTCTCCCTGGAGCCTTCTCTTCTCCAGGTGAACACCCCCAGCTCTCCCAGCCTGGCTCCAGAGCAGAGGGGCTCCAGCCCTCTCCTAGGGTGCAGTACTTGATGGGGAGGTCACAGCCGTGACTTCTCCCCCTTTATCTCTCTCTTGCTCTGCCCTTTGCCCTCGGAGAATCTGCTTTTTTGGGGTTTGTTTTCTTAAGTTTGAATAATAACCATGAAAAGCACGAGACAAGAAGGGAGGAGGGAGGGAGATGCTCTGAACTCCCCCCTGGTGCTGGGACAACGTTCTGGGAACATCAGTTGTGGGACTGTGCCTCTGTGGCAGCTAAATGCAACTTTGGGCTCTGAGCTCATTCCCAGAAAGTCTGAGGAATTTGGGACACTGAAGGCTGGGGCAGGAAAAGGGGATCTGTGGTCAGGGAGGCTCCCAAAGGAGAACAGGAGGGAGATTTCCTTAACCACCACAAAAAGTGAGTCAGTCCTAGGCAGGGCACACAGTACTTGGGAACGGTCTAAGCCTGTGACTGACCAGGGCTTGGCAGACTGGGAAGACACAAGACAGGCAGAGTGATGCTCTTTCCTTTTCTGTGGTGACCTTTCCAAGGCTGAGCTTCCCTCTGACTGCTTCCCAGTGAAATTTTTCCCCTGGTTAATCTGGGAGAAGTTAGGTGGCTTTAAATTTCCTTATCTTTATTTAATGGAATAAACCCTTCTGTTCATTACACTCAGACACGATCCCTTGAAGCTAAATCCCCCCTTTCTCTGCTGGTCCAGCAGTGTCACAGTTTCTCCTCAGAGATCCTTGCTGGATGAAGCCTCGTTAGCCAGCCCTGCTCTGGTTCAACAGGGCTGCTTTTCCCAGCGGGAGAATTCCCACTTTTCATTAAGCACCAGCTGGGCAGCTCATCTTGTTAGTGGGATTAGAGCTGGAATCACACCAGAACCCATGGCTATGATAAATCTACTCCCCAGATTAATGACAGATAATTAGCACTTGTCCTGAACCTCAGTTTTCCAGGCGGGTTCCTGAACTGAGGGATTTGGCCTTGTGTTTGTCACTGGGATTGGCTCCTCTCGGTGTGAAGGTGTAAGGGGCCAAGGAAAGCAGCTCCTGGTGGAGAGGAGCCAGATTCCTGCCAGAGCCCTGGTGTGGACAGCACTGGATGCATCAGGGGAGCCCTGATCGACCCTTCCAGCTTCCCACAAGCAGAACTGGGAAACCACTGGGAAACTGGATGAAAGATACACGGCCTGGAGGAGGAAAAGATTAAAATGAGATCCAAACTGGGAGCCAAACCTGTGTGAACAGGAAGAAACCTCCTGTTCTCCTGCAACCTTGGGAGTGACTGTGGCACGAATGGGGGGAGGCACCAGGACCAGCTCCTCCTCCCGAGCCCAGAATTCCACCTGACATTCCTGAGATCTCCATGCTGGATGCCCCTTGGATGGTGCCCACGAGGATGAGGATATGTAAGGCAGGGTAATGGGCAGGGACAAACTGGCCTGGATAAAATCCTCTGCCTTGGGATTTTCATACAAAACCCTGGTTCCCCGGGGAATAGCCCCTTCCTGAGGGTCAGGCACAGAGCAAAGCCCTCTTCTGTCAGGAGATCTTTCTCTCCCTCCCTTCCAAGCTGCCCTGACTCGCCCAGGACATGGAGCTCATGCTTCAGTGGGCAATTCCCAGCTGCAGCACCTGAGATCACCTGCCTGGCACAGAAATTACCCTCACACGTTCTGGCCTTGATTGGGAATAAATCAGTATTCCCTGGACATGCCAGGGGCTGTTTTTCCACTACTCCACTGATAAATCCATCTGGCTGTGCCTCTCTCATTCTGGTGCAGGTAAAACCTGAAGGTTGGAGAGGAATCTTTACCTCAGGATGAATTTAGCCAGAGTGCCCTCAGCTGCACAATCCATGCAAGGAGGTTGGATCCTGCCTTTCAAAATCCCTGCCTGGCTGCAGGGATCGATCCACCTCCTCTAAATCCCATTTCTTACTCAATATTTGTTTAAGCTGAGCAGAACCTAAAGGGAATATAGGAATTGCTAACTCCTAGCCATGAAAAAGATCTTTAGGGAGAGTGAAACACCAGCTGAGAACTGACATAATGTCTCTGTTTCCCTTTTCCTCAGACAAGGCCCTTCTGTGCTGACAAGACTGGGGATTCCCACAGGTGGAGAGGGCTTTTCCTGTCCTTGGAAAGGGCCTGGTGCCATCGAGCAGGAAGCAAGACCATCTCCCATTCATTCTGGAAGTTTCCCGGTCCTGCTGACAGACAGGGACCTTGTACAGGACTGCTGATGCACAGGTTCCCAAAAGAAATTAATTGGGATTTTGGATGGACAGAAATTCTACCTGACACAGGTTGAGCCAGCACGGAATTGTGTCTACTCACTGCTTACACCCAGGAGGAAGGAATGGTTTGGAGATCTTCAAGAACAGTTCCCTGGTATCTGTGGAAAAGGAATAAAGCTGTGTCTGCTCTCGCTGTTGGCATGATCCCAAATCATGTTCAAGGGTGAACCCATTCCGGAGTTGGAGGGAGAATCCTGGACCTTCAGAGGCCACATGGATTGGCTGCAAGGGACAAGGAGCTGTTTTTTTGACATGTGCTTGGGAACTGCTTCTTCTTCCCATGAAAATTTCCGACAGGAACAATAAAAGCTCTTAGATTTACAAAGTAATTTTCCAAAGCCTCTGGGACTGTCTTTAAAAATCTTTAAATCCTTGAAATCACCAAATTGAACATCCTGGTATTTAAAAGGAATCCTGAGGAAAATCACACTGAAATTGGAGACTTCAGAGGGACAAATTTCTCTTTCCGGGAAAGTTTTAGCTGAGATTCTGCCTTGAAGGGAAATTTCTGCCTCAGCTGCCAAGTTTGTTCCCTGGGGATGGATCTCCAGGAGCTTCCATGGGGTCAGAGACCACAAAGATTTCCATGGAGGAGGAACTGGCTGGTGACCCTGAGCCCTCCCTGCAGGGGTTGTGTCCTCTCTAAGTAACTTGGCCTTGCAGGGGGACCTGCAGGACCCTCGTGCTGGTGGGGAGGCCAAAGCAGCTGTCAGGAAATCCCAATTTTCCATCATTTTCTCACACACACTCCCAAATTTGTGGTTCTCTGCTGTTAAATCCAAGATACACCGTGGAGCACAAGCACGGCTCGAGCCATTGTCACCGTTCAGCTCATTTGGGATGCTCCTGGTTGAATTGTCCTGCTGGTCTCCAGGACCCACTCCAGGAAAAGGGTGTTTTTCCATACCTTTGTGCACTTTTGCCTGCAGCTTAACCCACCAGAGCAGAGCTAACTATGGAAAAATGGTAACTGGGACGGAGCTCTAGCTGCTTCCTTGAGCTCTTGGAAAAGGAGATTTCCCCAATCTGAGTTTTTTCATTGATTATGGAAGGGGAGTGGGTGGCAGGAGATACCATCTAAAGGCAGAAGAGTTGAGAAGTCCAAGGAAAGATGGGAAAATAATGATCCAACAAGCCTGGCAAACTGCAAACAGGGATCTGCCTGTCCCCATGGGGCTGCAGGGCCACAGCCAGGCCCTCATGGACCGGCAGAGATGGGAGAGAGGTCACAGCCTCCGACAGCATAAAGGGATTTATTTGAACACGGAATTTGGAGGGATCAGGATTTTACCTGGAGTCTGAAACCTGTATCAGCATTTCACCATTCCCTGGGAACCTCTTCCCTGCAGACATCACGGCTCCTCAGGAGAAACCAGGCTGGGAATGCTGAGGGAGCTTTTGCAGGAAGGGGTCTCCAGTTTTCCAGATGGGGAACAGAAGTGGGAATAGTTCATAAACCCCATTTTGGGGAGATAACTCCTGGGCTGGGTCGCCTGGTGCTGTTGTTCATGGGTATCCTGCAGTATTCCATTCCCCAGGAGGGAAATTCCCATGGACGTCAGCAGTATTGTCAGAACTGTGACCTGACGATCATACAATCCTTAAGGCTGGAAAAGACCTCCCAGATCATCAATCCAACCTCCAACCAACACCCCCATGGCCACTAAACCATACCACAAAATGCCACGATTTTTGAACACTTCCAGGGATGGTGATGCCAGCACTGCCCTGGGCACTGGTGCCAATGTTTAACCACTCTTCAGTGAAGAATTTTTTCCTGGCATCCAACCTGAACATCCCCTGGTGCACCTTGAGGCAGTTCCTCCTTGTTCAAGGTCTTTGTGGATGCCCAGGAAGTGTCACGGCAGGTGAAATCCATGGGACACGGAGTCTCCAAGGAGCAGAGGATGCGGGAATGCTGCACGTGCTGGGAAAACCAGTCCTAACCCAACACCACAAAATAAAAGCTTTTAAATCTCTGCAGAGGCTGAATTCACTGAAATATCACGAGAGTAAAGACATGGAAAAAATAAACACATAAATGAGCGCTTTCATTGAGCCCACACAAGACCTTGCAATGAACTCAGGCACAGAAATCATTTTCATACACTCCAAATGAGATTTCCTGGGAGCAAATGCTCCGAGATGCCATCAGGAAAGAAGAAATTCTCGATTTAATCCTGAGTATTGAACCAATCCTGTCCCAGGTGCAGCCATCAGGGTGACTTTGGAATGGTGATTGTTGCGTTTGTGGGAGGGAGAGAGACACAAGTGGAAATCTGTGGTCATGTCTGAATTTCTCCAGCTGCTCCCGAGTTTCCTTTAAAAGCTGGCTCCTTATTTGTTGCCTTTCCTTGCTGGAATATTGGGATTGACGTAAGGGATACTTTGCACAACACATTGACAGCAATTCCAGCTCTGACTTCCTTGAAACCTCTTGAGTGGGTGCCATCTGTTCCTGCTCATTTCCCACCATTCCTTTTATTCTTCCAAAGCTCCTCCTTAGGAGCCCGTGGCTGGTCAGGCTCAGCCCCTGTAAGAATCCACTTCCCTGAATTCTGCATGGCAGCACCAAAGCAAAGCCATAAAACCTTCCCTCTCTTCTGGAACCCTCATCTTCCTGGAGATCTCCTTTTAAACCCCATTTCATAATGTTCTGGCAGGTTTCCTTCTAATGCATTTGGGAAAAAACCTTCTATTTCAAGCTTTAGTTCTTCAGCAGATTTGCAGTTTCTCAGAAGCTTGTTCCTCTTAAATTCTGGTTTTGTTTAAGTCACGAGAGCTCCTTTATATTCTCCTTTTTAAAAATTACTTACTCATTTCATATAATCCTATATAACTCTAATGATTCCCTTCACCCCATGGTTTGACCATTTTAGGGCCGTTTCTGTATTTTTCAGTGGATGATGTGCCCTCACCACGTCCTGCTGACCCTGTGCCCAGATAAGTTTATGCCACCCAAAAATACTTTGCCCTTTCTGCTGCTCCTTTTCCTTCTCCTTTTCATTATGTCATTACTTTTTCATGGCCTTTCAAAGCAAGACTTTAATAGAGGGGACTTCCACTTGTGTCTCTCTCCCTCCCACAAACACAACAATCACCATTCCAGAGTCACCCTGATGCCTACACCTGGGACAGGATTGGTTCAATACTCAGGATTAAATCGAGAATTTCTTCTTTCCTGATGGCATCTCGGAGCATTTGCTCCCAGGAAATCTCATTTGGAGTGTATGAAAATGATTTCTGTGCCTGAGTTCATTGCAAGGTCTTGTGTGGGCTCAATGAAAGCGCTCATTTATGTGTTTATTTTTTCCATGTCTTTACTCTCGTGATATTTCAGTGAATTCAGCCTCTGCAGAGATTTAAAAGCTTTTATTTTGTGGTGTTGGGTTAGGACTGGTTTTCCCAGCACGTGCAGCATTCCCGCATCCTCTGCTCCTTGGAGACTCCGTGTCCCATGGATTTCACCTGCCGTGACACTTCCTGGGCATCCACAAAGACCTTGAACAAGGAGGAACTGCCTCAAGGTGCACCAGGGGATGTTCAGGTTGGATGCCAGGAAAAAATTCTTCACTGAAGAGTGGTTAAACATTGGCACCAGTGCCCAGGGCAGTGCTGGCATCACCATCCCTGGAAGTGTTCAAAAATCGTGGCATTTTGTGGTATGGTTTAGTGGCCATGGGGGTGTTGGTTGGAGGTTGGATTGATGATCTGGGAGGTCTTTTCCAGCCTTAAGGATTGTATGATCGTCAGGTCACAGTTCTGACAATACTGCTGATGTCCATGGGAATTTCCCTCCTGGGGAATGGAATACTGCAGGAAAAAAACCCCAAAGAGATCACGGACTGGTAAAAGTGGTCAGAAAGGATGTTGTGATAGAAATAAAGAAATCCTGCTTCAAAAATATGAGAGATCTTTGAAGGAGTTAATAGGTGATAAATAGGAGTTAATAGGTGATAAATAGGAGTTAATAAAGGATTCATAGGTTAATAATAAAGGAGTTCATAGGTACAAAGTCCAGATGATGAATTTATCTTTCAAAAAATCCTTCACCAAGTTCCTTCACTACCAGACCTGGAGGAAAATGACCTGTCCTGAGGGAGGGGAGAGGTCTTTTCTGGACTCTGAGTGACCAAGAGAGTCAATGAGCTTCTTTGAGGAAGGGAAAATGACAGCAGAGCTTCTCAAAAATCCGGCCTGACCTTGTGCCTTTTAACTTTCTCACCAGCGAGTTTTTGCTGGTTTTGGAAGGTGTGGTTTTCAAACTCCCAAACTTTCTGTGCTTCAACAGCCTCCAGGACAGCCAAACGT
Organism: Oreocharis arfaki; assembly: GCA_013398015.1. NCBI lineage: Eukaryota > Metazoa > Chordata > Aves > Passeriformes > Paramythiidae > Oreocharis > Oreocharis arfaki. The sequence continues at coordinate 69,407 of VZRR01000600.1, forward strand.
AAAGGTGCTTGTGAAAAGCTGAGGGAAGAGCTCCCAGTCCGGAAGGATTAGGTGATAAAAAGTGATAAAAGGCCAGGACAAGTTCATGGTCAATAAAGGCTGTCACAAATGCAGGTGCTAACAGCCCTGAGTGCACACACAGAGCCACGGGGTGTGAAAGGAAGAGCTCTGGGAGGGGACAGGGCCATGGAAACGCCTGCTCAGCACTCCCAGTGCCAGAGGTTCCCAGGTTTATTGGGAAATCCTCCAACTCCAGGGCAAGCCAGAGCTCAGGGTGGAGGGGCTGAGCTCCCCCTGCCTCAAAAAAGGTGCTGCAGAGGTGGGGGAGGCTCAGGTGAGGCTCAGGTGTCTCTGCACAAGCTCTGAGCTTGAGCCAAGTACAGCATTGCCGCTGGTTTGGGGTTGAAAAGGCATTTGGACAAGTTCCTGCTGGAGATTTTTTGGGAATTAGCTGAGAAGATGGACATGAAACTTTAGTTCCAGAGATTTTAAGCCTGTGGTTGTCTGGATCAAAGCAGAGCAGCCACAATCAGAACATCAGGAACATTTGTGTAAATGACCTTTTACGTCCCTTCCAACCCCAACCATTCCATGATTCCGTGATTTCTGGCCACAGAATCCCAGCACCATTAAGGCTGGAAAAGCCCTCTAAGATCGTCGTGGTGGTCACCATTAAACCATGTCCCCAAGAGCCACGTCCACAGAGCTTTTGAACATTTCCAGGGATGGCGAATCCTCCACTTCCCATTCCGATGTTTGCCAGCCTTTTCCGTGAGGAAATTTTCCCTCACATCCAACCTGTTCCTGTGGAAGTTCTTCAGCAAGTAAATCATTTTAGGGCAAAGCCAGACATGAAAGGAGTCATCCAAACACTAATCCCTTTTTATGAAGGAAAATAACTGGAAGCTGGATAAACAATTCATATTGTTCCTCATTAGTTCACACTAATCAGTAGAGTGTCTCAAATAAGCATTTAATTAAGAATTAATGTGGCGGCTGTTATAAAATGAAATATTAATTGGAAAAGGGAAGTTTCAGGTTTGTTTAGGTGCGGGGAATCTGCCCACCTCACGCTTAACTTGATTACACAAGTGCTTTCCAATTTGTGAATTGTTTAATGTATACAAGTCATAAGGACCTGACATTTAACGAGGGAACACTGGCAAATTAATTCCATTCAGAGCTAAAAATGCAGCTTGACATTTGGTGGCTGGGCTGTTAACCAGGGCCTCCTCATCACAATTCCGTGTTTCCCGGTGTGCTAATGAACTGCCCCAGGATCACATGGCAAAAGGATTAAGGAACAATTGAGATTTCATGGATCAGTGAGCGATGGCAGCTGCGATCTGAGACAGGGGACACCTGAGCTTGGGGACAGGGGGACAGGGGGATTGAGGGGGATTCTGCCCCTCTGCCCTGCTCAGGTGAGCCCCCACCTGCAGAGCTGCCCCAGCCCTGGGGCCCAGCACAGGAAGGTCCTGGAGCTGCTGGAGCCAGTCCAGAGGAGGCCATGGAGATGCTCCAAGGGTTGGAGCCCGTCTGCTCTGGAGCCAGGCTGGGAGAGCTGGGGGTGTTCACCTGGAGAAGAGAAGGCTCCAGGGAGAGCTCAGAGCCCCTTGCAGGGCCTAAAGGGGCTCCAGGAGAGCTGGAGAGGGACTGGGGACAAAGGATGGAGGGGGTGGACACAGGGAATGGCTTCCCACTGCCAGAGGGCAGGGATGGATGGGATATTGGGAAGACATGCATATCTGTGAAAAATCCCAGAGGGGACAGACTCTGAGGGATGCCTGGGAGCACAGCCGGACCATGCTGAGCTTTGCCCCAGGTAAAGAAGCCAAATGGGGGAGACAATTCCCAGGAAAATCGTTTGTCTGAAGAACCAGGGCCCAACACTTCTCAGTCTGTGAAAAGCATCCTTGTTCCTGGATGGAACAGGAAATACCCCAATTAAAATACAATATCCTTGTCAATTAGAATAAAGGCAATGACTTTAAACTGAAAAATAATAGATTTAGATGGGATATTGGGAAGGAATTCCTCCCTGGGAGGGTGGGGAGGCCCTGGCACAGGGTGCCCAGAGAAGCTGTGGCTGCCCCTGGATCCCTGGCATTGCCCAAGGCCAGGCTGGACAGGGCTTGGAGCAGCCTGGGACAGTGGAAGGTGTCCCTGCCTGTGGCAGGAGTGGCACTGGATGGGCTTTTGGGCTTCCAACCCAAATTACCCGGGGATTCCATGAATTCTGCTGTCAGTGCCAGCACTTCCACCTCTTTCTGACTTCTCCCAGTGATGAACCAAGGACGCCCAGGCATTTCAGCACAAGGAGAAGGATGGGATTTACAAGAAGGAGCAGAGCAGATCCATCAGCACCTGGATGTCCCTCTGGTGCTCCAGGCACCTGAAGCTCCACTGCTGCCGGAGCTGAGGTGGGCTCTGAGCTGAACATAATTATCCACAGGCTGGAAGTTTCAGGGACCGAAACTTTTCCACATTGCTGCCGCCTGAATTTGCCAAATGCTTTCAGCAGAGAAGGTAGTAGAAGAGAATTTTTTGAATGTGTCAAAACACCTCATTTTCACATTTTCTAGAAGGAAATATTTTGGTTTGGAAATGGGAAAATGCTCCCCGTGTGACAGCACTCAGACTCCTTTCTCTCTAAATGACAGGGTTTTGTTGTTTCAAATTGACAGAGATTTTCCGTGTTAGAGAACCTTTTATTTTAAAGACCCTGAATAGAACAGGCAAGATATTCTCTCATCGTTTGAATGAAAGAATTTGAGTGAGCCCAGAATATTCCAGCACTTTTCCTTCACGGAGTTCTCTTAGTTTGCATCATCAGAAGCAGTTTCCTTGGTCTGCCACTGCTCTCCATTAGCATTTCCCAACGTCACCTCAGGACCAGGAGGAAGGGGAATAATCTGGGAAGGTGATTCCTTAGGACCATTTATAACGTGTTTTTTTGGGGAGAGGGACACGGGGGACATGGGACTGCCCCACCCCTGGCTCTGTGCAGGAGCCAAACGGCAGCTCCTTTGCTGTGTGTGTAGCGAGGAGTAGCTGCAGGCAGCGAGGTGAGGTGTTAATCACCGGGAAGAATAGAGCTGTAAATCTCTCTGACAGCCTTTCACTCTTATCCGTTTTCTCCTCTCAGGTAAGTCCTCTCCCCGAGCAGTTCCATTTCCCCAGGCTCTGTCCTGACCTCCCAGATGTCGCTGTCTCTGCTCTGGCCTTGTTTATCTCTGGGTTTCTTGGTTTTACACAGGTAATTGTCCAAGCTGTCGCTTCTCAGGGTGAGTACTTGGGCACACTTTGTTCTGCTCAGAGATCCAGCTTTTTCCCTTTGGCTCCTCAGCAGGGCTGTCTCAGCCCCTTCTGGCACCTCCTGCCAGCCCCTCTGCTGCTCGATCCCAGCAGGAACAGAGCTGGGGCTGGAGCCAGCGAGGACTAAAACCCTCCCTGACAACCTGTGGCGAGAATCACCTGACTGCAGGTGGGCAGAGCTTTGGCTTCAGCTCCACACGCCCTCCCCAATGCTTCCCTCCAAATGTTCTCAGCTGAGATCGCAGATCTGTGATGCCTCTACAGAGCAGAGAAACTGAGAAACGCCTCAAAAAAGGGGTCAAATCTCAGGAGGTTTGGGGCTCAATGCATCAAACCCAGCACTGGGAGCTGCACAGAGATGTCAAAGCCAAAACCGGAGCATCCCACTCAGCCGATTCCAACTTGTGCTGAGAACTCCCAGCTCAGCTCCCTCGGAACTCTCTCCTCGCTCAGGGCTGGTCTCCATCTGACCGAGGCTTCTGGTGCTCATTTCCCACATTATTTGTGAGCGTGTCAGCACCAAATGCCGGAGCTGAAGGCTGAGTTCCCAGCGTGTCAGCACCTCCCGACTCCTCCAGCTGGAAGTGTGAGCCAAGGGCGGATCACGTGGCCCAAGCTCCGGCGGTTGCCACTCCAAGGAGAAGAATGGTAGGTGAGTGCTAAAAGTGCTGGTTTCTCACCCAAACGGAGGAGTTGGCAGGAGCACTCCAACTGCTGCATCCTGCCCACCTACACGAGCCCAGCCTGACAAAGATGGCATGATTCCATTGAAGGAGAGTCCCGTTATCCCTGGATTCCTGCAGGGGCTGAAACCACGGTGCTGGGAAAGCTTTGCGAGTTCAGAGCCTGCCTCACCTGAGCTGAAGTGCCCTTGTCCCCAAAACCCCAGATTTACCAGGTTTCATCTTCTGGGTTTGGATCCTTCCCAGCTCGTCTTTGCAGCAACTTTTGCCTTCAGATTTGAGTGACACTCAAGTCCTGAGCTGTCCCTCTGCTCATGCATGAATTCAGCTCAGCTCTGAATGCCTTGTCTTCTTTACCCAGGGTTCCTGCTCTCCCATTCTTCCTGGCATTCCGGAGCTGCTTCCTCCTGGCTCCGTCAGTCAGCACTGAGCGAAAGGAGAAGTTTTCAATGTGCTTTCCAGTCAATTGCTTTTACGAGCTGAGTGTGGTGGAAGTGCTGCCTGTGATGTTGTGAACTCGGTGGCTGTGCCCAGCACATCCCGGCTTTCCTGTGCCCAGGGAATTAGGGAACACTCTCCTCATTCATCAGAAAGCACAGAGAAGTTCACAGGCCAATGATTAAGTACATTCCTGTGCTCAGAATTTAATTTCTCCTCGGCTTTCTCCTTGAATGAGACAGCACCTTGCTGCTGCACAGCATCCAGCCCAGTCTGAGCTCAGTCTGGCTGCCTGGCCAGGCAGAGCAGCCCTCAAGCCACAATCCCGTGGCTGTTATCCAGGGAAAACCTCTCCAGCCTATGCTCTAATACCAGCCATGCTGGATAATAGGAAGGGTTGGACAGGGCTTGGAGCACCCTGAGATAATGGAAGGTGTCCCTGCCCACAGCAGGGGGTGGGACTGAATGGGCCTTAAGGTCCCTTCCCACCCAAACCATTCCATGATCCTATGACACTCAGATCTCTTATTTCAGATCTAAAAATGTGAGGTCACTTGTTTTTTTCAGGCTGAAGAAGAGGAGACTGAAGGGAGACTCCTTGGGGTCTTCAACATCCTCCCAAGGGCAGCTCTGATCTCTGCTCCCTGGGACAGGGATAGCACCCAGGGAACAGCCGGAGCTGGGCCAGAGCAGGCTCAGGCTGCAGAGCAGGGAAAGGTTCTTCCCCCAGAGGGTGCTGGGCACTGCCCAGGCTCCCCAGGGAATGGGCACGGCCCCGAGGCTGCCAGAGCTCCAGGAGCGTTTGGACAGCGCTGCCAGGGATGCCCAGGGTGGGATTGTTGGGGTGTGTGTGCAGGGCCAGGAGCTGGGCTGGATGATCCTGTGGGTCCCTTCCAGCTCAGAACATTCCGTGATTCTCTGGAATGTACCACTTTACACCTTTTCGCTGGTTACTAATTGGGATTGGCCGATTATTTGTCAGAAAAACCCATTGGCTTTGTTCAGCCCTTGCCCTGTGGGTGAATAACTCCCTGGCACAGCAGGGGGTTGTTGCACAGCCACCAGCCCTGAGCTGAGGACTCAGGACAGGACTTGTCTGAAGAAGAAATTGGAGGGCACTGAAGTCTGTCAGAGATGGGAGCACTCAAATTTCCTGTTGGCTCTGCCCTGCTTGGAGTGGTGAAAAGTCCAGGGAGAGTGAGACACCACCTCAGAGGTGAAAGGGGAAAAGCAGAGATGGGGAAAAGCAGCTTCCATGGGTGTTTTTTTCCCTGCTTGCTGTTTGTTTCCAGTGGATTGCCAGACCCCCCGGCACCGTCCTTGCTCTGGGGGACTTTCATGCAGCACTAATTTCTGCCCAACCTGACAGTGGTTTACCAGAAGAGGTTTCCTTTCATTCTCATTGATGGAGCTCAATAATTGTTCAGCCTTAAAGGGTTTCTCCTCACTCAGGTCTTGCTCCCCAAAAAGAGCTCCCACTGCCCATCCTGCCCTGCTCATTCCCCTTCAATCCCATTGATGTCCCTGTCAGAATTGATCCCTCTGCTATCTTCCCAGCAGGGCTCAGACTCCTCACTGCCCCCAGGGATGTTACGATGTTATTTCTCTCTCTGATGCTCCCTCATTTGTCCGTTAGACCCTTCTGCCCAAACCCATTCTTATGGAAAATTCCATCTCTCATTGCAATGCTGGGAATCAAAGGAGAATCAGATCCCAGCCAGGGCTGTGCTGGGCAATCTGGAAATTGCCCAGGAAATGCCTCTGAGCTCTGCAGAACCTGTGACCTCAGTGCTGTACATTAAATAACCTTTTCAATGCCAGCGGCTTCACCACTTCTGATTTTTATAGAACAGCCAGCTTGGCGTTTTCCCTGGAATGTGGGGCAATAACTCAGTGTTGGGCTTGATGCAGGTATTATTTCCAGAGTTTTATGCTGAGAGGGGAGGCATTGAAGGAGCTGGAGAAGTTCCCTGGAAGCTGCTTCCCCTCCCGGGAGCTTCCCCCAAGCCATTGTCCTACTGGAATTTTGTCACTGTCCCCAAACAGCTCACCCCACGCCCCCTCCCACATGACTGTGAGCACCTGGGAAAGGTCACAGATTCCTTCCTCGTAAAATTCTTGAGAATTCTGGGTCCAGTTGGGAAGTTTAGCAGCAACATCTGGAGGTAATAATGGTTCTGCTCCCAACCCACACAGAGCTCCACATCCAAGCCCAGCTGTCTGCAGGAAGTCTCGGAGAAAAAGGATTTTTCTTAGAATGGATCAACTCACTCATTTTTGAGGAAGCTGGACTTGGATCTTGGAGGTATTTTCCAGCCTTGGTGATTCCATGGTTCTACAAAACCCACATTTCATACCTGATCCTGCTCCATTTACAAAATTAAGAGATCAAAATGCATTTTCTAAGCCCAGAGCTATCAGGGTGTCGTGGTTTGAGCTGGCTAAGTGCCAGTCTCTACGAAATTTGTTATTTTGTATAAAGGGAAATAAAGAATATTGAGGAAGACTAAAAATCTGTGAGGTAAAACAGGCACACGTTTGGGTAAGTACAGTACAAGGAAAGTTTTATTACTAACAAAATTAAAGGTTAAAAGCAATAATAAAAAATTAAAACAAAACCCCCACATTTTCTTTTCTTTCAGTACTTCTTTCTTTTTACTAAACTCATACAAAGGATGACAAAACATGAGATTTTGGTCACTACTGCAGTTTTTAAAAGTTTTTCTAATATTTGAGGAAAAAAGAGTTGGTTTTTTTTTTTTTTTAATGTGGTTTCTAAACTGCTACAAGCAGCAGCTCCATTCGGAAAATCTGCTGCTGTGAAAAACATCTTTTTAATGAAAATTCTGAAGTTTTTTTTACACCCTCATTTATGGGTTACGCATGGGGTGTCTTTTGTTTGAGAATAAACTATTTTAGTATGAAAGTAATGGCTCTCTTTTTTACAAAAGAGAGTGCTTTTTGTGCTTTTAGCAGGTGAGGGGTGCAAAATTCTAAAGCTTAGTCAAAACTCTCAAAGCCAGGGCTGAGTTCAGGGGGGTTGTTGCACATTGTAGGCTCAAAGTGCATGTGCCAGTGGTTGATCTGGTTCAGCTGATGTGGGATAAATTCCTTGGAGCTGTGCAGCCAATTAGGAGACTTGAATGTTTTGGCTCTGAAGGTCTGATTAGCCCATGGGAAGATTTCACTGGGAAGCACCCCAGGAGCTGCAGGCCAGACACACCGAGTGGCTCCTTGCTCCGTCAAGCTGCATCCCCGGTCCGTGCCATGGTTTGTGGTGGGATCCGATCCCATTCCGGATTGCTTGAGGTGGAAACTCATCCCTGTGTGAGGGACTGGAACAAGCCCCAGTAGCCACACCGGGGGAACTGAAGCTTCTCCCTCAATCTTGGCACTGGGCCAAGACTCAGCTCTGCTCCTTCACGCCAGCGTGGAAAATTCCCACACCCAGACCAAGGGAGCTGCTCTGGGAGCAGCCCTTCAGCAGGTGCCTTTCCTGGAGGAAGGACTCCATCCCTGTGCTCTCATGGCTCAGTTTGGATTGGGAATCCCAACCTGCCTGAGCCACAAGGCTGTGTCTGGGTTTAACAGTTCCTCTCCTGTGGATCAGTTCGAAGCATTTTGTCTGTCACACCTGAGGAGACCATTCCCTGCTGTGTCTCCATATCATGAAATCCCAGGATGGGTGAGGCTGGAGGGAGCACAGAGGGTCCCTGGTGCCACCTCCCTGCTCCAGCAGGGCCATCCCAGAGCACAGGGCACAGCAGTGTGTCCCCACAGCTCTGCAATAGCCCCAGGGAGGAGACTGCACAGCCTCTCTGGGCTCTGCTCAGGGCTGGGCCCTGCCCAGGGCAGGAGTTGTGCCTCCTGTGCAGGGGAATTGCTGGGCTCAGGCCCTGCCCGTTGCTCTGGTGCCACTGCTGGGCCCCGGAGCAGAGCCTGGGCCCTGCTCGGAGCCCTCCCTGCAGCCAGGGACAGCCAGGCCTGAGGGCCCCTCTCAGCTGGGGCTCCTCTCGAGGCTGAGCAGCCCCAGCTCCCTCAGCCTTTCCTGGGCACCGAGATGCTCCAGGCCCTTCCTCAGCCCCGCAGCCTCCGCTGGCCCCGCTCCAGGAGCTCCCTGGCCCTGCTGTGCTGAGGAGCCAGAGCTGGACACGGCGCTCCAGAGGTGCCTCCAGGGCTGGGCAGAGGGGCAGGATCCATCTCTGACCTGCTGGGAATGCTCTTCCTCATCCCCTCTGGGATACCCCAGGATCTCTCACCTCTGCTGTCCTGCCCATCCCCACAGAGCTGCTCCTCTGGTGCCCATCCCAGGAGCATCTCCAGCTGAGATTCCGTCTCACACTGAGCCTGGCACCCAGCCCTCACACCTTTCCAGGAGATTTTCCCCATTCCTGGAACAATCTGCCAGTGGCAATAGCAGGGGACTGGGAAGGTGGAATGATCCCAGTGGAGGCTTCACCATTCCAGGCTTTTCACGTCTTGGCTGTTTCTCCAGCACTGAAAGCTCTGTGGCAGCGAAAGTGCCCTGGATAAACTTCTGGGAAATCAGGCTCTGAAATATTTGCAGGAAAATGGACACGTTAATAAATTTTATTTGAGCTTTCAATTTCCTGAGCAGGAAAGGGACGATTTTGATCATGAATATTAATAATGTGAGGGCAGCAGATGAAGAGAGAGTCTGAGGCTGCCCATGGGAAGCCAAAGGCTGTATCCTGCTGTAGGCAGGGAGAATGAGGCCAGTGCTGCCATCCTGGATTTCCCATCATCTACCCCACCCTGCAGGGGCAGGAATTTGATTCCGATTTCCTGCCCAGCTCCTTCACGCTGTGGAATCCCTCCCAACACGATTTGCCATTGCTGGAAGCGGATCCAGGGGTGGTTATTTTATCCCAGTGCTGCTGGTTAGAGGTACCAACATTCCCATTATTTTCCTGGCAACCAGGGTCATGCCATGCCCGTCCCCCCAGGCCATCCCACCCAGCTTCCACCAATGCTGCTGGGAAAGTTCATCTCCTGCAGCATCCCCGTTCACATTAACATAATCTCATTAAAATGAAAATGCAAATGCACATCAGCAGTGCCAAGGCTGCCTCAGTGAGATCTCAGCAGCTGCTGGTACAGGTGACCTGGGCCTCCAAAAGGAAGAGCCCCAGCTTTCCCTGCTGCTGTGAGACATTACCCCAGGTGCTGTGGGACAGGTGACAGCCCTTCCATCACCTCCTAGCCACCACTCACTCGTTGTTCTCCTTCTTCTGCTCTACTTCTGCTGATTCCATCCCCGCTGCTGCTGCAGGAGTTGCTTCATTGCCAAAGCTACTTTGGGTTCTGTGACATTTTTTAATCTTCCTTGGGGTATTTGTCAGCCTGGGAGCTCCTGCTACCTGAGAACCATCCTTAGAGCCAGATCCTGCATCTTTACTCCTCACACTTAACCTCAGCTCTCTCCTTTGTGTTTGATAGTGGAGGATTAATGATAACAGAGTATCACTGATGTTTATTAGGGTTAAATATTGCTTTTTATCCCCCAGCTTTAGGACAAGCATTTGCAGAGCTCAGGTTTCTAAGAGGGGTTTATCCTGTGCTTCACATTTAAACAAAAAGTAGTGGCTGAAGTGGTCAAATTTTCTCACTTTCCAATGTCAAAAAATATTTTGAAATCATGTCAAACCTTCCTTTTGCTCCTCAGAGTGACCAAGGGCTCCCCGAGGACTTAATTCTGGTGTTATAGTTGGGAACATAATTTCCATGTGTTGTTCTTTTGTTGTCTTTTTTCCCTAAGAACCCTCATATTTACAAAATTTTACTTTTTCTTTGCTCCTGGTAGCATTTTATGTTAAATTTCCTGGAGAAGTGCAAACAAACAAACAAAACGTCGTGTAAATAATGAAGGCAAACCTTATTAACCTACATAGAGAGCAGCAGCCAGCTCAGGGATAAAACAACTGCCCTACTTTAGGTGGGAAGTCAGGAAAAAACATTAAACCTGCTAAAAACCAAGCGGGTTTTTACATATGCAAAGGTGGTGGTGAGAGGGAGAGCTGGGGAATAAATCAAGGAGCAGTTTATGGATGGATAAAGGGGTCAAAGAGGGATTCAGCCACTGGAATTTGGAGTTGAGGTGTTTGGGGAGAGTTGTCCCCAGCTCCAAGTGTCCCCTTGAGCCCCTGCAGGACCAGTGAGCCCAGGGAGCCTGGGACACCCATTTTGGAAGAAAAGGCCATTTTCTTGGAAATGGATCAGCTTTACCAAACTCTCGTGTGTTTGCTCTGAAAGGTGTTGTTCTCGGCAGGGTCCTCAGGAAGGACAGGGGACACAAACTCGTCCCAGCTCCCTGGTCAAGGCAGGGATCGTGATGATCCCAGAGACTGCAGTGAGTGCTGAAATATCATAGAATCATGGAATGGTTTGGGTTGGAAGGACTTTAAAGCACATCCAGTGCCACCCCTGCCATGGCAGGGACACCTTCCACTGTCCCAGGCTGCTCCAAGCCCCAATGTCCAGCCTGGTCTTCGACACTGCCAGGGATCCAGGGGCAGCCACAGCTTCTCTGGGCACCCTGTGCCAGGGCCTCCCCACCCTCCCGGGGAACAATTCCTTCCCAATATCCCACCTAAATCTACTCTCTTTCAACTTAAAGCCATTCCCCCTTGCCCTGTCCCTCCATGCCTTGTCCCCAGTCCCTCTCCAGCTCTGCTGGAGCCCCTTTAGGCCCTGGAAGGGGCTCTGAGCTCTCCCTGGAGCCTTCTCTTCTCCAGGTGAACACCCCCAGCTCTCCCAGCCTGTCCATTACCACACCGTTCTCTGGAAACCTTTTGGAGAGCCCAAATCTCCATGAAATGCCCTTAGACAGGAATTCCCAGCCCCATTCCCTGTTTGCAGACACTCCACAGGGGCTGGGCTGGAGCTTGTACTTCCCAGAGCAAGATTATCCAAATCACAGCATTCCCAAGGAAAGCAGAAATTGTTACGAACAGCAGCAGCTGCATCAATCTCCAAGGTCTCAAATTTCACTCCTACTGTGGATATTTCCCATCCAACTTCCCAGAAAATGCCCTTTTCCCAGATGGATACCACCCCACCCCTCTCCAATGGATATCCTCAGTGGAGGAAGCCAAGTGAATTCTCATTATCATTTTCTGGCCTATTTTTTTGCTTTCCCATGGCTATTTTGTCACACCCCCCCC
>VZRR01000600.1:81067-93068 GCA_013398015.1 Oreocharis arfaki
CCCCCCGAATTTTAGGATTGAGCTCTTCCACGAAGGCTCCTTGATCCATATTCATAGCAGATTCCTGGCTTATCTCTGAGCACCACTCACACATGCAGTTCACTTGAGCAGTTGTTTTTTTGAATGTTTAACATATAAAAGTTTAATCACAAAGTTGCCCGATGTTTGTTTCTTATGAAAAGCATTATTACTGCTAAAGAAACTCCTCTGGAGGTTTTCCATGTCTGCGTTGTGCTGGATCCGTGCTGAATTCAGAGGGAGCGTTCTGGGATGCAGTGGTGGTGCTGCTCCTCAGGGCTTCCCGAGATTAAAGATTGGGTGGAAAACCATGGGTGGGACAACACAGCCCAGCTGTGTTCATCTTCTGGGAGCATTTGGAGAGATGCTGGGAGGAAATCTCCCAAGTTCAACCAGGGAAGTGCAGGTCCTGCACCTGGGGAGGAACAGCCAGCACAGGCCAGGCTGGAGCAGCTCTGTGGGGAAGGACCTGGGGGACAACGACGTGTCCCTGAGCCAGGAGAGTGACCTGGGGCCCAATGGGATCCTGGGGACCATCAGGAAGAGCATTCCCAGCACGTCAGGGAGGGATCCTGCCCCTCTGCCCGGCCCTGGAGGCACCTCTGGAGTGCCGTGTCCAGCTCTGGCTCCTCAGCACAGCAGGGCCAGGGAGCTCCTGGAGCGGGGCCAGCGGAGGCTGCGGGGCTGAGGAAGGGCCTGGAGCATCTCGGTGCCCAGGAAAGGCTGAGGGAGCTGGGGCTGCTCAGCCTCGAGAGGAGCCCCAGCTGAGAGGGGCCCTCAGGCCTGGCTGTCCCTGGCTGCAGGGAGGGCTCCGAGCAGGGCCCAGGCTCTGCTCCGGGGCCCAGCAGTGGCACCAGAGCAACGGGCAGGGCCTGAGCCCAGCAATTCCCCTGCACAGGAGGCACAACTCCTGCCCTGGGCAGGGCCCAGCCCTGAGCAGAGCCCAGAGAGGCTGTGCAGTCTCCTCCCTGGGGCTATTGCAGAGCTGTGGGGACACACTGCTGTGCCCTGTGCTCTGGGATGGCCCTGCTGGAGCAGGGAGGTGGCACCAGGGACCCTCTGTGCTCCCTCCAGCCTCACCCATCCTGGGGCTCCGTGATATTTGCTTCTTGGTAATTCTGGGATATGGGACAAAACAAAGCTCTTCTAAAGCCAGACCGGGCATTAAGTCCCCTCATGGGGCCTGAAGAACAGATCGTCAGGAAATAAGCCCTTGGAGTGGCTGGGCAGGAGGAGATACGAGCAGGAGGAGTTTGCTGGGAGGCACTTTGAGCTTCGGCTGTGCCTGGAGCCGGTGCCGGCTCAGGCAGTGCTGCTGCTCAGGAACATTCACTGCCTTCGCAGAGAGTCACCGTTCCCAGGCTTTTACATATGCAGAACCTGATCTAGTATTTCCAGGGAAATACAGCAGCCTGCTGGCTGCTGCCTGAACTGCTGCGCCCGCCCGAGGGCAGGTGGGAGCAGCAGCGGGAGGAGGAGGATGCAAGGAGCGCCAGGGGAGTCACAGCGAGCGGTGCAGGAGCGGCTGGGACCAGAGAAACGCAGCAAAGGGACATGTCCTGGTCGTGCTTGATGTGGAGAAGGGAATTATGGCTACAGTGGAGGGAAACCAGACTGCAGAGAGTGTCCAGAACCCCTCTGAAGGGCTTCCAGAGTGTGCCTGGCTCTGTGGCCGCATCCTCTTCAGATACCTAAAATAAGCTGCACTTCCAGAGGGAGGGATGGTTCCTGAGGATTGCTGACAGGAGCAAAGAGCCTTCACCTCCTCTTACCCAGCCAGGATGTGATGGACAACAACCCCAGCCAGGCCTGTCCTGATGCTCCCCAGGGATCCAAAGGCAGAAGATCATTCACGCTGCACTTGTTGGGATGCTCAGTGGTGCAGGATGAAAGGAACCAGCTGAGAGTCAAAATAGAGAAAATGCAGAGCAGGGGAGGCTTCTGCAGGAGCCCGGACACTTTTCTGTGTCTGCCTGGAGCAGTGCTGAGCTGGAGAGACACCGAAGTGCTCTGGATCTTGCTGTAAAGAGCTCCACCCGTGCTCCAAGGGTGGTTACAGTGCCTGTGCAGGGTCTGGCTAAACCTTCCAGTTACCTGGAGAAGTGCTGGCCCCATGGAGAGGGACAAGGACACACGAGGACAGACTGGGGGTGGCTGGGTCTGGCAAAGAGCGGGAGGATAAGAGGGGTCTGAGAGCCACCCGTGCTTGGTGAGGAGTTTGAAAGGTGATGCAGCCAATTTCTGTGGCAGCAGGGCAAGGGAGAATTGCCACAGCTTGAAGTGCAGAAGGCTCAGGTTGGGAACTGGGAAAAGATTGTTCCCTGGGATGATGGGGAAGCCCTGGGACTAGCCACCAGAGAGGTGGGGAAAGTCTTGGAACAGCTGAATTGACCAAGATTTACTAAGCTGGACTTGGATGATCTTTGTGAGTCCCTTCCAGCCCAGGATATTCCGGGACTGTAGATCCAGAAGCAGAGACGTGGTCTAGTGTTGGTGACAAACCTCCAGGGGTCCCTTCCAGCACAGACCTCTGGGACAAAGTGGTCCTGGAGTGGTTCCCAAGGGTAAGAGGTTTGTTGTGAGAACAGGAGGTGTTGAGGATACAAAACACCATTGGAGGGGTGTGGATGTTTCGTTTCTCCTCCTGGCTCTGGAATTATTCGTGACTTTGCCCCTCCACTGGCCTGGGGGAGGAATGTTGGTGAGGAGGGTTCCCAGCAGCTCTGGTTCTGCAGAACATCCTGGGACAGAAGAAGGACAAACAACCTGCAGAGCAAATCTCATTTTTGGTGCTGCTACCAACTCAGTGCCTAAACCCAGTCTGTAGGGTGCTCTGCTGGGCTACAAACCCCTGGTTTGAGGGGCATTCGCATCCTGGTTTCTTCTCCTTTCTCCCCACTGTGCACAGGCTGGAATTCTCCCAGGAACTGGGCTGTTCCTTCTGTCCAGGGGCCTCATTTTATCCCTGCCTGCAGCAGCCAGCCCACGACCTCCTTGCTGGGCCCCCAGCCACTGGCACCTAAAGGAACGTGACCCACAGACAATAAAACCAGCTGAGTTAAACTGGCGCTGACAGACGTGCTCTGAGATCTTAAATTGTCACTTACAAACAAGCTCTGAGATCTTAGCAAAGAGGGGGAAGACCAAGTTTTAATAAGAAGGCAGAAAATACAAGTAATTAGGCAGCATTCAGCTGTTTCTTGTTGGCTGGTGCTCGCTGCCAAAGCCCAGAGCAGGACTTTACAGAGTGCTCAGCCCCCTGATCCCAGCATTCCCAGCATCCCAGCCATGGAACAGCCTTCATGAAAATGCCCTTTCAAAGAGAATGTGCGAATTGTCCCAAGAGTTTGAGAGGAGCCGGGTCAAAGGCAGAGCTCCACAGCAGGAGATGCACCATGGAATTCCTGCCCCATCAGTGCCCTCCTCCCCGTCTGCTCCCTCTCCTTGTGCCCTCCCAGGAGCAGAGTCCCTGGCAGATCCCGGCCTTTCCCCCCAGGAATCATCTGTGATTCCAGGCTCGTGTGATTCCCATGGATGTGACCCGTCCCGTCCCCATGCTGTCGGTGTGCTGGGCTGAAGGGCAGGCTCAGGAGGGACTTCCTGCCAGGCGCCCCTGACCTTTCCTGCGGCCTGAGCTCTCAGACACTGAAAACAAAGAGTCCTTTGCTAGTGAGCTGGTCCTGGGCTGGAAGAACAACTCGGCCCTGCTCTTCTTGGCTCCCCTCCCTCACCCCCAGCAGTGCTCCCATCAGGAAGGTGCCAGGAGCAGGGGCTGGTGCAGATCCCATCCCTGCAGAGATGGGATACAGGGTTGCTAAAGGGTTGGAAGCCTCAGCAGACCCCTGGGAAAGTATTTTTTTTCTCTCCTCAGTTGCAGCTCTTGGCCCTCCCCAAACAGAGTGGCTGAAATGTGGAGGCCCCTCTCCGTTCCCTGAGGCTCAGGGGGCAGGAGGAGGCACTGCCTGTGATGTTCACCTTGAGGAAGGACTCCAGCGCCTTCCTTGGGACTCTCGGGGGGGATTTTCCTCTGCTGTAAACAACTTCAGCCCTTGCAGAAGTGAAGAGAAGCCCCAACGACCTTCGAGGAGGCTGAAAGTCATTTCTGAAGCGGGATGAGTCACTCTGTGTTTTGTGGCTTCGCAGACTCCTTGTGTTGTGTGTCCAAGTCAATCTCCAGGCCAGCAGTGTGGGCACATGTCCTGATGTCCTTCCCAGGCCTGGAGTAAACAATGGCCATTCAGCCACCGAGTCCCCCAGGACTTCCCAAATGGAGAAATCAAGTAAGGAAATCCCGGAGCGGAGCAGCCGTCAGACAAAGCCCTGTGGTGGCTGCACCGTAATTCCAATGTCAAGGAGAGCAAGGACTGCATGGAATGGGATGGGGAGAGGATCTGGAAGCACTGAACAGCCTGGGCATTTCCTGGCACCCCCAGCTCCACCACAGAGCCTTGTGTTCCAGACACTGCTTTGCAGAATCCTTTGAAAATCTGGGGGTTTAAAAATCCTTTAAAGAGATTTAAAAATCCTTTAAAAATCACCAAAGGTGACAACGTGGTGTGGGACCAGGAGGACGATGAATCATGGATCCGCCAGGACCATCCAGTCCAGCTCCCTGCCCTGCACAGACACCCCAACAATCCCACCCTGGGCACCCCTGGGAGCGGTGTCCCCGTGCTCCTGGAGCTCCGGAACCGGGGCTGTTCTTGTTTCCCCTCCCAGCCCGGGCGTGTGACCCACCCAGCCTGTCCAGCCCAGGGAGTGAGGGGGAGCAAATGGGCCCGTGGCTGCTGTGCAGGGACACATCCCAAGCTGGTGACAGAGGTTTCAGTAGCAGGGGACCCTCAGGAGTGAGTGTGGCCCTTGTGTGACCTCCCCAGCCCCTCACCCTGAGGGTCAGTCCCTGCTCGGGGTGGGTCCGCTCCCTCTCCACTCAGACCCCAAGCAAAGCTGTGACCAGAGGAGGGAACCTCCAGCCCTTCTCCTTGTGGGGGAGGAAAGAAACCATATTCTGCTATGTTTTCCAGCTGCTGGGAGCCAAGTATACCTCCCTCCTCCTCCTCACTGTCAACACCTTGGAAATGCCTCGGTTCCAGGCAGTGCTGGGATGCCTTTTTTATCTGTCACTTGCTCTTCTAAGTTGATCTCTCTCAAATCACTTGGTTTTCTTGGCTCCCCAGTGCTGAAGACAAAACTCAGGGGTGCTGGAAACGAGGGGAACCAAGGTGCTCCGAGGGTTTCTCTGTGGCACAGGGGTCCCACAGGGGGTGGGACATCCCTCCTGCAAAGGCAGAGAGGTCAGAAAATGGCACAAGGTGAGAACTGCTGAGTGCCCAGGGACAGGGCTCCTGCTGGGGGTTCAGGTGCCACATCCTCTGTCTCAATCCTTCCTTTCCTGTAAGGAACATCTGCCCCTGTGACAAAAAACATGGATAGCTGACAACTTCTTCCCCAGAGATCATCCAGTGCTCTGGAATCTTGAAGATCTGAGGATGGCTGAATCCAAATTCTTCAAGCCAAGCCCCTCTCACAAATTCAACCTCAGCTCTTTGCTCTGATGCTAAAATCCCAACAATCTGCCCTTGCAATTCTTGTTCCTGAACAATCCTGAGCCAAGACCTTGGAGGCAGTGCAGGGAAAAGCCCTCAGTTGTCTGGAAATGACCCTTCTGCTCCTTCCAGCCTTCCCCCCCCCCTTCCCTTTGCTTCTGCTGCCGGGTGAATCCATTTTATTAACAGCTCTTCATAAAGCCTGGCAGCGTTTGAAAGACTGCAGCGTTTGCCTTGGAATATCAATCAGCAGCCGCCTTTGCAGCCTAGGGAAGGTTTGAA
This sequence comes from Oreocharis arfaki, assembly GCA_013398015.1. Classification (NCBI taxonomy): domain Eukaryota; kingdom Metazoa; phylum Chordata; class Aves; order Passeriformes; family Paramythiidae; genus Oreocharis; species Oreocharis arfaki. The sequence goes on from VZRR01000600.1 coordinate 86,914, forward strand.
GGAAGAAAGAGGGGAGCTCTGAGGATCAGTGATCAATGCCAGCCCCACGGGGAGCCCGAGTTTAGGAGATTTGTTAGTGAAATATTAACTCCGTTCCCGCCCAGAGTGGGCTAAGCAGGAGCTGTGCTGGAGGATTGAGGAGCTTCCAGCCACGACGTGTCCTTCAGCGCTGGGAGCATCCCTGGAGCATCCCCTCCTCCCCACCCCAATGCCATCAGCTGCATCCATGACCAGGAGAGAAACTTCCAAGTCTCTTCTTCCAACAGAGCTTTTTTTTTCTCCAGGTGAAATGTTAAAATCATGGAATATCCTGAGCTGGAAGGGACCCACAGGGATCATCCAGCCCAGCTCCTGGCCCTGCACAGACACCCCAACAACCCCACCCTGGGCATCCCTGGCAGCGGTGTCCAAACGCTCCTGGAGCTCTGGCAGCCTCGGGGCCGTGCCCATTCCCTGGGGAGCCTGGGCAGTGCCCAGCACCCTCTGGGGGAAGAACCTTTCCCTGCTCTGCAGCCTGAGCCTGCCCTGGCCCAGCTCCAGCCGTTCCCTGGGTGCTGTCCCTGTCCCAGGGAGCAGAGATGGGAGCTGTCCCTGCTGAATTCACCCCTCAGTCTCCTCCTGCCAGAATTCCCTTCCTCCTGCAATGGACAGGAATGGAAGGTCAGGGATATCAATCCAGCCAATGTCCAGCTTGGTTCCAGGCTCTGCTGCTTGGGCTCAGCTCCAGGAGCCTGGCAGGACCCAGGAGGGCACTGCTGGCCAGGCAGGAGGGGGGTGGGCAGCACGGAATTGCTTTGGATGCAGTGTGTGTTTGTTTTGTAGAAAACACCATTTCATCAATTTTTTTTTCTTTTTTTTCCCACCCAAACACATTGGTTTTGATGAAATATTCATGGAAAAATGTTTCTCTGGTCCAGAAGCAAACTTTCAATAAGTGAGTGACAGACTACAAGAGCACTTTGCCCCATGTTTGGGGCACTGACATCAGACTCCAAGGAAATCCTAATCCTCCAGAAGGGACAGGAGCATGGAGCTCCCACTCCACGGCAAATCCCCTGCCTTGTTTTTAAGGTTGACTCCCCGGCACATTTTTGACCTGAGATCCCATCCCAGATCTTGGCAGCTTTCCCAGTTCAGCTTTAATGGAGACTTTCCAGCAAGACATTTCACTTTTGACAAAAAAAAAATAAGCAAACGAGCAAAGGGTGGCCAAAAAATATTGTATTTAGCAAATTCCCTGCTCAGCCTCTTGGCTGTCTCCATCCCAACCCAAAATCTGCTTCTGTTCCTGCAAGTAAAGCCTGTTTTGGCTGGATACAGAGCTGCTTCTGGCCATCCTTCCAGATGGATGAGCCACAGCCATTGGGAATCTGGTTGTTCCCAGCTGCTAGTGCCTCACAGCTTGTGGAGATTCAGGGTCCCTGGAGAGGAATAACCTGAGCTTGGTCCTGGACTGCAAAATCCACTTGGCCAAGGTGGAACAACACCTTGGAGGGGATGGAGAAGGAGCAAACCCCTGCCTGGGGGAAATTCTGGGAAGCAGCAGCCAGACTGTCCTGGCTCTCCTCTCCCTGGATCTCACGGACTGCAGGTGCTGCTTTTCTGGGATGAAGGGCTCTGGCAGGAGGAAGAAGCACCAGAGACAGGAGCAGCTGCTACAGGGGGACAAAGCAGGAGAAAAGGAGGCTCAGGGGGGACCTTGTGGCTCTGTACAACTCCCTGACAGGAGGGGGCAGCTGGGGGGGGTCGGGCTCTGCTGCCAGGGAACAGGGACAGGAGGAGAAGGAACGGACTCCAAAGGAGGGTCAGGTTGGACATCAGGAGGAATTTCTCCATGGAAGGGTTGGTCAGGCATTGGAAGGGACTGCCCAAAACAGTGGTTGAGTCCCCATCACTGGAGGTGCCCAAGGAAGAGCTGGATGTGGCACTCAGTGCTCTGAGCTGGGGACAAGGTGGAGATTGGGCACAGCTTGGAGTCGGTGATCCTGGAGAGCTTTTCCAGATTCTGGGATTGTGTGATTCTGTGATTCTGTAAGTCTTTAAGGAGCTACAAATACCAGGCTGATTTAATCTTCCATGGATGGCTCCCTACACGGGAATTTTACCTGGATATTGTGGAGCCCTTTCCTGACATCCAAAGAGGAAAAGTAAAGATGCTGAGAGCAATTTGGTGACACGCCAAGGCACTGAGTTGGGAAGGATGAGGAGCCAAAGTGCTGCAATTTAAAACTGCAAAATGCCTCAGGGAGGATCAAGAAATGGAGGGGAAGATAGACATGGAAATATCCAGGGAGCTACATGGAGAACATGGCCTGGAAAGCAGAAAATACAGACAGAAGAATCCTCAAACACAGTTAACAAGGGCTGGAACAGGAGCAGGGCTGGGAAACGTTTGGGTTCCAATGCTCAGGGATGGGCAGAATTCCTATAGCCTTCCTGCTCCTCTCAACACCTGGCAGAAGAACTTCCACACCTGGTTCTGCCACTTCCTGCTGCTGCTGGCTCACCACAGGTGACAGCACAGTGCTGGCCACCTTTGGATGGCCACTCTCAGGAACTGGACCAGCCTCAATCATGCTGATGTTCCTCTCTGACCCAGCAGCACCAGGAGAAGGAATCCATCAGCAGAGTCCAGCCTGGATGTGTTTGGATAAGGAAGGGCAGCAGCAGTGCCCTGCTTCCCCTGCCCCCCCCCAGCTCAGTGCTGCTCCTCACCAGCAGCCCCCAGAGCTCCTGCTCCAGCTGCCCTGCTCCACCCTGGAGAAAGCAGCCGGATCAGCACAGGCGAGGAGGCCCCTCCCTGCCCAACGTGGTTCCTCGGATTTTGGAGTGGCTGGATCGCTGTGCTCCCGCCATTTCCAAGGACAGTCAGTGCGAGGAAACATCAAAGGGGCCTTTGCAGCCTGCGCTTCCTCCGACACAGCAGCGAGCAGCAGCAGCTGGGAGCAGAGTTATTAAATATGCACAACCTCACAGATCACTCGTAGCACTTAGCTGGCCTCTAATTAAGAGGCAGCTGCTTCCTCATCCAGGAGAAGAAGCCTGCTAGAAGACACTGGAATTTCCCGGTGTGATGGCTGATTAATGAGGAGCCCTGGAGCTCTTTCCTGCCTGGCTCCGAGAGGCCAGAGGGGCCCTTCAACCTCCCAGAGCTGCCGAGGGGCTCTGCTCAAGACACTCCCAGCCACACAGGGGGTTGGGATCTCACTTCAGCTGAGCTGGAGCTGCAAAGGTTAATGCTGGGAACAGGTGGAAGGACTTTTGGTGGTCCATGACAGCTCCAGAGCTGCTTGCTGCACGGAAGAGCTTGGAATGCATAAAAGAAATCTTGTTGCCTGGAATCAGTCCCTCCAGCTCTGCCTCCCCACTGATTCCTTTCATTAATTAATTACATTTGTACTCACGGAACATGCAAGTTTCCCAGCCATGGGCCAAGATCCCATGCTGCCAGGGTCAGAGCAAACAACCAAAACAGGCCCTGGCCTTCTCCGAAGAGCTCCAAGTCTGGAAAAGAGGTGACTGCAGCCAGTCAGCCATAGCGTGTGGTGGGATTATCCTGCCCTGAACGTATTTTGGGGAAATGCCTAGGCGTTTTGTGGCAGTGGGATGCCAAAGGTGCCTTCTGTGTGATTCCCAGGATCCTGAGATACGGAAAGACCAACTGGCTGCCAGAAGGGATGTTCCCCTGGAGGACATGGGATCCGTGGGCTCAGCTGGGACAGGCAGGGTCAGCACCCCCTTTTCCACCAGCCAGGTGGGGCAGGAGACTCCCAGAAGCTTCCAGGAGCTTCACCCAGAGCCAGCACCCCCTTTTCCCTCAGCCAGGTGGGGATGGAACCCTCCAGAAGCTTCCAGGAGCTTCACAGAAGATCAGCATCCCCTTCTCCCTCAGCCAAGTGGGGAAAAAGGTTTCCAGGATCTTGCAGGAGCTTCCCGAAGCTTGGCTGACCAGAGCACCCCTGTACAAGGGGTGCACCCCAACAAGTGGGAGAGCAGGTCTGGGACCCTCAGGAGGAGCTGGACATGGATTCTCCTGCTCAGCACCATCCCCACGGATTGAGGAGATCAAAGCCATGCCGCCCCAGACTCAGCAGGATGCAGGGGGAATTCTGAGTGGCTGCACAGCTCCCAGATGAAGCTTTCCTGTAAGGAGAGCAGAGTTGTTAGGGATGAGCTGGTTATTTATGCTCTGGGAGAACAGAGCCGATGCTGAGAGGAGATTGGGAGGTGCATTATTCCCTCAATAATGAATCACAGCCTCTCCCTGCCTCCCACTTTTTTGCCCCAATTCCCAGCCCCTGCTGAGAACTGAGTGCCCAGTGAAGCCAAATTGCCACTCGGCCTCTTCCACCAGTGACACAATGCCTCAAATCCAGCCATGAGAGGAGATGGAAAGGGATGGGGAAAAAACCCTGCCTCTTGAATCCTGTATTTATTTATTTATTTAACGTGAAAAATTAAACAGCAAACAAACCCTGTATCTCTATCAAAGCCAGTGGGATGAAAAGGATTTGCAGTACTTTTCCTCACTGTTCTATTTATGCCATTTCAGCGAAATCCAGGGATAAATTCTTCCCAGTGTTTCCCAGAGCCTTCATGGGAAAACACAGGCACCCAGGCGTACAGGCAGTGGGCAGGTAAAGAACAGCTTAAGGATTTCGGGAGCAGGGCCCAGCTTGGCAGCACATCCCAGACCCTGTCTGGGAGGTGGAGGGGCCACAGGGATTTTTGCATAATCCATCCCAAGGAGCTCAGCTCTGGAATCTGCAAATGTTTGTCCAAGGTAAACAAAGAGAAGAGGTTTGCTTGGGATGAAACACAGCGAGGAGCCATCCTGGGATGAACTTCAGAGGGAAAACAAGTTGGAGCATGGAATGGAGGCTGCTGCAGGGATCAGCTCGGGGAGTGAGGCTGGGATCTCCTCCAGTGCATCCAGTCCTGATGGGAGTCCTGTGTGGGATTGCCCTGGTGGGACCAAGGGAATCCTCTGCCCTGGTGGGACCAAGGGAACCCTCTGCCCTGGCACTGGGGTGTTGCCCACCTGGGCAGGAGCTGTGTGGTGGGATGTGCCCTATGTCCCTGTTCCCAGGTATTCTGTGTCCCTGTTCCCAGGTGTCCCATGTCCCCGTTCCCAGGTGTCCCGTGTTCCTATTCCCAGGAGTCCCTATTCCTTGTCCCCAGGTGTCCCATGTCCCTGTTCCCAGCTCCTCAGCTCAGAGGAACTGGCCAGACCAAGGAAATAAAGGGATGAGGCTGCCTGGGCAGACAAGGAGGCACTGGGAGGTGAAGCTCTTGGGACATCAAGTCAGGGAAGAATGGGAAGGAATGGAGCTGAATTCCCAGATCCAACCAATCTTTCTGACTGGGAGCCTGACAGCCCCTCCTTTTTCTGCACATGTGAGCAGATGCTCATTTTCTTCTCCACAGGTTCCCTTTTCACACCAGATTCCCTTTTCCCACCAAGTTTGACTCCAAAGCTGCTCCCTGCTCTCCCAGCGCTGATCCAGGATGCACCTTGACCGGTTTCCCTGTATCCAGAGGCAAAGGGAAAGGAATTTATGAGCAGCCCTTTTGTTTTTCTCCTGTGAACTGTTTTCAACACTTAGAAATCATTTGAATATTATGCAAATGGAAGCAAAGTGCCTTCTAAATATCCTGAAAAATGCCCACTCCAGCAGTCTGTGCCATATGGAAATGACCTCTGCTGGGATGGTGGGAGGTAAATCACCAGGCAAGGGTGGATGGATTGGCCAGCAGCAAACAGCTGATGTGGAGAGGGGAGGTTTGTGCTTAACTGTGGGACCTCCCAGGTGGATCCTGCCCCAGGGGCAGGACAGGGGCTTCCCAGTGCGGAAGGGCCCTGCCAGTCCAAGGCAGGACCTGGGAAGCTGCTGGTTCCCTTCCAGCACACAGCACAACTTCAGCTCATCATCCTCGGGGAATGATCCCTCTGGAGCTGCTGAAGGAGCTGATGGTTCTGGGAACCAAGTCAGGATCCTCGGAAAACAGGGATGGTGGTGGTGGAGCTGCAAGGTGGAGTCAGGAGCACAGATGGTAATCTTTGGCAGCACTGCACTGTCCATCATCCATCCACCCATCCACCCATCCATCCATCCATCATCCATCCATCCATCCATCCATCCATCCATCCCTCC
>VZRR01000600.1:93125-109249 GCA_013398015.1 Oreocharis arfaki
GCCTCCCACTTTTTTGCCCCAATTCCCAGCCCCTGCTGAGAACTGAGTGCCCAGTGAAGCCAAATTGCCACTCGGCCTCTTCCACCAGTGACACAATGCCTCAAATCCAGCCATGAGAGGAGATGGAAAGGGATGGGGAAAAAACCCTGCCTCTTGAATCCTGTATTTATTTATTTATTTAACGTGAAAAATTAAACAGCAAACAAACCCTGTATCTCTATCAAAGCCAGTGGGATGAAAAGGATTTGCAGTACTTTTCCTCACTGTTCTATTTATGCCATTTCAGCGAAATCCAGGGATAAATTCTTCCCAGTGTTTCCCAGAGCCTTCATGGGAAAACACAGGCACCCAGGCGTACAGGCAGTGGGCAGGTAAAGAACAGCTTAAGGATTTCGGGAGCAGGGCCCAGCTTGGCAGCACATCCCAGACCCTGTCTGGGAGGTGGAGGGGCCACAGGGATTTTTGCATAATCCATCCCAAGGAGCTCAGCTCTGGAATCTGCAAATGTTTGTCCAAGGTAAACAAAGAGAAGAGGTTTGCTTGGGATGAAACACAGCGAGGAGCCATCCTGGGATGAACTTCAGAGGGAAAACAAGTTGGAGCATGGAATGGAGGCTGCTGCAGGGATCAGCTCGGGGAGTGAGGCTGGGATCTCCTCCAGTGCATCCAGTCCTGATGGGAGTCCTGTGTGGGATTGCCCTGGTGGGACCAAGGGAATCCTCTGCCCTGGTGGGACCAAGGGAACCCTCTGCCCTGGCACTGGGGTGTTGCCCACCTGGGCAGGAGCTGTGTGGTGGGATGTGCCCTATGTCCCTGTTCCCAGGTATTCTGTGTCCCTGTTCCCAGGTGTCCCATGTCCCCGTTCCCAGGTGTCCCGTGTTCCTATTCCCAGGAGTCCCTATTCCTTGTCCCCAGGTGTCCCATGTCCCTGTTCCCAGCTCCTCAGCTCAGAGGAACTGGCCAGACCAAGGAAATAAAGGGATGAGGCTGCCTGGGCAGACAAGGAGGCACTGGGAGGTGAAGCTCTTGGGACATCAAGTCAGGGAAGAATGGGAAGGAATGGAGCTGAATTCCCAGATCCAACCAATCTTTCTGACTGGGAGCCTGACAGCCCCTCCTTTTTCTGCACATGTGAGCAGATGCTCATTTTCTTCTCCACAGGTTCCCTTTTCACACCAGATTCCCTTTTCCCACCAAGTTTGACTCCAAAGCTGCTCCCTGCTCTCCCAGCGCTGATCCAGGATGCACCTTGACCGGTTTCCCTGTATCCAGAGGCAAAGGGAAAGGAATTTATGAGCAGCCCTTTTGTTTTTCTCCTGTGAACTGTTTTCAACACTTAGAAATCATTTGAATATTATGCAAATGGAAGCAAAGTGCCTTCTAAATATCCTGAAAAATGCCCACTCCAGCAGTCTGTGCCATATGGAAATGACCTCTGCTGGGATGGTGGGAGGTAAATCACCAGGCAAGGGTGGATGGATTGGCCAGCAGCAAACAGCTGATGTGGAGAGGGGAGGTTTGTGCTTAACTGTGGGACCTCCCAGGTGGATCCTGCCCCAGGGGCAGGACAGGGGCTTCCCAGTGTGGAAGGGCCCTGCCAGTCCAAGGCAGGACCTGGGAAGCTGCTGGTTCCCTTCCAGCACACAGCACAACTTCAGCTCATCATCCTCGGGGAATGATCCCTCTGGAGCTGCTGAAGGAGCTGATGGTTCTGGGAACCAAGTCAGGATCCTCGGAAAACAGGGATGGTGGTGGTGGAGCTGCAAGGTGGAGTCAGGAGCACAGATGGTAATCTTTGGCAGCACTGCACTGTCCATCATCCATCCACCCATCCACCCATCNCTGCCACCACCCCTCCATCCACCCATCCATCCATCCCTCCATCCATCCATCATCCATCCATCCATCCATCCCTGCATCATCCATCCATCCATCCATCCATCCCTCACCCATCCATCCATCCATCCATCCCTGCATCATCCATCCATCCATCCATCCATCCATCCATCCATCCCTCCACCCATCCCTCCATCATCCATGGATCCATCCATCCATCCATCCATTCCCAGGACCTGGAAGGGTAAAGGAGACCCGGGAGGGAGGATGCAGATACGAATCCATGAGGATTTAGGAAGGAACTGCAGAGGGACTCCAGAGTCCCCATGAAGAAGAATCCAGGCAGGAGCAGGAGGAACAGGGCCCATCCTGGCACAGCTTTACAAATAGAGTGGAAAAAGCCCTGTTGGAAGGAATCAGATTTTCCTCACATGACAGGGAGAGCAGAGGAGGGTGGGGGAGGCAGGGAAGGATCCCTGTGATTCTTTCCTACGGAAAAGGATGGGGAATCCAGACTTGGATTCCCTGAAGTCGTGGGACTTCCCAGAGCAGCCACGGGGGATGGGATGAAGCACAGGGGGACTGGGACCACTCGTGCTTGTTCCTGTGAGGGAGAATAAATGCAGTGGTTTAGTCCCTCTGCATTGGAAATAAACATTCCGGGAATAATCTACGGCACAAGGAATTCACTCTCTCAGCTCTTTAAGGAGGTTTTCCACAAGCCCATAAAATTCTAGTGTCTTAGACATGGTAAAAACTGTTATTTACATGTGGCATAGAATTATCAGCTCTGCCTTCCTCATAAAGAAGCTTTAAAAGAACGAAAACTGATCACAGGTCACAGTCCTGGCTTTTCCTAAATGACCCAGAGGACTCTGGGCTTGGACAAGTTGGATGTGGAAAAATGGCTCAGTAGAAAGAAGAGAAAGTGGTTTGGAGGCTGGGACACAGCAGCAGTGGGTGGCTCAGGATCTGAGGAGAGGAAGAAAAGGCTGTGGAGCTGCCCTGGGGGTACTGAGCAGGTTCCATGTGATGGGAAGGTCTTTGGCTCTCTCACCACATAGAAATGTGGATGAGAAGTCAAGGAGACTTTGGGAGTCAGAAGCTTCAGGAAAATATGTCCACAAGCATGAAATTTTCCCAAATTTCCATGGCAAGAGACATAAATCCAGGTGAGAGGCAGGAGGGTTGGAACTAATGCTCGTTTCAAAAGGAAGAGAGGTTTGAGTGGACAGCCCCTCTTCAGGGGGTGCCCAACCCTGGGAAGAATTCCTGGTAAAACACCTCATGGCTCCAAGGATTATTCCCTGGGAGGGTGGGCAGGCCCTGGCACAGGGTGCCCAGAGAAGCTGTGGCTGCCCCTGGATCCCTGGCAGTGTCCAAGGCCAGGCTGGACATTGGCGCTTGGAGCAGCCTGGGGCAGTGGAAGGTGTCCCTGCCCATGGCAGGGATGGCACTGGATGAGCTTTAAGATCCCTTCTCACCCAAACCATTCCATGGACTGGCATCAGTGGGCGAGCCAGGGTGTTCCTTGGCACAATCCCCGGCCTCTGATGTCACTGAGTTCCCGGTGCAGTGCCAGGTGCTCTGGCTCTGGGCAGGCTTTTCCCTGGGGCAGGCAGAGCCGTTTGGAGTTAGGAAGGGCTCAGGAAGTGCTGAGGATTTTCGGGTATTTCCGTGCTCATTTGGGAATGAAATCTTTGCCATCCCCTGGAAATGGAAGCCCCTTTGATGCTGAGGACAACACGGATTCTCTGCCTCATTAAATCCCGGTTCAAACCTCCCCTCGCTTTGCCTGGCACTGACTCCATTGAAATTCAGCCTGCCCGAGCCATCCACAGCACTGAGGAGCGCCCCCAGCCTGCTCTGCCCGCCCAGCTCTGTTTTCCAGGACCATTCCAGCAGGACAGGCGGGGCAGCTCCCAGGGGAGCCCACCTTGCCAGGTACGTTTTCCCCCCACTAACGAGCTGCAGGACGCTGCAGGCACTGAATCAGAAATTCGAATTCTGTTCCTCTCCCTCCCATGGGAATTCTCCTCCCTCCTGTGTGAAAACAGCCCTTCCCAACTCCACCGGGATCCGAGGCTTAGAGCAGAATTAAGGGCTGGAGAGACACAAGAGGAGGGGCTCTGGAGTTTATTTTCTGTCCCTTGTCTGCCTCTCCAACATCCAGCATGCGATGTTGCCTTAAAAGGCAGAATTTCTGACGCACTGGGGAGGGGAAAGGTTTATTTCGGGGTTTCCAGCACTGGTGTGAAATTCAAATCTCATTCAGCAGCAGCTGACTCGCTCATTAATTGATTCTGCTGCAAGGCTCTCTCGTTATCCCTCACTGCCTTTCTCTGCCTTTGCAGGATGTGTCTTCGCTGGATTTTGCCATCATTTCTGAGCAGAAAGGCTCTGTCCTGGGACCCCAGAGTGTCCCCTGCTCCCCTTTCCCTGCTCCTCCCTCAGCTGGTTCCTCTCTTTCCTGTTGTGGGAATGTCCTTCCCTGTTGCCCTCCTGAGGTGCCACCTCTGCCTCCAATCTCCCATTCTGCTGCAGTCTTGGCTTTTCCCTCCTCGAGTTTTCCCTCCCCTTGACTTCCCACCCTTTTCCCAGCTCCTCAGATAAATCCTCACACCCTCCTGGCTGCCCTGCCTTGAGAGTTTAACAGTACTGCCAGGTCAAAGAGCAGGTAAGACAGGAGAGGCAATAACCCAAATCATTGTCTGGTATCTCATAAACCCAGTTTATTTTGAGCTGTACTGCCCTGAAATGCCTCATTTTGTCCCTCCCTTGCTCACTGACTTGTGTATTAAACAAGCTCCCCAGGGATGGAGCTCCAGAGGTGCTGGAGTGATGTTGAATCCCAGAATCCCAGGGTGTTTCGGGTTGGAAGGGACCTTAAACATCATCTCTGCCATGGGCACGGTTATCCAGGGCCCCATCCCACCCTTCCTGGAACAAGAGCCAAGTGGACCATCCCCAAACCCTCAGCTGGACCTCACATATCCCTTTCCAGGGGCTGTTCATGCAGCTCCAGCCTTCCACGCACAGCCTTTCCCTCCACATTCCCAAGGAAAAGCCCTGGGACACCCACCGCCGTGCATGTGTCCATCAGGACTTGCCTGATCCCAGGATTTTGGGAGCTTGGGGAGCACCAGCTGTACAAAAAAACCAGAGCCTGAAGAGGCATCAGCAGCCAGGACAATTTTGCTTTCAGGGCTGGGTTTTGTCGGAATGAAAATGTCTCTAGAAAATGATTTTAATATTTCCCTCAGCATTTTCTATTATTCATTAAAAAATTAAAGCCGGGGGTTTATCTGAAGTGGTTTTGTGAGAAGTTCAACAGCCTGCACAGGAAAAACTCGGGGAAAAAAAGGAGTAGTTTAGGAAAAAATATTCAATTCTCCATCAAAATAGGGCTTAACTGGGGAAATATTAAGCAGCTGTAACAATATTGGATCAGGAGGGAAATTGCTGCAGACAGAAGCTCATTTCTCGGAGCTGACTTTTCATCAAAGCTCTCCCCTTTTTTTCTGCCTCAAAATTTCAGTTGAAAATATGATTTCGTATCCCTGCAGGATTCAGGAACTTTCTGAAATCAATTTGGTTTAGTCAAGAATCCAACTTTCCATCCAGGAAGAGTTTGGGCAGGAAATCTGTGCCCATCTCTCCACATTGCAAGTGACACCCTGTTCCCATCCCCTGGATCCCTCTCCTGCACAACCCGGGAACTGCTGGTGAATTTATTTGGAAATACTCAGAGTCCCTGAAGAGGTCATTAAGCACTTCTTGGGTTTTATTCCCTCCTTGCTGTTTTCCTCCTTTTTTCCTTAATTTTTTTCTCCTCTCTGCGTGATGCAAGTCCCACCTGGCACCTGGACTTCCCGGTTTTTTGGGGATTTGGAGCTGTAATGAGCGTAACAGTCTCCCTCAAATATTGATCCTTATCCAATGAGCTGCATATTCATGGCAGAGGCCCGAAGGAGCTGGTTTTGCCATAAATCCTTGAGCACTGCTCTGTGCATGGAATAATTGATGGCCCCTCACCAGTGCTGGATTGGTGTGGCTTGGGGATGGTGCATCAGGACACTGGTGCTGTGCTGGCTGTTCCCAGGGAATGCCTGGGAATAACACCATGGACATGCTGGGACAGCTGCATGAGCAGGTTTCAGGCTTTCCAGGGCTTTCCCTGATCCCTGCATTTTCCCTGATCCTGCAGCACTTGGGATGAATTCACAGTGATGCCAGGATGATTTTTTGCCTTTTCTTTTATACCCCTTTTATACACCCTTTTATATAACTTTTATGTATCCTCAGTGCTTCTAGCCCACATACTTCTAATTCCTTAAGTCTGATAACTTAGCTGAGACCCAATATCCCGTTAGGCCAGGAGACCAAACATCCTGGAGGCCTTGCAGTTAGGAGCCAGAAAGCCCTAGTCTTCCCTAAAACACATCCTCTAAACTAAGATAGGCCGATGCAGGGGGGAATTCCTCAGGATGGGGGGGCTCATTGAAGCCTCTCACTGGGGAATTTCTGATAGATATGCTAATTTTCAAGGCCTATAAATGATATATGTGATCTATCATGTGGGTGCATTTCGGCGCATTCCACCTCAGCGAAGTGATGCACCTCGGAGGATCCTGAAATAACCACCGAGGTAAAAACCCCCTTTTCCCTTAACTGTGTCAGGCTTTTAATTTTAAGACCAGAGAAAGGCAACACCAGCACATGGAGGCAGTGGATGGGGAAGCCCTCAGCAGTCACTGGGAAGAATCTCCATGATTCTCCACACGCAGCATTCCAGCTCTGCTCAACATCAAAGGGCCTCTTTGCTCCTTTCCTAATTTGGCTTTTTCCGAGAGCAAAACCATCCCCATTTTCTGATAAAAAGGCAGGCAGGTGCTGCTGAGGAAAATGCTGACACCTCCCTGCTGAAGGAAAAGGTTTTTCATGGAAGTTGTGCCAAAGGCAAGGATTTGGTCAGCTGGGAAGCCCTTGCTCGCACAGCTGGGTCTGGCCTCGGGCTCCGTGTGTGAGGGGGCTCCCAATGAATTCCTAATTGGAGAACTCGGTGCTGCCTGAGCAAAAAAGCAAACAGCAACTGCCAATTTCTCCAGGTCTTAAAAGCACTGGAGAGGGAGATTCCTCTCAAGGATAATGAGCCATGGAATATTTGTCACAGAGCTGAGCAGCTGATGTGACACCGCCAAGGCTCGGGGCTGCTGCTGGGCCGGGCAATGTGCCCTGCTTGTTAACGAGATCCTGCAGCCGCAGCTTCCAGGGATCCCCTCAGCTCGGGAGTGCTTGGAATGAGTGCCAGCTCTTGCCAGAGCCTGGCTGCTCCCAGGAGCAGGAGTCCCAGGGGTAGCAGTGATGTATTGTGGTGCTGTGTGCCCCATGGAAACTGAGATAAGGCAGTGGGAATGTCACAACTGGGACACCTCAGCACCTTCCATGGTGGGTCTGCCCAAGCCCTCAGGCTCGGATTGTTCTGGCTCCTAGAGCTGCCTTGAGACTTGGAAAGAAGCATTTGGGAAGTTCATCCTCTGAGCTGAGGGATTGGGCATGGCCTTTGGAAAGCTGCCTTTGGAAAACTGCCACTTCCAGGTGACGCACCGGGGCCAGAGGGTGGAGACACCTGGAAGAGCTGAGGGGGTGGAGCTGAAGGGAGAACGTGCCTAAAAACATTCCAGAAAAACTGAAATTTGCCTGCTTTGCCTTCGAGCGGCACAGCCACATCCATGCAGGAGAAAGGGTTGGGAAGGGTCCTCCAGCCTCCAGGGAATCCAGGGCTGCATCCTGATTTTCCTGCTTGGAGGAAGAGCTGGGGACTCATTGGCTCAAGCCCGAGGGTTTTCCTTGGCTCTGAAGGGTGGTCCTGGATGATCCATGCACAGGTGTCTGTGCTGGAGCCATCTCCAGGTATGGAAGTGGGTCCCACTTCGGTGCTTGTGTCGCTGGGAAGGTTTGGATTTGTCAGACTGGCAAGCAGGACAGCTCCCAGAAACTCTGCTAAAACAAAACAAAATAAAAGAAAAACCCTCTGAAACAAAGAGACAAACAAACCCCACAAAAACTCAACCAAATGAACAAAACTAAAAACCCCAAAGAAACAACAAAATCAAACAAAAGTGACTCTAAATGGAAAGATAATAGGGTTAGATGTGATACTGGAAGGAATTCCTCCCTGGGAGGGGGGGGAGGCCCTGGCACAGGGTGCCCAGAGCAGCTGTGGCTGCCGCTGGATCCCTGGCAGTGCCCAAGGCCAGGCTGGACACTGGGGCTTGGAGCAGCCTGGGACAGTGGAAGGTGCCCTGCCCATGGCAGGGGGTGGGAATGGGATGGGCTTTAGGCTTCTTCTGAACACAAACCACTCCATGGTTCTATAAAAAAAACTTTAAAAGAAAACTTTGACATCACCATTTGCAGTTTGGGCTGGCTCTGCCCCAAGAAGCCCTGGTGCCAATGAATATTCCCCATTCAGCTCCATCCCCACTCTCCACACAGCCACGACATCCCTTCCTTGGGAAGCAGGAGCACCCTCTGCCCTCTGAGAGCGGATTTGTGTCTCTGTTTCATCCTCACTGCCCTTTTCTATTTCTTTCTTTAATTCCCCTACAATCCTGTTGAAATGACACAACCAGGAACGCCCTTGGCCTTCAGGGTGCAGATCCCTTCCTGCTGCTCCGCTCCTTATTCCTCACCCTTCCAACTTCCCTTTGCTTCCTGGTTCCAGATCCCACCAAAGATTTCACAGCCTTGTCCAGCTCTTCCCCTTCCCAGCAAGAGCTCTACCCAAGTGGGAAGGATTGATGATTATTTCCCCACCTACTTTCTTTTGCCTTTATGATCATGTGCCTTAACCTCCCAGCCCGTGAGTGTTGTCGATTCCTGCTCCCTTTCCTGCCAGCAGCCTCAGATTCTCTAACACATATCCCATGCAAATGTTGCCTCTTTTCAATTTGCTCCTTTTCAGGTAGTTTAGGAATATTACACATCCCAAATCCCAGCACAGACCTTTGGGGAGCACTCCTGGCAACCACTTTCATTTATTGCTGCTCTTTATTCCTCTTCCTGAACCTGTGATGTGTTCCCGCCAAAGCCGAGGCTCCTCAGGAGCTCCTAATGAGGGAACAGGCAGGAGGCATTTGGGACCTCCAGGATCACCCTTCTCTCCGTGTTTCCCAGCTCCTTCAAAGGGCTCAGATGTCTGAGGCATTCCTCCCTGCTGCACATCCATGGCTGCTCATTCATTCTGCACTGCAGCTTTCCCAGGGCAGCAGTCAGACTGCTCCATGCTTCCCAGGTTCCCTGGGAGCTCCTTTCAGACTTTGGCATCTCCTCTGCCCCCTCCTTTTCCTTTGGCGCTGGGGCCAGTGTCAGCAGGGGTTTCCCAGGCAGGGGTAGAGCTCAGCAATTCCATACTTGAGCTCCTGCAAAAGGCTGGGACTCCAGCTGGGACAGACAGTTTGTCGTCATTCCCTCGATGGATTCAGTCTAAAATCCCCTTTTCTGACTCCCCAGTTCCTCTGATTTGTCTCTCCCAACACCCAAAGGCCCTGGCCAGGGATTGTCTCCATGTTCCAGTGCAAA
This sequence comes from Oreocharis arfaki, assembly GCA_013398015.1. Taxonomy (NCBI): domain Eukaryota; kingdom Metazoa; phylum Chordata; class Aves; order Passeriformes; family Paramythiidae; genus Oreocharis; species Oreocharis arfaki. Next base: position 102,546 of record VZRR01000600.1, read on the forward strand.
GAACCAAGAGGAGCAGGGATTTCCTGCTGCCATTTTTCCTTAACAAACCCTCCACCACTCTCACTTTTGGCTCCTGAGGTCTTCAGCAGGTTCCCTGAAGGCCTCTCCTTCCCTGGATTTGCTGGGTAAAGACTGAGCAGAACTGAGGATGAGACAAGGCTTTGCCTTTTCCTGTTTTTTTCCGTGATGGTTTTTCCCCAACACCCCCCCCAAGGGTTAGGGTGTCCCAGCGAGGAGCCACCAAAGCAGTCCCTTTGTGTGGCCTTGGCAACCAGCTGGGACAGCCTGGAAGGAGCAGAGCTCAGCATCTGCCTGGGTTTCCTGCCAGTCCCTGGTGAGCATTCCTGGGAACGGAAACAGGGCCTGCGGCAGAGCTTTGGGAAAGGTTTAAGGGGTCCTGGATATTTTCTTTTCGTTTGTTTTTTTCCTCCCCCATGAATTAAAAAAAAATGTAAAATGGAATTCTTCACCTGCTGCTCCCTGCTCCCCCTGGAACCCTCCTGTCACCCCCCCCAACAGGGCCTGGAGTTGCTACAAATCCAAACCAGACATTTTCCAAATCGAATCATAAAATCCTANACGCCTTGTCCCCAGTCCCTCTCCAGCTCTCCTGGAGCCCCTTTAGGCCCTGGAAGGGGCTCTGAGGTCTCCCTGGAGCCTTCTCTTCTCCAGGTGAACACCCCCAGCTCTCCCAGCCTGGCTCCAGAGCAGAGGGGCTCCAGCCCTTGGAGCATCTCCGTGGCCTCCTCTGGCCTGGCTCCAGCAGCTCCAGGTCCTTCCTGTGCTGGGCCCCAGGGCTGGGGCAGCTCTGCAGGTGGGGTCTCACCTGAGTGGGGCAGAGGGGCAGAATCCCCCCTCCTCTGCTGCCCATGCTGGGGGAACAGCCCAGGGCTTAGGGGGTGTCAGGACTGGGGCATGGCCAGCCCTCAGCCACCAGCACCCAAATCCTTCTCTCAGAGCTTCTCTCCAGCCATTCCCTGCTCCTTGTGGATTGCCCCAGCCAGGGGCAGGATTTGCCCTGTGGCCGAGCAGAAGGAAAAGTCCTCCCAGAGGAGAACGTGGCTGTGGAGCTGCCTCAGCTGCAGGTACAGAGCTGCTTTTTCTCTCTTGCTTTTGGCCCAGAGAAGGGCCCTTGGGTGGGGACAAGGGGAGCTCTGCTGAGGATCTCACGGCTGGGTGATCACTGCCCTCCACCTCCTGCCTGTCCAGACTCTGGCTTTTCCTACCACCTCCGTTTATTTGTGGGCTCAACTTCCCTTCCTGAGTTATCCCCCAACACCACACCTTCCCCCACAGCGTTCATTCCTCTGGACAGATCTGCCTCAATAAAAGCAACAGTCAGAGCGTTGAATGCAGCCCCGGCAGCGGGAGAAGCTCCACACAAATTCCAAAATGTCACTTTGGAAGTTCGCACTTCATCTTTTTTAGCTGCGGAGGGGAGAGATCCTCCTCAATGCAAATTAGCACTGCAGCAAAGATGCCAGAGCTTCTTTGCCTCCCCCAGTCGTGGTGAGATTCAAGATTGCTGCATGATTAAGCCCTGGCAGCTTTGCCTCCCCTCCTTTTTCTAAAACAAACATTAAATTATGAAAATAAATGTAAAAAATCCCTTCTGCTCCCGCAATCTGGATGTTATGGATCCAATGGACCGGAGTCAGAATATAGAAATTCAAAAGGTTACAGAGAAATATCAGCTCTTCATCCTTCATTTCACAGCCTTTAAATCAGGATTAAATGATTGCATTAAGGCAGCCGAATATTAGAGAGGGAATTGGCTGAAATTTTGCAGGAATACTTCTAGTCAGGGAAAATGGAAATGTGGGAACAACAAAATGTTTTGCAAATCCATATTTGTTTTGCGGCTTGTGCATTTATTAGAGACACTTGGGCAATGTCACATTCCTTGGGTTCCCATCACTGTGCTTTTGAGAGTTTGAGGTTAATTAAAAAAGGAGAGAGAGAAAAGAGGATGTCCCAGTTTTCAATTGAAATGTTTGTGGTTTGTCAAACTCATTTTCACTTTAGCCATAAGAAATTCTTCTTTGAGTTCCTGCTTTTCCGAAAATTTCAGTTTGGCTTTAGCTTGGAATCGAGTTCTGTGATTCTGTGAAAAATATGGGTTTGTACAGAATTCAAGTTGCCACCAGATCCTCTCCTTTTGTGTTTTCCAGCTCCTCAATTTGCATCCCAACTTTGGGGAGCTTTTGTCTTTAATTGCTCCAGTCTATTTTAATAAATACTCAGTCAGCAAATCCGTCCGAGGCTCTTCTCCTCCCTTTCTTCTTCCTTTCATCTGCAAAATCCAGACGAGATCTGTGTCAGGCTAGGAACTGAAGGACACAGGAAGGGATGTTTTCCATTCCCAGCTACTTTTTCCTGATAAAAGCCTTGGAAAATTGGTGTGTTTGACATTTTGGCACTTGCTGGGGATGGGCCACGCGTGGGTTGTTGTCCTCCCTCCCCAGAGGTGCTCAGCATCTCCCAGTGCTTGGAATGCTGCCCATGGATGAGCCAGAACTCCACTGGGATACCCTCCGTGGAGCCCTTCCTTGGGGAGCCACAGGTGTGAAGGGAAATCCTGGTGGAAAATGGGAGAAATCAGAGGTTTTGGAGGAGGAGGCCAAGGGGATGACACAAAAATTCCCAGGAGCACTCTTCCATGTGCTGTTCAGTGAGGGAACACCACAGCCAATCCATGGGAGAAGGCCAAGGGCCTCAGTTCTCCCTCCCAGGCAGGAAGGAAGGAGAGATCCCAGAGTGTGGAACACAGCAGGTGCCTCCCATCTCTTCTTCTAAGATCTCCATCACCCAGGAAGGCGAGAGAGTGTTTCCATTTCCTGGGCAGATGGCAATGGAAAAGAAAAAAAAACAATGGAAAAGAGAAGGAAGAAAGTGTGTAATGCCTGATTGGGTGGGCAAAGCTTCTGGAGCTTATCCTACATTTACTGTGGGAATAAAGTAAATATTTCTCTTTCCCAGGAGCAGACAACCTTCATTCATGCTCCCAACCCTCTTACAAAGCTGGATTTCCAGGTGGGAAACCCAACGGCCATGGCTGGGATTTGGTGAATCAGCCACCAAGGGGTGGAGGAAGACAAGGAGCCCCCAAACCCTAGCTCCAGATGGGATCTTCCAAACCCTGGCTCCAGGTGGGACCTTCCAAACCCTGGCTCCAGGTGGGACCTTCCAAACCATGGATCCAGGTGGGAACTCCCAAACTCTGGCTGCAGGTGGGATTGTTTTGGGACTGGAGCTGTTCAGTGCCTTTGCTTTGTGCTCCCCACTCGTGTCTCAGCTCCAGCTTCACTTTGCTGAGACCAAGGACAGCCTGGGAGGGTGGGTCTCTGACCTGGACACCAAGGCCAGTGCAGGCTTTGCCTTCCCACAGAAGATTCCCTCTTTCCCGACCTCCAGCTCTGCTCATTTCTTCTTTCTTCTGTCCTTTTCCAAATTCAGCAGTTCCCAAATGCCCAAGTGTTTGGTGAGGTTGGCACCACCCCGTCCTTGTGGCTGCCCACGGTGGCTGTGTCCCAGGGCTGAGGAAAACATCACTAAATCCATGAACTGTAGTAGCTGAGGGAAAAATCTGCTTCCAAATGTGGATTCTGGAGCCGTGAGGAGCTGCAGGTGTAAAGCTGGAGTGGGAGAACCTGGACAAGGAGCAGCCTGCAGGGGGTAACTGTGCCCCTCACCCAGGGTGCTCCTGCAGTCCAGGCCCCGCACCTCCAGGAGGAAACTGGACACTGGGGGAGGAGCAAGGAAAGGAGAAATTTATCAGCCCCAATTTATCCTTTGACAACCTCGGCACATGGAGCGTCTGGAGAAAAATCCAGGTTTCGGCAGGAAAATCACTGCTTTTCCCTAGGTGGAGATCTCCCTGCTGGCAGCACGGATGGATTGATGGATTCCTGGCAAGGAGGATCCCTCACTGCTGACCATGATGGGACTCTGGATCATAACTGGGATGGGGACTTCCCCACTCTGCCCCAGTGTCTGTGCAGACAGATCCTGCCGGGCTCCTGATCCCTCTGACACCCGTGGGCATCCGGAGAGAGCCCCATCCTCCCCCTGTTAGGAAGGTCACATTCCATCCTCCTTACTCCCCTACTCCCCATCCTTGTTCCCAGAGAAGCTGTGGCTGCCCCTGGATCCCTGGCAGCGTCCAAGGCCAGGTTGGACACTGGGGCTTGGAGCAGCCTGGGACAGTGGAAGGTGTCCCTGCCCATGGCAGGGGGGGCACTGGATGGCTTTAAGGTCCCTTCCAACCCGAACCATTCCAGGACTCTGTGCCTCCTCCCCCTATCTCAGTGCAGGTTGTGTCCATGCAGCCTCTGGGTTCCCATCCCAGTTCCAACACAAGCCAAGGGAGCATCTGGGGACTACAATTCCCCCTTTCCTACAAATCATGTTAAAACCAACTCTCTCAATACAAAACAACCCAATTCTTGTCAGAGAAAATGCTTCATTTGGCATTTTACCCCAGCAGGAGCATTTTTGCTTCACCAAAATATCGGTAAAGCTGTAGTTTTGGGTCAGCCTCACACTATTATTTTTTTCTGGATCACTGACCAAATCCAGGGAACAATTCCTTGCAGATCCCTGCTCCTGAAAATCCGACAACGCAGCCTTGCCCCCTACTTGCAAAGAGCAGAAGGAGGTGGAAGATCTGAGCTGTCACCACCACACCCGACCTGCTGCCAGCTCCTGCTCCCAGGGCCCATAAACCCAAGGGATTTTACAGGAAAGTGAATTATTTTCTGAGCTCCTTTGCCCGGAGCGGGGAGGGTGGGATGAGGCTGTGATTCAGAGAATGGATGTGGTTTGGAGATTCATGGAAAAGCCGGGGTGAGGGAAGGGGAATGAGATGCAGGCAGAGCCCACGTCAGAGGCAGCATTGATGTTTCCAGGAACGGGAGAGCAGCCTCAGTGAGAGCCCAGCACCTCCATTCAGGGCTGTTCCCAATTAGACCGATTACGGAGGGGATCTAATCATGACGGATTCTGGCCCAGAGCTGTTGATAATTAAATATTTGCAGTTTCTTAGCGACATCCTGGGGATTTTTTTCCACTGCAGGACAACTCTGTGCTTGTTGCTGCCATTGCTTTCAGCCAACAAGGGCACATAAATCTGAGAAGTTCAGAAAACAGGAAGAAATTACATTGTTCGTGCAACATAACAAAGGAAAAACATTTTCCGAGGATTTTAGCTGCAGGTCCCATCTTTTTTCCAGCAAATCCCACATCCCTCTTTCCCCTGGGGGATTCCCAAGTGCAGAGAGCACAGAGGAAGCCCCGTGTCTGTTCAAGCTCCCTGTCACCTGTACAGTGACGATGGGGATGCAGATTCCAGGCAGGATGGGTGGAAGGTGGGTTTTCCTTTTCGTTGCTCATTCTTGGATTGATTTCCAGTGGTTTCCACTGTGTCCCTTGGGATTTTTAGCGTCATTTCCGTCTCTGTGGAAAGGGACTGTCTGAGGAACCAAAGCACATCTTGGAAGGAGGGACTGACACCAGCATCTTCTTATTTTTGTATGCATGATCAGGAGCTAATTCCTCCTGGTTTGTGGAATGCCCTTAGTGAGCAGGGAATATTTGGGATTCAGGGTTAGGGAAGCAGCCTGGCATCCAACACAGCACAACCTTGCTCCTTCTGCCTGAAATGTGCATTTATGGCAGAATTCCCTCCTCCCCTGATCAAACTGAAGGATTGGGGTCCACCAAGGCAACACCCAGGAACACGTGGGTGGCCCGGCCTCGGGCTGTAATTCAGGAATATCCGAAATTTCCTAAAATGCCATCTCAGGTTGCTGCCTAAGAAATCTCTCACTCTAGGCTCTATGTAGAAGCAAGGCTCTGGATTTCTCTGCAAGATGCAGCCCTTTCAACCTGGAGCCCACAGTGCAGAGCGTGTCTCGTTTTTAGAGGTCCTAACAAAAGAACCCGAGCTTTTTAAAGAGTTCCCGTTATCAGGAATGGAGTCCCTGCGTCATTTCCAGCCTCAGCCTCCCATTCCTGCAATTTCCTACCCCTGGATCTTGATCTGTGCTTATCTGCAAAATTAGCCATTGTTTTGCTATCAGGAATCTGCACCCTCTGGGGGGATTTTTGTGCTGTGCTATTATTCACAAACTTCACTTTAATAAACCAAAGGATGGAGCTGCTTCTGTTTGGCACACTCAGGTTTTCCAAGCCTTGACTCATCCTTCGAGTCTTTGTCTCCCGTTTCCAGTGTGACAGCGTGTGTTAACAATGTGGATATCAGCTCGAGGGGCGCGGTTTATCTCTCCCCATTGTTGGATGCAGAAATCACAGCACCTCTTTCTCTCCACTTGGCGTTTCCCTATGAATAAATTCCTGGCTCCTGTTCACCATCCCCATTTCCTTATCTCGGAGTGAGCTCCCATTAAGTTGTTATCTCTTTTCATCTCCCAATCATTTGTGGGCTCGTGGCTTTATCATTTCTCATGTCACCAATCTGATCGCTGCTGCCTGTGCCTTGACTGAGGCTCTTGTGTCTGGTGGGTTCGGATGCACATCGTTCATGGAATCACAGAGTCATGGAATGTCCTGAGCTGGAAGGGACCCACAGGGATCATCCAGCCCAGCTCTCGCCCTGCTGGATCCCAACACCCCAACAATCCCCCCCTGGGCATCCCTGGCAGCGCTGTCCAAACGCTCCTGGAGCTCTGGCAGCCTCGGGGCCG
>VZRR01000600.1:118286-145811 GCA_013398015.1 Oreocharis arfaki
CCCCAAAGTCCCCCTGGCTCTTTCCCTGTCCCCAGAGTCCCCCTGGCTCTTTCCCTGTCCCCAAAGTCCCCCTGGCTCCTGCCCTGTCCCCAAAGTCCCCCTGGCTCTTTCCCTGCTCCCAAAGTCCCCCTGGCTCCTGCCCTGTCCCCAAAGTCACGCCGCCCCTGTCCCCAATGGCGCTGCAGCACCGAGTGATGCCTGGCACATCCCTGCATCCCTGGAATAATCCCCTCCCGCTGCTCGGCTCCCTCTCCCCATCCTGCCCACCCAGCAGGGAGCAGGGATGAGGCAGCTCTGCCGGGCTTCCTCTGACAGCCTCGTCTGCCTCACGGCAATTAATTCTCCCTCCTGTCCACCGGCTCCTGGAGGTGTAAACAGGGGCTGTGCCAGTGCCTGGCAGCGCTCCAGGACCAGCTCCGAGTGTCAGGATGCAACAGGGGATTTTTAGTTTTTTTTTCTTTATCGTCAAGCTCAGCTCCAAACAAACCTTTAATTAATTCCTCCACAAAGTTCTGCTGAGCTCGTGGCCTCCAATTCCTCCGGGCTGCTAATTAACCTGATCTTCTCCCTCCCTGCTCCTTCCTCGTGATTGTCAGTTTGCACTTGTTGAATCCTAATGCCTTTCCCTGGTGCAACAATCTGCTCCTGTTCCCCAGACGCCTTCGCCCCCAGAGCACAGGCTCCACTTCTATTTTGCCTCTATGAGCTCATGCTCCAGCTGCCTGAGGAACAGCAACAGCTCCCACTCCTTCGCAGCAAAATTCCACTTTTTTTCAACGTTTCCCCTTAGCGTCGGGAAAGGAAATCACCCAGGGATTGCAGTTTTCCACTAAAATTTTCATTTTTTAAAGCTGTTGTCTTTTGGGTTTTTTCAGTGACGGTTACAGTGCTGTGGAACCATGGAATCATGGGATGGTTTGGGTTGGGAAAGGCCTCAAAGCCCAACCAGTGCAATCCCTGCCCTGGGCTGGGACATCTTCCACTGTCCCAAGCCCCATCCAGCCTGGATTTTACACTTCCAGGGATCCAGGGGCAGCCACAGCTTCCCTGGAAAATCAATTTCAGTGCCTTACCACTCTCACAGGGAAGAGCTTCTTCCAATATCTAACCTAAACCTGTGCATGAAATCACAGAATGATTTGGGTTGGAAGGGACCTTAACGCCCATCCAGTGCCACCCCTGCCATGGGCGGGGACACCTTCCCCTGTCCCAGGCTGCTCCAAGCCCCAATGTCCAACCTGGCCTTGGACACTGCCCGGGATCCAGGGGCAGCCACAGCTGCTCTGGGCACCCTGTGCCAGGGCCTGCCCACCCTCCCAGGGAACAATTCCTTCCCAATATCCAATTTAAATCTCCTCTCCTCCAGCTTAAAGTCATTCCCTGTGTCCTGTCAGTCTGTGCCCTTGTGAGAAATCCATCAGCATGTTCCTGTTGCAAATGATTCCTGCAAAAACTTGAGGAAAAGTAATCCAGACTCTTATCAGATTCACAGATGTCCACAGGCATTTTGGGCAAAAGCCCATTCTTTGGGGCGGGGGAATTTTTTTCCCTCAGCTCCATCTTGACCAAAAGCCCACTGATTTCAGGCAGGAGGCACGCAGGCTGTTCTCAACATGCAAAACATTTCTTGAGGCTGAAAAAAAGAAGCTGCTGAAGGGAATTGAGATGTTTTAGAGACATTTCAGTCTTTGTGTGACTCAGTTCCCTGAGATTGATGTGGGAGCACTGATCCTTCCAAGCTTCCACGCGTGCTGACACTGGGCACAAAGATGTTTGTGAAGCTTCCAGCTTTCAGGGGAGGTTCAGCCTGGATATTTGGAAAATTTCTTCCCTGAAAGGGTGGTCAGGCATTGGCACAGGCTGGCAGGGCAGTGCTGGAGTTACCCTCCCTGGAAGTGTTCAAAAAATGAGCAGAAGTGGCACTTGGGGATTACTGGGTGTGGTCAAAGGCTGGACTTGATGGTCCTGGAGGCCTTCTCCAGACTCAAGGAGTCTGTTATTGTTTCCATGATCCTACAACACCCATGGGCACCATGTGGCCATGGAAATGCTGAGGGTGGAGCTGTGGGGGGGCGAATTTGCACCCCGAGACCAGGGAGGTGAGTGTGGGACGTGGCACCGCGGGGGCATTGAGGCACAAACCCCGCTTGTGCTCCATGTGGGAAACCAGGGCTCTGGACAAAGGCAAGGCAAGGCAAGGCCAAGGTGCTGCACAGGGCCCAGGGACAGGCAGGATTGCTCAGCTGCATTCCCATGGGAAGAGCCTGGCACGATGCTGCAGCTGGGGACGATGACACCAGGGGAGCAGGGAGCTGAGGGATTTCACCCCAAGCCCGATGTGCACCGTGAGAAGCGAAGGGGTTCCCAGGGGATGCCCTGGGACCTCTCCTCGCCTCCAGTGCCCTCTCCCCTGCCTGGCCACTGCTGAGATCTCTCCGAGGGGCAGAAGCAGAGCAGGGACCAGAGCTGTGCTCCCCACCCTTGGCAGAGCTGCCAGGGCTGCCCTGGAGGATGGGAGGTGGCCTCTGCCCGCCCCTCTCAGGGACTGGCACTTCACTGCAGGCCGCTGTTACCGAGCTTCTGCCTCCACTGTCAGACCTGAAATAGAACCAATCCCACAGCTTTATTTCTGTTGAACACACAGCTTTTGTCTTTCCAGTCCTCCTGAGGCAAAAAAATTAAATTTGGAAAAACGCTGATATTTCCATTGGGTCCAACTCCTGTGGCCTCAAGGATTACTGTGATGTTGGGTGGCTCAGCTCCCTGCTGAGACTGAGGCGGGAACACTGAGACTTCCAAACTGCCTCAGGAAGTGGCACTGGGAGCAAAAAAAATGCTGGAAAAGCTTCAGGATGCTGATGTGGCCATGGGAATGCTGAGGGTTGGTGTGGGGTCCAAATTCAGGGAATGGACCTGCACCCCTAAACACTCTCATTAGAGACAGCTGGGAAATTTACCCAGAGCAGCTGTGGCTGCCCCTGGATCCCTGGCAGTGCCCAAGGCCAGGCTGGACGGGGCTTGGAGCAGCCTGGGACAGTGGAAGGTGTCCCTGCCCAGGGCAGGGGGTGGGAGCAGATGTCCTTTAAAGGCATTCCATGATTTTATAAATGCTGCCTGCTAGCTGAATGCTTGGGATGGAAAGAATAGAAATGCCACAATTTTGAGGATTTTTTTGTTATTTTTGTGGTTTATGCTCGGTTTTTTTAGCTTGTATGTCACCCTCAGAGCAGTCCAATCACGGATCTTTTGTTTGCTGAAAAGGAGGAGTTTGGGAGCAGCTTCCTGGCACTTCGCTGCTCTAACAACCCAAACCTCAGGTGCATTTTGGGCAGATGAGAGGTCACCAACCCCATCCTGCTCTCCAAGCACCTGAAAAAAAACACTGCCTACAATGCTGATAAAATAACCTCCCTATTTTCCAACATTTTAAACCCTTCCTGGCTGGCTGGGAAGCGCCTGGACACCACAGCAACGAGCAGCAGCCCATTTTTAGTGCTGTATCCAGAGCAGGGCTGGGGAAAGAGGGCACACACGAAACGCTGCCTGTGGGAAGCAGAACAGAGCTGCTCTTCCACCCCCGGTGCTCTCGAGGTTGAGTGAGGTGAGGCCACGGGGGAAAACGATGAGATCATTTCGTTCCTCATCTGAAAGGATGCTGGCCAGGATCTGACCCCCATTCTGGGGGGGGGCCAGCCCTGGAATTCCTACCTCATCCCACCGCAAGGTCGCTCCCCAAGCCAGGCTTTCCAGCGCCAGCTACCCGTCCTGAGCGGGGAAATGTCTCCAAAATCCACTCTGACCTGATGTATTCCTCTGGTAGTGAAACACAAGAGGAAATGCGAAGAATAAACCATATATAAGTGAATTTATATATTTGGGAAAGATGCTGATTTAAATCCTCAGTTCAGGATTTCAATTCTGAATATTATGTGAGCCCCGGATGAAAACGCAGCAGTTCGAGCCCAAAACCCACTGCTGCTCCCACCCTTTGAGGCCACCTGGGGCATTTTACTCACCCAGAGGCTCCACTTCTCTATGAGCAGTGACAACACAGGGCTGAGCCCTTCCTGGAGGGAACGAGGTGAGGAAGAGCAGCCCTGTCTCTCTCTGTGACGCTCCTGTCGCACGGGGCTCTGCTGACTCTGCTTTGGCTGTTGAAGATGGGAACAAAAGGTGCCAGGAGCCCTAAAGGAACAGCCTCCCGGGGTGCAAACACCTTCCAGAGACTGCCCCCAAGCCCTGGGGACCCCCCGGTGTCCTGCCCAGCCGCCGGGCTCCATCCCCCCGGGGCAGGATGCGGCACCCCGGGGCAGCTGCCACATCCCGAGGGGGCCCACACGAGGAAAAGCAGGTCTGGAACAGGGGAGAGGGGGAGGACGGCCTTAAAATAAAATTCTTTGGGGGGAGAAAAAAAAAAAAACCAAGGTAAAAAAAAACCCCACCACGCCCCCTCTCCAGCTGAAATGCTTTGGAAATGTGAGAGTTTCTCTGAGGCTGAGAGATGACAAAGAAGGAGCCCCAGGAAGAGGGGCTCAGCGGGAAGGAGAGAGCCCCAGGGAAGGGCAGGGCTTTGCCAGGCCTGGGGGTGCCAGTTATCCCATCACAGCACATTGTGCCCTTTGTTCCCTCGGGATTGTCCTGCTGCTGCTACAGCCATTAAAACCAGCCTGTAAATAGCTCGGCGAGGTGATCTCCTAATTGAGTTAGCTCGGCTGCAGTGGCTGTGCTGCTGAGGGATGGGGCTGCTGATTAGATAAGAGCATTGCCCCTTGCAAAGCGAACACCACATTAAGGGGATTTTCTAGGTCAGGCCGGGCTGCTCAGCACAACTCTGGCAGAGCCCAGAGCCCGTGGCCCCAGCCCAAGACAGACACTCATTACAGCTAATGAAGGGCTGTGCTCTCCTTCCCCCGGGGAGCCAGGGGGGAAAATAGCGGCGTCTTCAAGCTGGAATAAGTGTCCCCTGCCATGAAGTCCAGGGTGGACACCTCAGGGTGCTTGGATTTGCCAGGTCCTGCTGGGCAGGCAGTGAGGGAGGGGTCCCCGAGCTCTCAGGGGCTCTGAATTCCCCGCAGGATCAGTCCCTGGTCGTGGACCTCAGTGCAGAGCACAACAGCTCTGGAGTGTGATGGTCCCTCAGGGCAAACCCCGCTGGAGCCTCCCCTGCAGACCTGCTCTGTTTCTCCCCAGATGTGCCAGCCCCACACGGATCCTGGCCAAACCTTATCCCAGGGGCAGCAAACTCTGCCCAGATGGTTCCTCCCTGGGTCAGATGGTTCCTCCCTGGGTCACATCTCAGATGCATCTCCCAGGTTGCTGAGAGCCAGACTCACGTGAGGATGACCCACAGCTCCAGGTGCAGAGCTTGGTGCCCTGATTCCCTGGGATGCCCACAGGAGACTTGATGGAGTTGCTGGATCATGGAATTATGGAATCAAGTAATGGTTTGGGTGGGAAGGAGCCTTAAAGCCCATCCAGTCCCACTCTGCCATGGGCAGGGACACCTTCCACTCTCCCAGGCTGCTCCAAGCCCCATCCAGCCTGGCCTTGGACCCTGCCAGGGATCCAAGGGCAGCCACAGCTGCTCTGGGCACCCTGTGCCAGGGCCTCCCTACCCTCACAGCCAGGAATTCCTTCCCCAAATTCCATCTAGCCCTGGGTTCAGTCACAGCACCAGCAGCCCAGCCTAGACACAAAATGGGTGATGCTGAGGTGCCACCAATCCCTCCAGAGTCAGCCCAGAAGGACAGTGAGGTGGCAGCAAGCCCTGGGGTTTCTCAGTCCCTCATGTCCTCCAGCTCAGAGTGAAAAGAGCTGGAGGCAAACCCTTCATTTCTGATATCACAGAACCCAGAACAAAGGGAGTCTTGTTCGCTTGGTGGTGCTGAGGCACCTGAACCTGCACTATATCTCAAAGGAGAGGCCAAGGGAACAGCAGGGCTGGGGACAAGCCATGAGGAAGGACTACCACAGCCACATTCCTGGATTCACTCCTCCACCAAAGTGCTTCCAGCCTGGAGGAGACATCCTGCTGGAGAGCAGCTCCATGTCACACCCCCAACACCTGCACTGCTCCAGAGCTGAATCCAGAGGCTGGTTCTGCCTGGCTGAAAGCAGAGGGAGCTGAAGGACATCTCAGCTCTCCCTGGAGCCTTCTCTTCCCCAGGTGAACACCCCCAGCTCTCCCAGCCTGGCTCCAGAGCAGAGGGGCTCCAGCCCTCAGAGCGTCTCTGTGGCCTCCTCTGGCCTGGCTCCAGCAGCTCCAGGTCCTTCCTGTGCTGGGCCCCAGGGCTGGGGCAGCTCTGCAGGTGGGGTCTCACCTGAGTGGGGCAGAGGGGCAGAATCCCCCCTCCCCTGCTGCCCATGCTGGGGACCAGCCCAGGCTCAGGGGGGTTTCAGAGCTGGGGCAGAGCTGCCCCCCTCACACTCAAACACCATCCGGGCAGTGAACATGAAATAAACCCCTTTTAACAAAAACTGAAAATTTTAAAGAGTGAAATCCTGTTTTCCCTGTCAGCCCAGAGCTGGAATTGGCAGCACACGAGCACCTGCCAGGGCTGGGCTGGAGTCATTAGCAGGATCAGAGCCCTGGCAGAGCAGCGGGAGCCTGGACTCGCTGACCTAATTTGCGTCCCTTCCAGCTCCGAGAGGCCTGTGATGTATTTTTAATGAAGCACACACAATAAACTGCTAACATAATATTAGAGGCTCACTTCAAAGCTCCACCAGGCAGGGAAATCAAGGTGAAAGTTTCTGGATTCATCATTATTATGTGTCACTCATCTTCACTATGACAACCCCTGGGCACACCAGATGCTTCCTTTCCAGCCTTTGGAACATGGTTTGGAGCCCACTCTCCTCGTCATTTTTTTCCAAGCAAACCAAAAATAACCTGGAAAGTAGAAATCTTGCCTAGATTCCCCTTATACATACATGCATTGTTCCAGCACCACAAAAGCTTTTGCAAGCAGCAAAATTTAGCATCTCTGGAGAAAGCTGAGTCCACCTTAGACAAGTTTTTGGCCACCTGGGTGGCTCTTGTTCTGCTCACCCCTTCGAAGCTGGAGTCTGGGAGGTTTGGCATGTGTCAGGGAGCAGCAAGAGCACGGCTGCTCCCTCAGGGAAGGCCAGGATTAGGATGCCACGACTGGAAAAGGCCCCTCCAGCCACAGCTTTTCCCACAGGACCTGGGTGAGGGAGCAAGACCAAGGGATGGTGGCCAGGTCCAGCCAGGAGCCCATACAGCTCCAAGGGGAAGCCAGGGAATCAATCCACAGGTCAGGACAAGGTCCAGGGATCATCCAGCAGGGTCACAGTGAGGGGCCAGCTCCAAGGGCGAGCCATGAAATCACCCCATGGAGAAGCCAGGAGGGACACGGCAACAGCCAGTGCAGACCAGCACTCCCCAGTATGGCCTGGAGGCACCAGGCTGGAATAAAAGTGGAGCTCCTGGGCCCCAGGTTTGGGTGGAGACACCAAACCAGGCTGGCCAGGCCCAGGAGCACCCAGAGTTAGAGCAGGGCCCTGGCGGGGTGGGAGCTGCACAAATGGGGGGCAAATGGGGTATCTGAGGGTCACTTTGCTCCTTCCCTGAACTCTCAGGCCACTTTTCTCCCAAATACTTCCTCCCACAAACCCAGGCCCACGGTGGAGTTGTTGGGGTGTCGGTGCAGGGCCAGGAGTTGGACTGATGATCCTTGTGGGCCCCTTCCAGTTCAGGATGTTCTGTGGTTCTACAAAACCTCCATTCCTCCTGAGATGGCTCTGTTTCCCCCTGACTGGAAATCATCTCTTAGGTTGTTTAAGCCCACAAATCACCTGGAAATAAAGAATGTATTCCAAGGGTGAGAACAGATCAAAACCTGAAGGGTCCTCTGACTTCACCTAAGTATTCCTGACCCCTCCAGCTGACAAGAGTTGGCCAAGAACAATGAGGTCAAAGTCCAAAGAACCTCTCAGGTCCTACCAAACCAACAATTTAGAACTCACCCACATGGGGGAACGTGGAGGAAGCTGGTATTGAACCCCTCTGGTGAGCTGGAATTGCTGGAAAGCTCCCAGAAGTGACACACAAATTAAAACATAAAGAGCAAAGTTAAACATCCCGGGCTTTTCCCACTCCCACCCCTCATTCCCAGAAATCAGGTGTGTGTGGGAATGCATTCCCAGCCTTCACATTGCTTCTCCTTTGTCCCCACATCGCAGCAAGGTCAGTCTGGCAGCAAGGCAGGAGAAGAGCAAAGAAAAGGCATTTAGTGAGATACAGAACGTAACAGCCTTGCTCGGGAACCTTGTTAGAATTCCAGCTTTTACTGCCCAAAGCAAACGGGAACATTTAGTCCCAGAGTCTTGAAGCAAACCTGGAACGGGTGCGAGTGCCTGCCGGGGGTGAGGAGCTGCTGCTGCCCAGGCTCGCGTGGCTCCTGGAGCCCTCCCTGCAGACAGGGCAGAGCCCCCAGGCCTGCTGCTGCCTGGGGAGTGAGGCCGGGGTGCTCTGGACAGAGCGACAGGCACCCATCGCTGTCCTGGTTCGCAGGAGGCACGGGAGTGTCACCGGGATTTGCTCGTAACCCTTACACACAGCACTCGCAGCAGGGATCACAGAGGAGAACTTGCCGAGCCCGCTGCCACGGGAGGGTATTCATACAACTGCTGGCTCTTCTTGACATTTCTGCAAACAGCCCATAAATATTCCATGGGAGCAGCTGCTCCTGCTGCCGCTGCTGTGGTGGTTTGAATGGAAATACCGTGGAGAAGAGAGCAGCTCTGCCCTTCTTCAGCAGCGTGCGGCTCAGTCCGGGTCCTCAGGCAGCCACTCCGGGGCAAATGACACCAGAGGACCCTGACACCAGTAAGGCCCTGCAGATGGACACTGAGATTGGCTCCGGTGGCAGCAGAGAGCAGCCGAGCATCCTGCCCTTCTCCTGCTGCGGGAGAAGCTTGGATGTGTCTGCAGAGCCAGCCCACCGCGCCCGGGCGGGCTCTGGGAAGGACTGAAGGGCTCACGCGTGGTGTCACCATGGTGGAGGAGGCTGCAGCATCTCCCTGGCTGTGCCCCAGGGCTCGGAGGCAAACAGAGCTCCTCGGGATGATGGCTGAGGGTCTGGGGACAGCTCCACGTGGATTTGGGCACTGCCTGTGATGGGTGCTGTGGAAGGAAGTGCTGGGCCCCTCCTGGCAGCCGCGGGCACAGGGGACTCTGCTGGGAGGGTCCCCAGCCTGTCAGGGCACCTGGTGAAAGGTGCTCCTGCTGTCCATCCCAGGAAGCTCCCGCTCGTTCTCCAGAGGTGCTGGATCCACCTGCACTGGAGAGGCCAGTGCAGAAAGCAGGGCAGGATGTGCCGGCTCAGCAGGGAGCTGCGGGAATTCCGGTTGAAACCCCAGCAACCACCACCACCCGAGAGGTGCAGCCTCACTGCTTCAAAATGTGAGCTGCCCACTCCCATGGAAAAGTCCAGCACTCCCCTCTCACACCAGACCTTGCAGTTGTTCCCTTCCTAGTTGAAATTCCAGGGATAACGCTCCAGACCAGCCACGGAACAACAAATCCAAGTGGGATCCAGCCCCAGCCACACCAGGAGAGAGGAGCTGAGCAATCAGCAAAGCACTGCCCAGAGACTCGGCGCAAAACAAACCCCTGAAGGTGGAACCTGGCACAAATAAACCCCTGCAGATGGACACTGGGACCAGCAAGGCCCTGCAGATGGACCCTAACACCAGTAAAGCCCTGGAGGAGGACCCTGACACCAGTAAAGCCCTGGAGGAGAACCCTGACACCAGTAAAGCCCTGGAGGAGAACCCTGACACCAGTAAGGCCCTGCAGGAGGACTCTGACACCAGTAAATTAGTGCAGATGGACGCTGACACCAGTAAGGCCCTGCAGGAGGACCCTGACACCAGTAAGGCCCTGCAGGAGGACCCTGACACCAGTAAATCAGTGCAGATGGAGCCGCCCACCAGCGAGAGGCTGCGAAGGAGCCCAGCCCGTGAGTCATGCGAGCAGCGCCCGTGTCGCTGCCATGTGGAGTGCAGCAGGCTATCAAAAGCGATGATTTCATCCCAAAAAACGGCCCTGTTTTTGTGCTTGATGACAGCTGGGCCTTTTTGGTACCTGCTGACCTAGAACAAGTCTCTCCACCGGCACTGAAGGTGGGTCACTCTGAGATTTGAAGTGCCTCATCGTTCAGTGAGTGGGCAGGGTGCACCGTTATTTTCATTGTGCCTCTTTTTGCCAAGCCTCTGTTATCCCTATTTATAGATACCCCGGGATGCAGTTCCAATAAGTCTCACCTGCCTCAGCAGTTCCCCCTGCAGTGTCCTACTTATGGCACAAATCAAGGGGGCTCTAATTAGAGCTTCTGGCCCAAGCCAGACTCAAATGTTTGACTTTGGATTTATAAGGAAGGTTTTCAAAGATTCCTTGCCCTCGCCATGGTCGTGGGCAGAGTTCCTGCTGTCTCCAGAGCTTCCCACCAGTGATCTTGCACCATGGTCCAATATCATCCCTAAAAAAACTCCTGTCTCTCCTGCCTGTTCTCTGCTCTCCTGCCCACCCCCAGCTCTCAACAACTCTGGGTTTTTTTATCCTTTCCTGGTTTTGAGAAGGAGGCAGAACAGCAATAACTCTACTCCCTGACTGCCTAATGATGGGGAACTAATCCAGAAACACAGCTTGGAATTAAAAACCCTTCCAGCCTTTATTATTTCTATGCATCATGTTTGTTTGGAGCAAAACTCAGCAGCTCGGATAATCTGCTCCGTGTCAGAGCAGAGATGTGGAAGCATGGCTTGCTCACATGGTTATGGGGAATCTCTTTAGGAGCAGAGATCTCGTCCCTGTGGAGTCACAGCCAGGTGGGAATTTGCCCCAGGAGCTTCTTTTGGGGAAGGATGGAGCAGAGATGCCACCTGCCTGCAGCCCAGGTGTCCCCACGGACAGGAACTCCCTGACACAGCTCTCAGTGCTCTCCTCGTTCTTGTGGGATTTGGGGTTTTTCCTTTGGTTCCCCAACTCCAAGGAGGAGCGGGGAGACTCCAGCCTCTGATGAGAGAAGCCTGAAGAAATGGTCTCCAGACCCAGAATGCAGCTGACAGGACTCAGGTGAGCTTCGTTAAGGAGCTGATTTCAGCTTGGGAAGCTGAGTCGGGGAGAGTCCCAGTGCTGCTGTCGGGGGGAACAGCTTGGAAACAGGAGCTCTCTGTCCCAGGGGAAGGGCAGCAGAGGCAAAGGCAGCTCCTCCCACACCCAGTGAAAGAGAGGCAAGTGGGGAAACAAACACATTTGAGACTGTAGATTCCTCAAGTCTGAAGCCAAGAGACACCACCAGAGCAGGCACCGAGGTGAGCAGGGACAGCACCCAGGGAACAGCTGGAACTGGGCCAGGGCAGGCTCAGGCTGGAGAGGTTCTTCCCCCAGAGGGTGCTGGGCACTGCCCAGGCTCCCCAGGGAATGGGCACGGCCCCGAGGCTGCCAGAGCTCCAGGAGCGTTTGGGCAGCGCTGCCAGGGATGCCCAGGGTGGGGGTGTTGGGGGTCTGTGCAGGGCTGAGGGGGGACTCCATGATCCATGTCCCATCCAGCTCAGCATATTCCGTGATTCTGTCATTCTGCATGGAGCAAAATGCCTGAAACACTCCTGGGGACACAGCCTGCTGTGGGCAGTGGACAGAGGATGTCCCCCAATGCCTGCCCATGGTCCCTTTGGCTGCCCCTGTCCTGCTCCCAGTCTCTCCCAGTCACCTGCTGGGGTGTTCCCAGCAGGGCTGACTCAGCAGCTGCAGCCATGAGCTCCAGTCCCAGCCCCGTGGGGCACTGCCACTGCCCAGACTCAGACTGTTCATATTCCAAAGGCTTGGAGGGGCTCTGGACAGGGAGGAATCCTCAGAACACAGCTTGTACTCGAACTGCTGAGCCACAAGTGTCAGAGCAGCTCAGTCCTTCCTGATCCATGGCCAGGATATCTTCCTGATCCATGACCATCAGTGGGGCTTCTTCCACACTGCACTCCCCCTCTCTTGCCTCCAGCTTTGATGGGAAAGGTGTTGCTGATGGGAATGACATCAGAGCCACAGCACCTCCATGAAGTTTTGATCCCAGTGAATCACAGTTATCCATTAGCAAAGGAAAAAAAAAAAATCTTTCAAAACCAGCTGGATGAAATTCCTTCCTCTTCCATAAAATCTGTCCGCATCAGGTGTTGCAGCTTGGCAGCAGAGATGGGGTCCCCTAGCGCGAGGGTCACCACACCCGTGTGTCAGGGACCCCATGTAGGATGGGACAAATCCCCACCCACAGAGGCCTTTGGGACCCACTTCCCCATGCACAGGCAGGGGAGCAGCCCCATTGCCTGTGCAGGAGGGTGGGAAGGTGGAGAGAGGGGCAGAGGATAAATGCCCTGCCCATGTGACCGCGACCAGGAGGGGCACGATCATCTCATGGCCAGCTTGGGTTGTCCTTCCGGATGGACCTGAAAACCTGCAAAAAGGGTTTCTCCTTTGGGTCCGTTCCTGCTTGGAACTACCGGCCAGCAACCCCTGGAGACAGATTCTGGAGGATGAAGGATGAACACGGTGTGTTCCCACCGCTGCTGGAGGGGCTCTGCTGTTGCTGCCTCTTCAGCACTGCCAGGGCTCTGCGTGGGGACGGTGCCAGGGGACAGTGGGTGCTGAGGGGTGCAGCTCTGCGCTGGCGATGGGGAGCCCATTCTTCCCAGGGATCCCATCCCTCATCCCTCCTGGCTCCTTGCTGCTGACTTTGTCTCTGATTTCATTGCTGCCGTCAACATCAGGAGCAGAAAACTGAGTGTGGCTTGCACAGGAGAAAGGAAGGGAGAGGGAGGATCCTGAGGTGGGGAGCAGCCAACAAGGGCCTGAGCCCTGCTGGGTGAATCCCACTCAGCTCAGTGACATCCGAGTGTAAAATATGTCTGGGTGTATCTGCAAGAGTTTTCCCAATCCCAGCAAAGCACAAAGCAGGAGTGAAATTCCCTTCATTCGAACTCCTTTCCTACCTCACCAATACCAGAGCTCAGCCTTTGCCTCTTCCCAGCTCCTACGGGAATTCCTGCTGCCCACTGCATCCCCTTCTTCAATATTTGTCATTCCAATGGCCTTCTAGTGCCTGTAAACACAGGAATTGGCATCTGGACAGCAGGACATCTAGGAAATTAGCACGAGGGACTCTTCTGGGCTTGTGGCCAATGTCTGGTCCTAGGAGCCACTGAAAGCACGGCAGAGTCGAGCTCTAGAAAGCGGGAACGGTGTCACCGGGTTGGCAGAGTGCAGCTCCTGCTCCGTTCAGGATAAGTGACAGGGATTCCTTTTCTGCTTTGCATTATCCACAGGGAGCCAAACTCCCCGAGGTCCTGATTTGGGCAAGCCCAGCTCCCAGCTCTGTCCTTCAGCTCCCGGGGGGAAATGCCACAATGGTCTCTTTTTTCTCTATTTTTTCCTTTCAGGTCCATCCTGCAATTTTGCCCCCTGGTCTGGCTTCCTCGTGCCCGTGGAGCAGGAATTTGGACCACAAGCCTCACTAATTACTGTGCAGGGGAGGCACACTGAGCCTAGGACCCAAACAGGAGGTTCCACGGGAGCCTGTCACAGCATCCAGCAAATCTTCCAGCTTTTCCATGGGCTTTGGGCCGGTGCTGACTCCATGACCAGCTGCTCTCTACTCCTGAGCTTCACGCTCCAGTGTAGGTTTGAAGCCTTCAAGAGTCTCGACGATGCGTTTTGGGATGAGTAGGAGAGGACAGGGAATGCAGGACCTTGGGAAATCCTTCAGCGCTGGCATGGTGGGACAGATCCGAGCAGGAACGGCAGGAAGTGGCTGGTGAGGTCCCAGTCAGTGGCCTGTGAGTGTGGGCAAGCGCACACCAAGCTGGGCATGCACAGCAGGGCTGGCAGGGCTGGCAGGGCTGGCCAGCTCACCCTGGCACTGTCCCAGCACATTTCCTGCTTCATACTTCTGGCAGGACAATGAATTTGCACCCAAACATACCTGGACCCTCTGCAGAGGCTGGATCATGGAGCTGGGCTGGCAGGAATCGGATCTGCTGGGATCCCAGGGCTGCTCTGCACAGCAGCTCCTGTCCCCATCTTGGTGACACGAGGGAGGTGTTTGCTCTCAGGGGTCTGTGCCACACCTTTTTGGCAGCCCCAGGGGGGGATCTGGAGACAGATCACAAATGCAGCACTTTGGACACTCCCTGTCACTCACCCAGGTGGGAACTGGCTGTGGCAGAGGTGGGAAGAGCCAGCAGCACCCCAGAGTGGGGCACAGACCCTGCCACGCTGCCCCACAGCATCCCAGGGGGAACATCAGCCATCCAAGCATCCTCCTGCTCCTTCTCGTGCTCTCTGCTCCCTCCTCATGAGCCATCGGGCCCAGGACAAGGCTGCAGTAAGCCATGGCCCTGCTGATGCCCTTCACTCCTGGCTGGCAGGGCCTCCCTCCTTCTGGGAAGCTCAGCACCAGTCCCAGTGCTGGGAACCCCAAGGGATGGTGCAGCCTGGAGCCCCCCAGTCTGACTTCCACACATGATCCCGGAGTGAACGTTCCCTTGGGAGTGGCACTGCCCTTCTCTGGCCCCCATCCCGTGCCAGCTGTGGGTGACAGACTGCTCCTGCCTGCACAGACCTCCAAACTCCAGCATGAGAGAGGGGCACGGGAGAATCTCTGTGGTTCAATGAGGAGAAGCAGCCTCCTGATAAGCTCTGTGCCCAACCCTTCCCAGCCTGGCCCAGGGGGTGGCTGCAGTGCCAGGAGGGCACAGCCAGGTCCACTTTACGGCCCACTGGGTCCTGTGAGGTGGCACTCACCATATGTTGGACAGCAATGGTTTCTTTTCTCAGCATCCCAAGGTCACCCTGGAGATGAAGCCACTGGCACGGTGACCCCAAGGATGGACACCTGAGCTGCCAGGCCGGGAGCTGTGGTTTTGGGGAGATACCCCCATTTCCTAAATCCCAGAGCTGCCCCTCTCGGGATCTACCACAGAGCTGAGCCCATCCGGGCAGAGGAGGAGAAAAACGGCCCTGCCCAAATCTTGAGGTTGTTTCTGGCATTCCTCTACCCCAGCTCCGAGGGGCTGGGCCAATATTTCCTGCTCTTCTGAGCATCTTGGAATCTGAATGAGGCCAGGAGAAGCTGGGACAGTTTGAAAGGAACAGGAGCATGAGCAGGGCATGTTCCACACAACCAAACCCTTTGCTGGCACCAGTTAAATGTTGCATAACCATCCAAAAATGTCTTATTTATCACTGTGGTGTTAAATGCTCAGATCACACTCCACATCCTTTTAAATTTTCAGCTTTTGAGCTGCTCTGAGTCCTTCACCCCTCGCAGATGACAGGCACTTAGGAAAAAGAAATCTTTATTTTATAGGTTTTTTGTATACTTGTACACAAGTAAAATAAAATGCATATCTATATATACTGCAATCTTGTGGGGGGAAGGCAGCATTCTTTAACAAATGCTGCCCGTAAACGTGGTGTGAAGGATGGAATGGAGATGGAAAAACTGCAAGAGTCATCAACATAAGATTAAAACAGCATCAAATCCATTACCTCTGCAAATGGGAACCTGCAACATTGTTCAGTGTGATGGCGAGTTACAAACAGATTTTAGACATTCTTTTCAGAGCATTTCTTACACTTCTTTTTTTTTTTTTTCCTGTAAATAAACCGTATTTCTTTACCATCTGCTGTAGCAAAACCTGCTTTGTGGGCAAGTGCAGTTCCGAAGACCAAAGGTATAATTCACAGGTTTCAGGACAAATAAATTATGTACATCTCGGTATTTGTCTTTTTTTGTTTGTTTGTTTGTTTTGTTTGTTTGTTTGTTTGTTTTTTTAATAAAGGCATCCAGTTAAGTTTTATGTAACAAAGCTTTCTCAGGGTGGATGGGAGTCCTGCTTTTGTTTGCAACATTTATGGAGGTCAGCAAAAGTCGAGTATTAAAGTGTCATCAACCCAGGAAAAGAGTTAATTTTAGCAGAACAACAGTAAGCTCCACACCAAGGGGGGGATCAAAAGGCTTAGGCTGAGCTGTAACGTGGAGCTGTTCCCCTGCTGGGTGAGGCGGCACTGGGCCTTTGATCTGTTCTTTTTAGAGCAGCCCTGCCTCTTTTTGGTTGGGACTGTGGAAGGTTCAATGGGCTCTAGAAATTCGGGTCTCAACTTGGTCAAAGGAGGGTCTACAATGCTGGGGAAGGTCCCAAAGGGGGAATCGTTTATCTGCTTGTTGCTGCCGTTTTTGGAAGGGTCTGTCTCCATGTACTTGGGCCTGGACATGTTCTCCTTCTCCTTGAGGTGGTTGTTGGACGAGCGGCTGCTGTGGGAGGAGGGCCCTGCCTTGCCTTTAGCCTCGTAAATAAAAGACTTGTCCATCTCAGGCTGGCAGCACTTGGAGGAGCCGTCGTGGGAGCCCAGCGGGGGCAGCCCCGTCGGGAGCTTCCCCGACCGCGTTTTGGTGCTAAAAACGCTGGTGTGGATCTGGTTGAAGGAGCCCACGCAGCCATCCAGGTCGGAGCTCTGCAGCCGCTTGAGGTCCCGCCCTGCCAGGCGAGGGGGCAGGTGGCACTCCAGCTCTGAGGAGGAGCCCTTGAACTGCTTAAACCAATTCCAGAGCGAGCGGGCCTGGCAGTCGCAGATCCACTGGTTGCCGTTGAGGCGCAGGTACTGCAGGGACACCAGGGGGGCCATGGTGTCCCCCGTGAGCACGGTCAGGTTGTTGTTGAACAGGTACAAGGTCATCACCTTCCCCAGGTCGTGGAAGGCGCGCCGGTGCACCACGCTCACCCTGTTCTGGTGCAGCAGCAGCCGGTCGAGGTTGATCAGCCCACGGAAGACGTTCTCCGACAAGCTCTTGATTTTGTTCCCGTGCAAGAACAGGTACGTGAGGTTCGCCAGGTCGATGAAGGTGTCGTCCAGCAGGATCTGGAGGTTATTATCCTGAAGGTAGAGGTACTGCAAAGAGAACAACCCTCGGAAAAGCCCCGTGGAGAGCTCCAGGAGCCCGCAGCGGTCCAGGTGTAGGGTGTGAAGGTGCACGAGCCCCCGGAAGGTGACGGGGTTGATGGATTTCAGGTTCGTGTTGTCGCTGAGGTCCAGCTCCTCCAGTTTGGTGAGCCCGTAGAAGGCCCCGGGCTCGATGAGGCTGATGTTGTTGGAGTGGATCCACAGGATGGTCATGTTGCGGCAGGAGGTGAAGCTGGTGGCCCTCACCAGGGTTATGCGGTTGTTGTGCAGGAAGATGCGCTGGCTCTGGATGGGGATCTCCGTGGGGATCGCTGTCAGCCCCTGCTGCTGGCAGCTGATGGTGATCTTGGGCTCACTGTAGCATACGCACACCCCGGGGCACGACTCCACTTCTGACGGGATGTTCAAGCAAAGCACCAAAATCAGCAGTTTGCTTCCTGAGGAATGACAAGAACAGAGTAGGAATTAGGCAGGGTCATGGAGAGAGCTTCTCTTTGCCGAGGAGCCCGCAATCCCCCCTCTGAGTGTGGCACCACCAACCACAAACAGATGCCAAGGCAGCCAGCGATTAAAATGAAGGATTAAAAATGGGATTTTGCCACTCAACTCAAAAGCTTAAATCAATGTACACTTGTAGAGATGGAGTCCGAGTGTCTCCTCTGCCCTGCACCCTCAGGAGGTGAAAGAGAGGGATCAGCACTCTGGCTTTGCACATCCAACACCAGCCCTGTCCCCAAAATCTTACCTGTGAGCAAAGGGACTGAATTCTGGGGCATTTCCCTCTGCCACAGGCACACCTGGCACAGCTCAGCCACTGGAAAAGCACCTGGGATGGTACCAGGAAACTCCAAATCCCATCCCAGCAGTGCCACCAGCTCCTCACTTTGCAGGGTCATGGAACAACTCTTCCAAACAAGCAGGTGTCCCCACACTGCTCTCAAAACATGACTGTGACTTTCCACAAATAATTTTGGACTGATTTGATCTTCCTGGGAGAAATAACTGTGAGACATTCCCAGAATAACTTTCAGGTCAGACCTGCCAGGCGAAGACTCAGGGTCAAGAGCATCCTTTCCTTCTCCTGCTCAAAACTTTAAAACACATATTCCTGCTTCCTCTCTCCTCGGTTTTTTTTCTCCTTTGAACCTATGCAGCCACTGAGGAAGAGAAGGAAACAGCAGGATTTTCCATGGTGCTGTTGTAGGAGAAGGTCACATGCCAGGCTTCATTCTGGGATCCCACAAAGTGTGCAAGGCGGGAACAGATTCCACATGTCCCAAACGTGCAGGCAGCCCCATGCGGCTGGAAAACCCCTGAGAGGAACATTTCTTCCTGGTGATGCCCACCCGCATCCCCAGGAACTGGGCTGCACTGGAATCACAAGGAAGCATTTTGGTTCACCAAATTCCCCATGTGGGGAGCTGGGAATGAGCCTGGACGGAGGGAAGGGATGGACAGAGCAGCACCTTCTCTGAAGGGATCTGGGAGTGTCCCAGAAGCTCCTGCTGAGACACCTGAGGAGAGCCAGGCTGTTCCCTGCTCCCGAAGGGAGGCAGTGCCAGCAGTGCTTTCCCAGCAATTAGCAGCCAGTAATTAGTCTGATTCCTCCAAACAGGAGCTAAAATGAATGGGCAGCAGCCAGAGCAGCGGGAGGCTCCATCTGGAAATGCCACATGTGAGCAGGGACACTGTGTCCCCTTCCCAGCTCCTCACGGCACCTCTGGCAAAAGGACGCGCCCTCCCCATGGCTGGGAATCTCCAACGCAGGGACAAGAGCAGTTTTGCCTCTCTCGTGGGAGCGTTTTGCCGCTGCTGTGGGAGGGTTTTTCTTTCTCTGAACCACTCAAAACATCGTTAGGGAATGTTAATGCCTCATTACAAAGTAGGGTGGAAAAGCAGAGTTCAAAAGGCCAGTCAGGAAAGCCCAGCAGTGCAGAATGGGATGAACTGGGGAGACTGGAGCCAAATCTAGCCTTGCAAATTCCTGAGGGTGAACCGACGGCAGAACCTGCTCCTCCCTTAGAGCCTGGCAGGTCCTCACATGGCCAATGAAACCACATCAAACACCAACAATAATGGATTAAATCACACGGAAACCTCACCAAATGTTTACTGAAGGAACAAAAATTGGAAAAGCCGCGGTGGGCAAGTCTCCTGCGAGAACAGGCCGGGATCCCAGGTTTGGGTGTCAGTCTGGTCAAAACGATTCCCTGTGTGCGGCTAACAAACCTGGTGTGATCCAACAGTCCGATACAGGCAGGAGGCTCCTGTATTTCATATTCCATGAGGGATAAAAACCCCAGCTCAGCATGCAGAGATAATTGGAGCCTGATGTTATCAGCTGCTGAGCCACCCTGCAAGGCAGAGTTTGAGTGCAATGTTGTGACACATTTTGGCTGCCTTGTCATGTTTTGACGTGTCACGTCCCATTGCGTGAAGCACAGTAACGCGAGACAGCTGAAATTCCCCGCTGGAGCCGCGGCACACCAGGAGCGGCCTCCTGGGAAATTAAATTGGTGCTGGCGACTCTCTGGCCATCCCTCTGCAGCCGATAATGAAAGCCCGTGGGCAGGGAAATGGAGCCTCTGGAGCCTCTCTCCTCAGCTCTGTGTTTCAGGTGATGGGGACGGGGGTGACACCGGAGCAGTGGGAGTCACCTCGTTATGCAACACCTTCCACTCCAGCAAAACAGCTCTGACCGGGACACTGTCCCCAGCTGTCCCCAGCTGCTCCTCCCTGCCACGGCCTCAGGCAAATCCAGCCACAGCCCGGGTGCATCCCACAGGCCTTAGGAAGGTATGGAAACAGCAGAGGGAACGCAAAGAGGAACCGCAGTGACACCATCCCTGTCCCAGCTCCAGCCAAGGGCACCATAAATCCGTGTAATTCCATGTAAATCCATGTACACACGGGGAGAGAGGGACGACGGGAAGCAGCTGGCAGAGGATGAGCCATGAGCATCACCCTGCCCTGTGCCACCCATCCCGGCAGCTGAATGGGCACAGGTGACCACAGGAGCTCTCTTCCCGAGGGAAGCTCCCGGGCCGGCAGCGGGTGCTGTCCCAGCTCCTGGGCGTGCCCAGAGCCGGAGCACTGCGGCTCCTCCCCGGCACAGAGGAGCAGCGGGGACGGGGCGCATCCTGCTCCGCTCCCAGCCTCGGCTCTCCCTCTCCCGCTCCGATGCCCCGAGGCTGCCGGGAGTCGTGAGTCAGTGGCACTGAGAGCGCTGCCAGCCAGCAGCACAGCGAAATTAATTACAGCGGGGCCAGGCTGCGCGCTTTAATTAGGGACCCGGTGTTCATGAGCTGCTCGGATTAGCTCCTTCCACCGAGACAGTTCCTGTCAGTCATCCCCCAAAGCCTTTTTCCAGTGACTTTCCCGCCGTGCAGCTCAGCCGTGCCCTGACTGATCTATGACAAAGCCCAGCCGCTGTCAGTCCCTAGGCAGGGCAGGGCCAGGGGGACGGGCAGGAGGGGATGGGGCAGGAGGGGATGAAGCCGTGGGAAGCTCAGGTGACCCTTTTGTCCCCAGCCAGGCTGGGTGTGCTGTGACAGAGACCCCAGAAACCCTGCCATGGCTTTCCCTGCTCCTCCAAAATCCTCCTCCAGTGCCTGGTGTCCAACCAGCAGCTGAGCCTGCTCTCAGCGTGTCCCAGACCCCAGTGGCCACCAAGTGCCATGAGCCACCCAGACCTTGCACCCGGATATTTTGAATTGTTTGTGTCCCTGGAGCACCAAGTTCAGCTCTGGCCGTGGGCTCCTTCCTTTTCCAGGAAAAACACCCGCTGCCCTTAGGCCAGAAGGACAGGAGACATTCAAGGCCAGGTTGGACAGGGCTTGGGGCAACCTGGCATAGTGGAAGGTGTCAGGGGGTAGAATGAAATGAGCTTAAAGGTCCTTCCCAACCCAAAGCATTCTGGGATTCTGTGATTCGCGGGTGTCACAGGGAGGATGGAGGTCAGAAGGTTCCCAGTCTGCCCATTCCCAGAACATGCCATGCTCAATTCCCAGTGGAGAACAGCATCCTCCCTTCACCTTCCAGGCAGACCCATCCTGAGTTCTGTATCTGCAGTGAGCTCCCACCATCACTGGACACTGGATCCCCCACCTCCAGCTGAACTCTTCCACCTCAGGGCTCCTCTCAGAGCTCATCCCTGAGGAAAAGGCTCTTGGAATGACACCCATCCCCTTCCCTCTTAGCCGAGAAACCATCCC
The DNA here is from genome assembly GCA_013398015.1 of Oreocharis arfaki. Lineage (NCBI taxonomy): Eukaryota > Metazoa > Chordata > Aves > Passeriformes > Paramythiidae > Oreocharis > Oreocharis arfaki. Next base: position 139,479 of record VZRR01000600.1, read on the forward strand.
TCTTGCAGAACGTGATTAAAACTCAACTCGAGAGTTCCTGTCAAAAGCAAAAGATGAAAGGAATTCCAGAACCTGGAACCTTCAGTCCCTCCAAGACTTTGGCTTTGAGTTTAGCATTTGTTCCTCCAGAGCTTTCTTAAAAGCCAGGAAGCTCCTTCAGTGGAGCTGCAGCGCTTCCCCTTTGCCATCCCCGAGTATTCTGACTCATGGAACTGGAAGCAATTAAAGCGGGTCCATTATCTGCCTCTCCGCCGCTCCCCCGGGCCACCGCCTTGTCAAACGTGGCAATTAGAAAGAAAAGGCTCCGGGGGCCTCCAACAGATGCTTTGCAAACTTTTTTCAGGAGGCCGAAGCGAGCTGCAATTTGGTGTCGTTTGCAGAGCCACGGCCTCTCGCTACTGCTCTGCTCTGGCCTCGATTGATTCGGAGATATTCTAATGTGGCTTTCCTGCAGCGGAGGGTCAATAACCATCTGAATTCTCTCCCGCTCCGACGGAAAGGGAGTGCTTTACAATACAAAGCCTTTTGCCGATGCACACGGCGTTCTGCCTTTGTTTATAGTAGGGACACACTGGAGCTGCCGAATTCCCGGCTCGGAGTGGGCATCGTTTGAAATTCCGTGGGCATCGTTTGAAATTGCGCACTTGGCCGCTCCCGGCGCCTCCCGCTTTGTCCTGCGGCCAAAGGTGGGGCTGTGCCGGTGCCACAGGGAAGGGGGCAGCGCTTTGATGCCTTCCAAGTGAAGGTGAATCGAGAGGTCAATGAGGAAGGACAATTGGTTCGGAGTACTCTGGAGTTTCCCTCCCTTCTGCTGCAGAGAGGAAGGATGGAGCATGATGGTGCAGCTGGAGCGGCTCCAGCTGGAAGGAGAGGACGGGGGTGAAGCTTTGCCACCGTAAAACGCCGGGGACAGGCACCAGAGTCACAGCTCCGGGGCACTGAGGCCCGGGGCACTGAGAGAGCAGGTCCCTGCCATCCTCAGGCAGCTGCACCACAACATTTTGGGTCTGAGGCAGGTCCTGGGGCACCTCTGCATCTCCGTGGGGATGTTGGGGTGTCAGAAACCCCTCTTAGGTGGGGTAGTCAGCGAGGTCACTGGGGTGAGTGTGCTCTGGGGTTCTGAGCCGCTCCCCAGGCTCTGCTGGGGATGCTCCATGTCCAGGGGCTGGAGCTCGAGCCCCGACTCACACGAAAACACCCATGATGAATTCCAGCGGCCTTAAAACAGGGAGCTAATCCCCTTTTGGATACCCTTGGCGGGCCGAGGCAGCAGGAATGGTGCAGGCAGGTTTGGCACACCTCCTGTGTGAGACCCGTGCCAGCTCTGCCTGGAGCTGCTGGGATATGAGAGGCAATAGGGGCAGCAATTGAGGCACCTGAACCCCATCCCTGACCTGTCCCTCGTCCCACATCCTCTGGGACTGCATCCAAACCCATTAACCTTCGGGACGGCGGCGCCCTTCCTTGCCTTTGGCAGCACAGCCCCTCTGGAACATGCAGGCTGTGCCCTGAACAGGATTTGAGCAGGAAAAATCCCAGCTGCGGCCAGGACTGAAAGGTCATTTCCGTAATGCATCCCAGCAGGGAGGCAGGCAGTAGCTGTGCCGTTTCCTCACTTCGGGGTGTTCATTTTTCCCTCTTAAATCACACTCCCTTAATGCGATTTTTGGACTTAATATTGCAGGGATACTTGGAAGGGAAGAAGGTAAAAACGAGTTATATCTTGTGCAATTCTTCCACTCCATCCTCCCAAACCTCCAGGGGGGTTTCAACGCTGATTCTTCAGCATCGCTCGGGGCTGAGCTCCACAGCTCATTCCAGGAGCTCATGGCAGCACAAACCTTCCCCGGGACAGCTCCATCCTTTCCTGGGATATGCCAAAGCAGCTCCCGCTTGTGGGGCTCCCCATCCCTGCCAGTGGCCCTCCCACATTCCCAAAATTTTAGCAGCAGCCTGGATTTAGCCTGAGAACATTTGGTCAGGGTTACGCTTTTGGTGCTTTGCCAGCATTTCCCTCGGCAGCAGCAGGGAGAGGAAGGAGAAGGGCAGAGTGAACAGTTTGTATTTCAGCCCATTTGAATGAGAACTCGACAAGGAGCAGAAAAATTAAAGTTTCTTCTGTAGCCAGAGGGTTTTCATCTCGCTGAATTCCCAAGGCTCGCTGCAAGGCACGGAGGTGTGAGAGCCGCTCAGAGAAAAGGTCACCAGAACCCTTCCGAGGGAAATACCAAGGGATTTAACCCCAGGAGTCATCAGGTCCCCGGTTAACAACAATTATCAATTATTACAGCCCAGGAGTGCCTTGGGAGGCCAGGGAATGGGAAAAGTCCTGATCCCAATAAAAGAAGGTGAGAAAAGCGCAAGGGAGCCAGGCCAGGGACATTTGGGCTGGGCTGAGATGGGATCCAGCAACAGTCAGGAGTGGGAATGCAACTCTAAATAATGGGAGCGTTTCCCTGGCCCTCCTCCAAGCCCTGGGCAAACAGCGAGGCAGAGCTTCCTTGGCTCCCTAATGGACATGAAACCTTCCTTCTCCTCTTCAGGATTCTTCCAGGCCCTAGGTCCTTGTGGGAGTGCTGCTGCAGACGTTTCTGCTGTACTTCACTGCTTTTCCTCTTCGCTGCAGGGGTGGGAGGGCGGTACTTGGGATAGAAGGGACCAGGGTGGAGGTGCGGATGGAATCAGGAAGAGATTTAGAGATCTAGATGGAATTTTTCAGAATTTAGATGGAATTTAGGTGGACTTGTGCAGAAGTTCAGAAGGACTACTCCAGAGGTTCAGATGGACCACTCCAGAGGTTCAAAAGGACTTTTGCCATGTTTTAGATGGATTTTTGCTGAGATTTAGATGGACAATTCCAGATCTTCAGATGGACTTTGCAGAGGTTCAGATAGACTTTTGTAAAGGTTCAGGTGGAAAATTGCAGAGATTCAGATGGACAATTGAAGATGTTCAGATGGACAATTCCCGGGGTTCAAAAGGACTTCTGTAGCATTTTAGATGGGCTTTTGCAGAGGTTCAGATGGAAAATTCCAGAGGTTCAGATGGACTTTTTCAGAGATTCAGATGAACTTCTGCAGAGGTTTCAGCTAGACCATTGCACATATTTAGCTGCACGACTGCAGGGGTTCAGATGGACTTTTGCAGAGGCTCAGATGTTCTGCTCTGTCCCTCAGAGCCCTACCCTCTGCCTGCTCTCAGGCCCCAAGCTGAGCGTTGCAAAGATCCCTCCCCGAAGTCCCTGGGATCCCTGAGCGGCAGCAGCTCATTCCCAGTCCCTCTCCGTGTTTGCTCAGGGTGGCTCTGGGCTGGCTGCCAGGCTCCATTATTTGGGATTTAGGAATGCTGAATTGCAGCTGCCAGCTCAGCTGGGCTTGGGAATCTCACCATGAACCCCTCGGTGCAACAAATCCCGTGCCCAAACATCCCCTGCCCTTCAAGCAGAGATGTCATCACAGCTCACAGTGCCCAGTGAGCAGGGGCATCTCCCTGATCCTTCAGCCAAGCTGCAGCAGGAGGTCACAGAAATAGCCATGAGATCACAGAATTATGGAATTGTTTGGGTTGGGAGGGACCTTAAAGCCCATCCAGTGCCACCCCTGCCATGGCAAGGACACCTTCCACTGTCCCAGGCTGCTCCAAGCCCTGTCCAGCCTGGCCTTGGACACTGCCAGGGATCCAGGGGCAGCCACAGCTGCTCAGGAAAATCCATTTTAGTGCCTCCCCTCCCTCATAGGGAACAATAAATAAGGACTTGGCCAACTCTACACAGGTCAAAGGTGGTGTTTAAAATGGTTTTCATGAAAACAGGAATAAACTTTGAGGTTCTTAAGCACTGAAAACCGGACCTAGTTATCCCTGTTTCCTATGGATAAGCATTAGAAAATCCTATGGATACACCAGCCCATTTCCCAGTGAGTGCTGCTGCCAGTGCTGGGCTCTGCCCCTCACCTGCTGGGGCTCTCTCTGCCAGGTCAATCAGCACAAGCAGAATTTTCAGCTCTTCTCATGTAACATGGAATAAATCTGCGTGGTTGCCACCTGTCCTCTTTCCATTCATGGCATATCTGGAAGGGGAAAGCTCCTGACCTTTTACAGGGAGAAGATTATGAGCTTAAAGTAAAACATGGGAAATTCCTGTGGAAAAGGCCTCTCAGTTGGGTTTATTGCAGTTGTGGGCTTGACACAGTCCAACCCTGGTCCTTTCTGTGCAGACAGTGCAGGTCCCAGGTGCTGCTGCCCTGCCCAAACTCCCAGTATTCCCTTTTCCTTCCTCAGAGGTGGGCTGGTTTCCCCACTGCATGCAGGAGTGTGGCCCTTTTCAGGACGTGATCATGTCTGGAGCTGGAATAACCATGGACGTGTCCAGTTCTCCTGAACACACAATGCAAGGTCTTGTCCTGGTGTCCTCTCCACCCGTGTGACACCACAAAGCCCCTGCACCACAGCAGCAGGCTCTGGACCCCGTGGAGCACATGGGATTTGTAGGGATTTGGCTCGGAGCAGGTGAGTTTGACTTGATCCTTTGCCAGGTACCAAATTCCACAGTGACAGCGGGAGGAGGGGCCAGAATCTCCTGGAGATGCGCAGAGCAGGGGACAGGCTGTGCCAGAGGCAGGGATCCAAGGCTGTGGGAGTTGGATGAGAGGCAGAAAAAGCCCACAGTGCCCAAAGGGAAGGTGAAAGCACATGGCCTGGAATGTGCCTTTGGAGAACTTGAGGCACTCCTGGGGAAAATGGGCACAAAAAGGGGAAGACAATGGGCAGGAAGGCTGCAGGACAGGGGGACATCCCTGAAAGCTTCCAGGTACCTGCTGAGCTCTCCAAATCCACCTGAATTAATCTTGGAGAGCAGCTCTGAGTAACTGCTGTGATCCTGATCCACCTCCCAGAGCTGCAACGGGCACCTGCCAGGCTGGGCCTGGCTACACTGAGCTCAGGGGGCTGAGGAGGAGGGAGGGCTCCTCCCTCACAGCCTGGCAGAACCAGATGGGTTGGAAGGAGTCCATCTTTAAGGTGTCTTCCCACCCAAACCATCCCAGGTTATATGAAATGTCACAGCTGCATTGTCTCCAAGTGACAGCCACCAATGGCCACGGTATTGTCACAGCTGGCACAGGACTGTGGAATGGTTTGGGTTGGAAGGGACCTTAAAGCCCATCCAGTTCCACCCCCTGCCTTTGCCAAGAGTCCCATAGCCAAACCCCCACCCAGCCCAGTAAAGCCAAACCCAGCAGATCCCTAAGAACAGACCAGCAAAGCCGTGCCTGGTGCCAGTACTGTCCTGAGGGCATCCTAAGCGGTCCCAATCCTCATTCCCATCCCATCCAGATGGGATGCATGCAGCACGCTGCACGAGCAGGATCATGTGTGATCTTGCCACCGTTCCATCCCCACGCTGGGGAGAATGAAGTGACAAAATATTCATTGTGAATCACAAGCAGCTCCTGCAGAAGTCAGAATTATCTGTGCCATATCTGTAAAAAATCATGGCCAAACAGGTGACCAGAGGAAGGAAACTCAGGTTCCTGAGATGATTTAGGTCTCCCGCATGGAGCACAAAGTACCTCAGGAATGCTTCAAAACCTTCTCAGGAAGAAGGAGAGTTTCCTGCAGCTCCAAACCTGGCGTTGGTGGCTGCTCTGTGAGTGAGTGACTCAGAGAGAGGAAAGGTGAAGCTCCAGATGGAATTTACACCTGCTCCTCGCCAGCCATCTGGGACTGCACCCCCTGCCAGCTGCAAATCCCACCCCCACAGCTTCTGGAAGAGCCCCTTTGCCCGAGGCAGCATTTTCCTCGGTTTTCCTCTAAAATAACATTATCTCAGTTTTTGCTCTCAGCCCCAGCATCTGCATCATGTGGAGTGAGGGATGAAGTTTAGGAAAGAGCCTGGAAGGGGAAGTTGTTCCAAACATCCCCCATGGCCTCAGCTTGGTTGTGTGTGTGTATGCAGAGTGGGCAGCTCAGCTCTGGGCAGCTCAGGCAGGGCAGGGAGGCACAGAACATTCCAACTCCAACCTTGGACACAGCCATGCTCCCAAAGAACAGCTGGAAATGACAACATGGGAGAGCAGACACTGGAGATGACATTCTCTGCCCTGCCCACAACTTGCTGCTCCCCTCGCCGAGCCTGGAGGACCAGAGCTCTCCAGATATCCCAGGGTTTGTCACCTGGAGCAAAGGAGGAGCAGGGGAGGAGCAGAGCTGTGCAATCATCCATGAGGTCTCCACCTCAATGCTCCCTTCAGCAGGCTCGGGACATTTCTCCTCCCCCCTGGGACACCCGGCCTCTCCAGCCTGGCCATGATCCCCTGTTGGAGTGAGAATTCCTCT
>VZRR01000601.1:0-14780 GCA_013398015.1 Oreocharis arfaki
GGCAGCGCCGGCCGTGTCGGCCCTGCGCTGCGACATCTCGGGGATCTTGGAGGCCGGCGCCTCCGCCCTCCGCAGCCCCGGCTCCTGGGGCTTGCCGAGGGTGATCTCAGTCCTCCTAGGGGTGGGCTCGGGGGGTTTGTGGCCCACATCTGCTCGTTTGAGGCCGAACCGCGACAAGCCCGAGGTGGAGTTCTCCACCTGCTTGGATGAGATGTCAATGGAGATTTCTGTTCTTCTGGACACCGGCTCGGGCAGTTTGGGTCCAGAGAGCTCCACTCTCCTCAGAGGGGGCTTGGGGGATCTTTGCACTGTGGGCTCCGCATGTCGGGTGGACGGCTCCGAATTCCTGGCGCCGAGTTCCTGGAATTTCTGCGTGGAGCTGGACACGGTGGACCTGAGGAGGGTGTTCGGGGCCCGTCTTTGTGGAGTGGAGGAATTTGAAGACTGATCTACCTCCTCGACCTCAAAGGATCTTTTCAGAGCTGAAAAACATGAAAAGTGGTTCAGGATTTAGTTACCACCCACCTGAGCGTCTCCAGAGATGCTTACAGACACTGCACAAGGCTCATAAATCCATTTCTGCTCCTCCATCCCAGGATTCATCATCCATTTAAGCAGCTGGGGATCGAAGGCCAGGCTCTGTCTCTTCAGACAAGTTAAAAACCCAGTAACAAAACACACCAGAGCCAGGAAATTCAGCCCCAGAGCAGAAATCATCCTCACACTGCCCTCCATCCCACACTCAGAGGGGAGCAGAGGGTCCCACCATGGTCTGGCAGAGCAGAGCAGGGCACTGGATTTGGGGGAAGCTGGTGATCCAGCTTCCAACACTTTCCCTCTCACATCCAAAGGATTCACAGATAAACACAGGCTTTCCTGTGACCACTGCCAGCAAAATCCAAGTTGGGAACAGGAAAACAACCCCAGGAGAGCACCAAATCCATATAAACGCAGCAAGAAAACCAAAAGTGGCAGGCACAGAAGCTCATAATCTTAAAAACAAACCTAGAGAACACATGAACCAGAGACTGAAGTGTTTTGAGCACATGGACTTGAGACCCTGGTACAAGGAAGGGGACAACTGACCCCTGCTCCACACAGGATCCATCCAGCAACAAAAGGCCAAACTCCATGGAAAGGGAACCACTGCTGGATCCAAATGCCACAGGCTGTAAATACCCTCTGTGCCTTGCAGCACCCAGACAGGCACAGGGTCAGGGCAGGAAGAGGCACAGCCCGGGCATCCCAAAGGAGCCTGCACGAGGCGAGGCTGAGCTGCTGTGGTGACAGCCACACTGCTGATGGCCAGCACGAGCATCAGCAACGAGTCCACCTATCCTTTACATCAACAGAACAGCAGCAGGGAGATTCAGCCTTTAAAAAACTGGGCTTGAGATCCCACAGGACATCAGGATCCTAGGGAGACACTGGAGCACAGCCTTGCCTCATCCCGGGATGTCCTCCCACCCCTGGGGTGGAGCTGGAGAGGAGCCACCATGCAGGAAGCATCTCTGCTCCAGGGCTGCTCTGACCCCCCTGGGGATGTGGGGACCCTCCATCCTTTGGACACATCCGTGGGCTGGACAGGAGCCATCGGTCACTGCTGGGGCCAGCTGGTGGGACAGGGAGGGGGGACCGTCCACGTGGCAGCCGCCCAGCTCTGCTCCAACGCGGCCGCTGACACCAGGCGGGGCAGCAGCAGATGTGACCTCCTCTGTCCGGCCAGCAGGGGCTGGGACAGCCGTGGTCACGTCCCCTGGCAGCAGCACAGGGAAACCAGAGGAGATGGTGAGGAAAGCGGGACCCTCGGAGCTGGGGCTCAAGCGTTGGTCAAGCCACGCCACAGGGAGACTCCCAGGGGTTAAAATGCGGGGACAAAGACTTTGGGCTGCTTTCCCTTTTGGGGGGAATACCCCAAAACTGCTCTGTATGAACCCCAGGCTGCACAGCCTGGATGGGCACTGAGGAGCCTGGGAGCAGGAGCATCCCCAGGATTTTCCATTTGGTGACCCAGCAAAGCCTCCCTGTGTTCAGAGACAGACAGACGTGAATGGACACACACCTGTGTCCCCCAGCTGTGGTTCAGACCCCAGCTTGGGAACTGCTGGGAAGCAACAGGAGTCTGGATGGGCTCCCAAGGGTGGGGTCCCAGCTGGTGTGGGCAGGGAGGGATGCACAGAGAGGTCCAGCCTCAGTGCCAGCCTGATGGGAACAGCAGCACGGCTGCTCTGGGGCTGTGGGGAGAGGAAAACACCAAAGCACAACACTCACCAACCCCCCTGTAAACCCAGGAAGGGTCCCAGGAAGGACACCGTGTGACAAAATGGTCTGTCTCGCATCTCAGAAATATCCAGACATTGGGAGAAGAAGGGAGGGAGGCAGTAAAGAAAACTGAAAGTGCTTTTTCCTCAGATTTATCTGGTTTCTGACTTCTGTGGAGCTCTCCCAGCCACGCCATCACCTGCTCACAGGGGTGGGATGCTCCCTGCAGCAGTCCCTGCCCTGCAGTCTGCGCTTGGCACAGCTCCTGCACTGCAGGTCTGTGTCCAAGCCCCAGTTCTCTGCATCCCCAGAATAATTAATCCAAAGAAAGCCTCACACTTGAGAGCTGTTTCAACATGCTCGAACTCTCAGGTCTCCAACCCTGAGCTGGAGCTCAGACCCCGGCACAGACTTTTCTACAGTTTCCCTTCTCCATCACACACTTGATCCAGAAGCTAACATTTTAGCTATATTTTTCCCCAAAATCCCAAGTTTAAAACAATGCACCAGCCAAGCCCAGTTTGCATTTTGCTGGAAACAAAGAGAACGGAAGGGATGACCCGACAGGGAGCCCTTGCCTGGCCTTGAGCAAAACTGGGTGGGCAAGAGCAGCAAAGGACACAGCCCTGGCAGCTCCCTGAGGGATGGAACCACAGTTCTGTCCACACCAGGCTCTTAAAACCTGCCTGTCACTCCTCCAGACAGCTCAGTCCCCACCTCTTCCCTTCAACAAGCAGCCCTATAACCTCACGAGAGATGCATCTTGAGGAACAGGGTAAATGCTCTCAAGGAACCCGAGAGCAAAGGAAATGCTGATGGGCGTCTTTCCTTAATGAACACTGCCCTGGAGATCTCTCAGCACCGAGTGGTTTGGGGATTTCTTTCTGACCTGCTAATGAGCTTTGGATACAAACAGCCCTGCTGCCCTCCAAGGGTTCCTGGCATGAGCCACATCCAGCATCTCTGCTCCTCTGAGCCCTGCTGCCACTTCCTGAAGAAATGGTGAGTAACCCCACGGCAGTGCTGACCCACATGGCCTTTTCTTTGGACTTTAAACTCCCCAAAGTGCCCCAACCTCCCCAACACCACCCATGTGGTCTTTCTGGAGCACAGCCAGCCCCTGTCCTTATCAAAAGGTTGGACTGAATTACAACACCCAAAAAATGGCTTTTTTCCAGGTCCTTCTGGGCCCTGTTGCAGAAAAGAGAAAAAGGTCAAAGCCCAGACACAAAGGGGTTCAAACAGCCTAAGGCAGAGCTGCAGAACCACGATTACAGTCTCAGGACAGCCAAGGCCTCCAGATAACTCCTCCCTTGTGCTGAGGGCAGGAAGGGGGTACTGAGGGGCTGGGTGAGGAACCTTCACTGCAAAGGAGAGGTAGAAATGGCTCAGCATGGATTCTGACAGCAAAATCATGAGGATCCCCTGCTCCCAGCGGCATTCCCTCACCAGCAGCGTCACTGACTTGCCTGGGGACACCCCAGGAGCTTTCTCACCCACGGCTCTGCAGGATGGGGTGTCCATCTCATGGTTTCACAGGAATTTTGGTACCCAGCTTGTCTTACTGGCACATTTGGCCACTGCCCTGAATTCAGTGTGGTCTGGAGAAGGTCAGACATCCCAGGCATGAGAAAGGAGAAGGACTGTGACCAAGAGGGTTTGTGTTTCCACCTCTGAGACAGATCCCCACTGCCATGAACGTGATCCTCGGGAATGCCACCTTCAGCAATGGTGGCCCTCGGAGGGACCGAGCCTGGCTGGAGCTCCCTGCTCAGCATTGCCTCTCTCCTCCTTGCATGAGAAGAGAGAAAGACCTCAGGAAGCACAACAACACTCAAAAAAAGAGAAAAAACTTATAAATAGTGTGTCCTGCCCAGAGCCAGGAAAGGAAAGTAAACAGCCTCTGCTCCAGATGACCCTCCTCCCGGCTTCCTGCAGGGAAGTGTCAGTATTCCCTACAAAAACAGGAGCTGCAGGCAAGCCAGGGCTCTAGGGCCCCACAGCCCACTCCCACCCCCCGTGCCAGGGTCCCACACAGGCAGCTGTGGCTAATTCTCCACATCCCCATGGGCTCCAGGTCCCTGTCACATCCCTGAGAGCCCTAAACAAGGTGACCCTGCCCTGAGCAGGGCCTGGCTGGCCACGCTGCAGGACTGTCCCCTCTATGGTATTCTCCAGGCACAAGCAGGGCTTCCCCAGCCCCACCAGCAGCATCCCACTGACTGGCTGGTGTGGGAGGCAGCTGGCAGGGAAAGTGGCGGAGGTGCTGAGCACCATCCTTCCTTCTCTTCCTGTTGGAGGTGCACGTGGGGCTGGGCACAACCTGCACTGCCTTTGGCACGTGCTTCCTTTCAACCCATTCCAGACCCATTCAGATGTCTCTGGCCCAACCCACTGCTGCTGAAGGCAGCAGCTTTCGGGCAGGGAAAACCCAAAATCCCCTAAAATGAGATTTCCAAGTGCTTCCTATCGGATGCAACCTCTGCAACAGCCCCCCACCACCATGTCTGGGTTGGGAACCACTCACTGCAATGTCCCTTCGGGGACCGGACCTTTGCAAACCTCTCAAGGTCATGGAGTTTTGCTCAGCTCTGCAGGGCTGGCCTCAAAATTACCACTGCTAATCCCTCTTTTGGATGAGGGAGGCACAAGCTCTCCGAGGTGGCTCTGCTGGCTGTGCACAAGAACACGCACTCCTGAGGACCCAAACGTGGTCCATGCCAGACAGGCACTCGGGGGCGAGAAATGTGTGCCTTCATCCTGCTCCCTGAGCTGCCACGGGGGATGAAAAGGAGAAAACACTGATTTCTCTTTCTATTTTATGCAGCAGTGCTGGGGATGGCTGCACAGTGAGGCCGCTGTGTCCTCCCAGTCACCCCCCAGCCAGGCAGCAGCAGGTCACACGGCATCAGCTAAAGCTGCTCTTTAGGGATCCTGTAAACTGGGAAGAGAGGGCAGAGGTCTGGTTCAAACCCCAGCGGCTCATGCAACAGCCAAGAGTCTTCCAGAGACGTCACAAGCAAGGGGCACTGGGGACTCCCACACGCACAGCTCAGGAGTCCCAGGCAAGCCACGGGTGCCCAGATGCCATGGAGGGATCTGGCTCCTGCACAAGGACTCCGCCTCTCCCAGCGGGAAGCACCGGAGCACACAGCGCTGCTGCCACCACGGCTCACCCCGCCTGGCTCCGGGCACCCCCCGGGGGTCAGCCAGGGAACATCGGCAACATCTGCTCCTCCTCTCCTCCCTGCTTAAACAGAATATCCCACTAACAGGCCAGCAGAGGCTTCATACAAGGAAACATCTATGCACAGAGCTCAAGAGGAGACCAAAATAAACAGCAAGGGATGCTGACTCCTCGGGGACCTGCTTCCCAGCCGGAGCCCCCAGCTCTGCCGCGGCCGCAGCGCCCAACTGCTTCCCATTAAACATCCTGTGCCCCTCACATGGTCCCTGTAACCCAGGGGTTACATTTGCTTGCTTGCTTAAGCACAGAGAGCTTTCCTTGGGGTTTTGGACACATAAGAGCCTTATGGGGCCGGGGCAGCCGGCGCCCCGTTATTTCCCACCACACAATGGCACCGTTTGAGAGCGAGGGCTCTCTCTAAACTGCTACCAGATGGTCACCTCCTGTTCTCAGGCAGGAAAGGGGGGAGGCTGCAGCTCTCATCTTTCAAGGAACCCTTGGAAACCCAGCACAGCATTCGCTGCTCACGGCCCTTAAAGCTTCCCAGAGCCCTGTCACGGGCAGCAGGGTGCTCGCGGCGCTTTTCTGCCCCAGGCTGAGAGCAGAGAGGGTTTGCCCACATTACCACGGGGCCAGCTGGGCCTGGCTCATCCAAACCCACCCTGAGGGACACAACTGAAGAGCTGCCACCACCCATACCAGAGGTGGGTGCATTGGAGTGAGCTAGAGGCTCAGTGATGGGGGCAAGTAGGGTGTTCTGCACATACCTACAGGGTGTATCCACTGCGTGTTAAACCTAAAGCTCCCACAGCAGAAAGGGAAGGGAGCTGCACCACTGCTGCAGCACCAGAGCAGGATAACTCTACCCCAGCCTCAACAACAAGGTGTTCCCAAGTCCACCAAGCCCATCAGTGGGGTCAAAATCATGGGTCTGAGATGGAAGATCCCTGGCAATGCAGGCAGCAAGCGATGCTGCACATGCCGGCAGGATTTTGTGAGTACACACACAGCTTCAAAACAGCCCGAGAAACACAGATCCCCTCTGAGAAACCAAGATCCAGAGAAACCAAGGCAGGAAATTTTAAAAGCACATTCCCCAAAGCTGCTGGTCAGCTAACATAAGAAAGAAGAGAAGTAAGGGTTGCTGAGTCTCCTCCCTGTGCTTGTGCCAGAAGGATTCACACCTTTCCTCTACCAATAAACCAACCTTGCTGCACTACTTACATAAATATATATATAGATGTATGTAGTGACACACTGCTGTTGTAGCCTGACTCTCACGCTATCCTGAGTAAGTTATGAACAGTTTATGCACAAATAAATCCTTTTTCTGACTTCACAGACAGCCTTCAAAAGAAGCTGCAGTGGATTGCACGGTCTGACACGAATCACGTGTAGAAGAAAAGGCTCTCAACGTGCTGTCACTATGCAGGGCCTTCCTGAGCGGTGTAAATGGTACCAAGAGGTGAGTTCTGGTGGAAATTTGGGGATAAATGCAAGTTCAGGGCTCTGACATCAATCAAAGCTTTTCAGGCAGCATTTCTCTCACTCACAGCAAGGTATAAAACAGCTTGAGACTGATGCAGCAAACCTCTTATTTCCCAGAAATGAACATGCAAAAGCAAAGTCAGGACTAAGAATAGAAAAAAAAAAAATTAAAATCCACGCTCAGATTAATACAAAATCCCAGCTTTCCAGTCCCTAGAATGCAGTTCTCAAAAGATTTTAGCTTGATTCTCTATTACACTTGGGTTTATATAACCATTAACTCACAGCAAAATGCTTCCAGATCAGACCAGTATATTTTACATCCCTTGTATTCATTTCATACTTGTACAGAAAATTACATAAAACCCAGGGTATCCAGCCCAGCAGATTGCATTACTGCCTCTGCCACGGGCTCACTCCAGCTCCTGTCTCCGGCCTGTGCTCCAGTTTCCCTTCACAAGGGGAGGAGGAAGGAGAGAAATAAATCTTTTCTGTGCCTCCCATGGGGCTGTAGATTTGGTTTGGTTCACTAATATTTCTAAAACGCCTTGAAATGATTACCCAGAGACAAAAGTATGATGCAGATGGTCTTGCAGAGCCCAGCCTGCCCCGTGCTGGTGCCACAGATGCCACCCCCAGGAGTCAGGAATCCCACAGAAGGGACATGGAGAGTGACTCAGGTGGGTGACCAGCCTGGGTGGCAGGGACTGGGTGATTAAATCAGTGGAGTCTCCATTTGAGAAGATGCTTTGATGGGTGGAGTTGTGACACGCTGGTTAAAAAGCTACAGAAAATGGGTAAATTGGTAAAAGGAGCAAAGGAGGGACCCAGGAGCCACTGACCCCCGCAGTGCTGCCCACTCCTGCCCACACTGCCTGCTGACTGCTGCTGTCCCTGCAGCCAGCTCTGATGGCTCTCTTGGAGGGGACACCCAGCACCGCAGTGCGAGCTGTTGTCCAAACGTCCTGAGGGCTGGCAGAGAGCAGAGCCCGCCTCCTCCTCCTCCTCCTCCTCCTCCTCCTCCCTGGCGAACTAAACGTGCTTCGAAAAATAAAATAAAACCCGTCCTTTTCACATTGCCCTGTATTTTTACTTTCAATGGCCAAGATGAAAGAAAGACTGAGTCCCAACCACAGCCCTCACCCCGCTCCTTGTCTCCCAAAGCAGTGCAGCTGACCAGTGCCACTGCCCTCACCACTGACCCCCACCACGACTGCCAGGGCTGGAAGAGGCTGCAGGGCACCCACCTCACCCTAGCAAGGGGCTGCACAGTTTTGTGATGCCTGGGTCCCAAACTGCCACCTCTACTGCCAGGAGGATGGTGGCACAGACTGCTGTCACAGTGTCCCCTGCCCTGCAAACCACAGGAGGCTGACACTGACTGTGCCTACACCTGGGCAACAGGCTGGCACCACACCCCAAACTGCCCTGGCCTGGGTGCCAGCAGCGCTGGGAGGATGCAGGGGCACACACCACCCACGGCATCTCCCCTTTTGGCACACAAACCAGCCAAGAGCCGGCTCGGAGGGACACTCTGGAGGTGTCCCCAGGAGACCCAAGGGCTGAGCTCCATCCAGCAGCCTCACAGAAGCAATCAGGGTAAAAGCCTGAGTCACAGCCATCAGGAGATGAGAGCTGCGCTGCGCAGAATAAGTTGGAGGCAGCAACAAACCCCTCCTTGCCCAAGGACTGCTCCTTCCCTGCACTGTTTGTGGCAGGGTGGGCACTGAGGAGGGGTCTCCTGCACCACGGAGGGCTCTCCCACACTGGCACCCGCACAGCAGCTGGGTACAAGCTGCTGGTGCCACCAGAGGGCCAAACAATACCCTGCAGGTGTGAAAGGAGAGGTGGCCAGGACACAAACCTATGCCTGTGCTGAAGGGCATGACAGCCCACCAAGAGCTCCCCTGATGGACCCTGACCCCCACCAACCAGGCACAGCCCCACCAGGAACTGAACTCAGACCCACTGACTCATTTTACAGGCTTCAGACGGGCTTAACCAGGATTTAGGGTCACTTGGCTTGTTACCTCCACGTCGCATCTCTAAAGACCGAAGAGGTGCCAGAGCTCACTGCAGCAGGAGGGGACAGGGAGGTTGGGAAAGAGCCTGCATGATAATCCTGCAGAAAGATGCTGCCTTAAATATCAAAGTCAGAAACATGAATATCTGGAGCGATTACAGGCTCTGAAGTTTCCATTATTGTCTTTGGATTCATGACATGTCCCAGTCCAGGCTTTTGTGGCTGCTGTCTGTCCTGGCTCCTGGCAAAAAGTGCTCAGCAGCTCCCTGCAAGGAAGGGCAGCAAACCAGAAATAAAACCAGCACCCAGTGAGGCCATGGGGCACCCAGAGGTGCCAGGTTAATGCCTGGCAGTAATTTAGCCCCAGGTTTGCTGGCATGATTTGGCCAAGAGACAGAGCCGTGGTCACTCAGAGCTATCAGAGCTGACCCAACGTGTTCCAGACGTGCTTCCCACTCACTCCACTGCCCTAACCCACCAGGAGGCAACAAACAAACAGTGAAGCATTTTAGGTGAGTCCCTTACTAAGGGAAAGGTGCTACCAAGACCCCAGAGGCTGCAAAGAGCCAGCGTGGTGTACGTGCTGCAGCCCCTGACTCACCTCCAGGCACCAGCGCTACGCTTGCAAAACCAGAGCAGCTGCCCTTGGTCCGCTGTAAAGACTCATCCCCTCCCTGTCCCCTCCCACCCAGGCTCCTCTGAAAGGTCTCTTTATGATCAGCACAGCGCTGTGCTCGCTTTGCCCAAGGCTGGTCCCACGAGGACAGAGGAGCTCACCTGTGCCAGCTCTGGGAGCCCTCCCTGCTGTCACACAGCCAGGGACACTGCAGAGGGTGCCCAGCCCAAGGACACACAGCTCCTTGCATGACATGGCTGTAAACAACAACCTCTGGATGATCCTACATCCTAACCAAGGCCAGAGGCCATGCCCAGAGCCCAGTTCACGTGGACAGAGAGATCAGTGTCCTCTTCTTCCCTTTCCCACTCCCTCACAACCTTTTTATTCCCAGAGAGTTAGATATACACAGGGAAAACCCCAACCCACAGCAGCAGGTACCCACTGCTGTGACCAGGCAGATGCAGCTTTTTGACTCTGTGGCTCGAAGGCCAGTTCTGCAGGGGAAGACACAGAACTTCCCTTCCCACGGGCACCTTCCTCCAGCTCCTTCCTCTCCCACCACATGAGGATTTGGCAGAAAGCTCCTGTCCAGCCCATCCTTCTGTCTCACGCTGAGAAACATTGATGTGGAAGAGAGAAAACTCTCCAAAGTGGCTGTAAAGCCCAACTTTGAGGGTATCAGAGGTGACTTTGCTGCCTTGGAGCACCAGCTACATCAACGAGCAGCTCTAGCTCTGCCCACACCAAGCTGGTGATGAAGAGCTCCAGAAGAAACCAGCTGCAGTATGACTTTTTGGGGCCAGCCCAGGAAATCCAACAATTGAGGAGCTTTGCTTCACTCCTAGAGTTGGGATGATCCGAGATGTAAATCGGAAAGATCTTTTTTGCGTTTCCTTTTCCAGGCATTGAGCCCTGGCACACGAGGGACCGTTAGTCACACGCTCAGCTCCCAGCCCAGCGCTCATCCTGCGAACCCTTGGGCTGGGCTTACGGGGCAGACCTCAGACCCGAGTGAGACGCTCACACAAACACAAGGCACCTCCCTCTTCCCCTCCAGGGCTTTCCACTCTGCTGAATTCGAGGCACATCACCCACACGGCGCTGTGACCGTCCCGCTGGCGCGTTCCTGCTAATATTAGCCCAGGGCTGAGTCCCAGCATCCGCAGCACGCAGCTGCAGCTGCTCCCCGGGGCAGCAGGAACGCTGGCCCTGCACAGCCCGGGGATGCACCACAGCCACGTGTCCCACAGACATCCCCGGCATTCGCTCAAGGAAATTTTAAGGACGAGTCCCTGAGTTTTGTGCACGTAGAAAAGTCTATTTATAAGGCAGCGCCCTCCTGAAAAACGAGATGGGCGATGGTTTTTTGGTGAGCCTTAAAACCGGGACATAACTTAGCATGAGTTTGTACTTTGTTGAGACAAAGTCTGCTGGTGAAATACCAAAAAAACCCTACACTGGGTGGTAAGAGAAGTAGTGTCTGAAAAGCGTGCAATAGTAAGGAAGAATAAATAAATGAAACAGCCAGAGAAGCCTTCTGACCAGCAGTGTCCTGTCCTGGCAGGGCTGGATGCTCCCCTCCCAGCTCCACAGCACTGCCAAGGCTCACCCACCAGCCAGCAAACGCTCCCCAAGGGAGCTGGGCTCTGAGCAATGGGAAAATCGGAGATTAAGAACCATCAGCAAACGCTGTCTCATGGTTTCTGCCAGAGCAAAGCTGCCAGCCTGTGCCCCCACCAGGCTCTACCCCCTGACACCCCAGAGAACCCCTCTCCACACACTTGCAGCCCTGCTCAGCATTTCCACCGGGCACAGTTTACACCCACTGTGACAATTTGTGTTTCAACATTATGAGGAAACTAATCTGGTGTTGACTGACAGCACTGGCAAAGGCAAGGAGTGCTTGGCATCACTGCTGCCAACTCACCACCAGCAGCTGCCAGCAAAAACGTGCCTCAGTTACCCTGGGACTCGGCTCGGCACCAGCCACATCCCACCAGCACGAGGGACTGGAGCAGATCTCCCCTCTCCTCCTGCTAGGCAGCAGATCCTGAGCACACAGTGCTTTGCACCTCTAGCAGGAAGATGAGTACCACGCTGTGGAATTATCTTTGTGCAGCATCACAACCAACCAAAGCCGCGAGCAGGAGCATCCGCCCCCTCCACAGCGGAGCACCGCGGACACCAACGCTCCCGCATCGCCCAGCCTGGGCTGGGCCAGGGAGGTTTGGGGTGCACGGATTGTTAACACACTGCACAGGCATCTCACCAGGTTGATTTAGCTTCCTCCAGCTTCCTTTCCCTGCAGCTCAGGGTCTGTGCCTGAGCCCCGGGGAGCTGAGGGACCCACAGCCCCCTCTGAGGCAGGGGTGAGCTTCGGAAGCGCTGCTGCAACCAGGGCTGAACCAGCCACGCTCCTGAAAACCTGCCAGAATCTATAAACCCAAGGGCAGAGCTATTATGCTCTGTAAATCCTGGCAAACCACAGCCTTAATGATGCTCTGCCCCATTAGAGACGAGGAAGCTTTTGTCAGTCAGATAAGGGGGATTAGAATCATAGAATGGTTTCGGTTGGAAGACACCTTACAAATCATCTATTTCCAACTCCCCTGCCATGGGCAGGGAACACCCTCCACTAAACAAGGCTGCTCAGAGTCCCATCGAACCTGACCTTGAACGCTTCCAGGGATGGGACATCCACAGTTTCTCTGGGGCAGAAGTCCCTGGACTTTTCTAGTGCCCTCCGGCAGGAGCTGCTGGTCGGGGCAAGATGGGCACTGAGACCATCCCCACCACAGCATCAGGCACAAGGAAGAACACACTCTGCTGTGCTGTGTTTCCTTCTCACATGTTGCTTTGATCTGGAAACTAATCTGGAATCAAGTACCTGGTACTGCTTCCCTCTCCCAAAGGACCCTCACACCCTCCTCAGGCTCCCTGAGGCTGCAGCTCCCTGCCTGCTGCAACACAGCAGGGACAAGAAACCAGGCAGGGATGCTGAGAGGAAAACTGGCACGGATGCTGCGAGGAAAACAGGCAGGAGCAGCCAGGGTGACTGGGGAGGGCAGGCAGTGTGTGACTGGCAGAACAAAGAGGGCTCTGGATGATCTGGTGTTTCTGCTCCATGGTATTTTTGGCAGATCTTTCCTGCTTGGCCAGGGGCTGCGTGGGGTTGATGTACCCACCCAGCCGACAGGAACACTGCATCTCCTGCCCTGCGGGCTAGAGATTAATTGCCTGCTTTTTGGGAAGCTGCTGAGCAACCCTGAGAGCTAATTAAATTGTGAAACAGTAGCCCAGATCCCTGCTCAAGGGCAAGGCCAGACCTTTTGGCTTCGGATGCACGGAGCTTTCCCCAGCCTCTCCCTGCGCACAGGCAGGAACTACAAAGCGCTCCACAGACGGAAAATAAAGGCACTGCGGAGCTGCTCGGTGCCACCGAGGAACACACACAGCCCAAACAGGCAGCCCCGGGGCCCTCAGCAGAGCCTTTATCGTATCCGAGTAGGGAATTACTCATTCTTCGGAGATTTAAATGCAATTGGGGCAGCGAGAGGGAAGCTGTAATTACATCAGCGCTCGCGGCCGTGCGGTGGGGAAGCTCACGCGTCCCTCAAGGACAGTCACAAAGGCGCCCTTGAACCCCGAGCACCAAAGGGGTGGTGGCATTCGGGTCACTCTGTGCCCCAACACTTGTTAGTTCCAATCTCCCCGAGAGACGTGACTTCCCTCAGCCTCCCGCTATGCCCTCCGCTGCCAGCTGCAGCTGGAGCAAACCCACGGGCTGGAAATAGAGGAGGTGACCGTGTCTAAAGCCTACGACAAGGACTGCAGAGACCCCAGATTTGCCACCCGTTTCCTGCCTGACCTGGAAGAGGAACCCTTGTGCTCTGAGCTTCCTCGGCTTCCCAGCAGGAAAAACAGCAGAGCGCTGCTTTCCCGAAGGCCAGGCTGGGTTCTCCAGGAGGCGGTGGAGGCTGAGCCTATAGCCGTGCACACGCAGCCCCTGGATAAGCTTTCACCGCGGCCCCCACATCTCCGCTATTTCTTGTAGGTTTTTTTTCTTTTTTGGGTTGGTTTTTTGGTGTTTTTTTTTCTTTCTTTTTCTGTTTTGTTGGGTTTTTTTTTCTAGAAACCGCTGCACAAAGCTCCGCTTGGGTCGCTGCCAGGACGTGCGAGCGCGCAGGGATGGAGCTGCTCTTCCAAAACTCTGCTCCGGGAAGATGAGCTCCCTCGAGCCGATCTCTCAACGCCCGCTTCAGGCACATCCCCCCCAGCCCTTTTCTGCCTGTCTCTGACTCTCAGACCCATCTGGCAGCAGCACGCTCCCTGCTAGCGCATTTTCTTGCCTGAAAAAACCGGAATTAGCAGACAAGAAGAGGCAGGGGCCCGGGGTGAAGACATCCCGGTCCGAACGCCAAGGGGGCTGCACGGAGAGCCTCCGTCTGCGGGCGAGTCAACGCTGCGGGCCGCTGGAGCTCTGCCACGGGACAACTGCAGAGCTCTCCAGGGCAGGCAGCTCCCGCTACGGGGATACGTGAAACTTCGGATCGTTATCCACATCCCGGCTACTCCAGGGCTGGGGTTGCACCCCAAAGCTGGGAATCAACAGAAGGGCTTGTGCCTGGCTTTTTTCAGACTTTCAGTCTGGTCAGGCGGGTGTTTTCAGTTGAAAAAACCACATAAATCAGCTCGGGAAGGGCAGGAAAGGAGAAACATCCCGTAAGACCCTGCCTTGGCAGATACCACCGGGCGCAGCCGCTCCGGACAAAAGGCACCGACAGCCCTGGGGATGCCGCCCTGGGGCATCCCGCTCCTTCCAGCCCTCCCTACCCGCGGGGTGCCACCCCCAGCCTCGGCCAGGACCCCTTCGGGTCCCACCGGGGCGTGGAGAGACTGCGGCAGCCGAGCCCGGGAGAAGCCGAGCCCAGCTCACCCCGCTCCGCCGCGGCTGCAACTCCTCCCGGCCGAGCCCCCAAAACGGCTGCTCCCGCCCGGGCTCCCTCCGCGGGTGCCCCTTCCAAGCCCCGCGCTCCCCGGCGCGCTCCGTCCGCGGGGCCACCCACCTTCGAAGTCGGAGATGATGCCCTCCAGGTGGGCGCTGACGGCCGGGTCGGCCATGGCGGGGCGCGGGGCGCTGCCCCCCGGCTCCGCGGTGCGCGCTGCGGCCGCGCGAATGGCGGAGGGCGAGCGGCTGCGGC
>VZRR01000601.1:15263-100008 GCA_013398015.1 Oreocharis arfaki
CCCTCCGCCGCGCCGGCCCCTCTGCGGGGCGGTGGCCGGGACCCCCGCCCCGCCCCGAGGGGTGCCAGGGGCACCCCCGCAGCCCCCGGGCACTGCCGGCAGCGAGCGCGTCCCGCATCGCCCCGACCCCGCCGTGCCCCTCGGCACGGAGCCCCCGGCGAGGGGTAACAGCCCGGGGTAGCGACCCAGCGCTGCCCCACGAGGGGTGGGACCAGCCCACGCGGGTGGGTCACTCCCCCGATGCTCTCCAGCATTTAATGAGCCTTTCAGTTCTCGGTTTACCCCTGTTTGGAAAGGCACAACTCGGCCACGCTCCGTTTTATAACTCCTCAAAATCAAACCAACACTAGAACCGGCCGTGCTAACCCACCACTGCCAAATCCAAGCAGCCTGCTCTGGAAAACCATCGCTGCAGCAGCAGAAGGGGCTGAAAAATTGCCCCGATGCTGAGCCCAGCGCTGAGCACTCAGTGCTGCCGCAGCTCCCTCCACTCCAGCCTGAGCCAGCGAGGCAAACGCCAGCTCTGGGCATCCACATCAGTCCCTTCCGTGACACTGCTGCCCCTTCCCCACCTCTCACACCCGCTCAGGTTGAGCATCTCGCTATCTGATGCTTCTCCCTTCCGGTGTTGATTCAGATCCTGCCCTCTTGACCCTCTTTTCATCCTCCCCGCCCTGCGTTTTAATGGCATCACTTTAAAGTGATGATACTCACCGAAATGTGTCCAGGCACATCAACAGGAAAGGAAAAATGAATGGGTTGGGCTTTTAGTCCACTTTGGGTGAACCATAAAGAAAAATTATGCAAAACAGCAGTACAGTTACTGCCTGTTACTGCAGAAAGCACGAGCTTCACCACTGATGTCACCCTTTTAATTTCACATGCTCAAAGTCTGCAAACACCACAGGCTCCCCCAGAGCTCACAGGAACCAGAAAATGAAACCAGCAGCACCGATTTCCCAGACTCAACAAGTGCCAGGTTTTCTGTTCTGTCCAAGGAAAGGCATTACTTGGAAACACGAGGACTGTTTAAACAGTCTTGAGAACACCCCTTTACAACAGAAGTGTGGTATTTTAAGGTAAGCACAGTGGGTTCCCTCCCCTCTGGCAGGCAGCAGCGCTCAGCTCCTTCATTTCTTGCTCTCCTTGCGGTGTTGGAAACCACCACAACAGAGCAGTGCAGGGAGGAAGAGCCCTGCATCTCCATGCACCACAACTGGCACCAGAAATGCCTCCCCGTGTGTGATACACGGCCAGTAAAGCTCCTTGGTGTCATCCTGGCTGAACACCACCAGCTGTTCCCGATGGCTTGGAGGAGAACAGGAATAACCATGGACCTGTGGCTCCTGTGACACTGGGTGCCGGGTCCCTGCTGTCCCCACGGCGGGGAGTGGTGGCAGCTGCCACACTGCCCAGCACCACAGAGGGCTGACCTGCCTCTCTGGCATTGATTTTGGAAAGAAAGTGTCTTTATTTTTCTCTTCCCTAGCGCTCACATGCAGGTCACATCCGCAAGCCATTTCCAGCAGGTCAAAATGTAGCTGTCAATAATTAACTTTGTTACTGAGAGAGAAAAAAACCCCACTTCGTTAAAAACTGTGGGTGACTCTCTCGTTGGAAGAACAGAATCTGGATTAGCCCTTTACAAAGTCTATTAAACATCCTGACTACACCCTGATCACAAAGTTTTAGAATGGGTTTAAAATAGGGAAAAAATGAACTAAGCAAGACAAACTAAAAATCATTATTGTAAAGAAGATTTTAAAAGAGCAATATGGGCAATCTGAGGAAGGACCAAGCACGTTTTTTGTTGTTCAGAGTCTCCCCCCTTGCAAATCCCATAAGATTCAGCGTGAGAGCCCCTGCTTGGAGTTTGGTGGCACTCTCTGAACCAGGTCACACAGGAATTGGTGTGATGCTGTGAGGGGGACTCTGAGGCCAACAGGAGGCAAGGAAAAGAAAACCACTAGAAAAAAACACAAAACATTGATGGACTGTGGTGGGGAGCATCACAACGACGTCTGCTGGTGTCACAGAGCTGGTGAAGAAGCTCAGAGCATTTCAGCAGAAGAGGCTGAGGCAGTTTGGGTCAGTCCCATCTCCCTGGGTCGCTGTGTTTCCCAAGCAAAGGCGATGTTATCATCCTGGATCTAATAAAAGTTTAGCAAATCAAGCAGCCAAGAGGAGAGCCCCGAGAAGTGTGAAATAAAATATCCGGGCTATGAGCAGGAGTTCCTTTTCATTAAAACCAGCTGGGTCGTATTGCACCCATGTGCACCTAAGGCACTGAGAGGGGGAGAGAAAGATGGAAAATTACAGCAACTAAAGAATAACAAGAAAATCCAGAGCTCTAACAGTAAATATTTAAAGCAGCAAGGTATGTAAACAGCTCACCCCATAGCACATCCCCCAAGCGCCTGCTAGTAGAAGAGGAGCAAGCTTTCCTCCAGGGATAAGCCCATCCTCCTCTCTCTTGGAGACTTTCTTGCCCTTTTATCTCTTTGAGCCACGTCAGAGGCACAGCTCTACAAGAGCATCAGACCAGAAAAATCATCCCCTTGTCCAAGGTGCACATAACCAAACCCCATTTCATCCGGTTTTTATCTGCATCCTCAGCCCCAAAGCACATGTTTAGCCAAATCCTTCTTCTAGAAAGGCAGGCAGCCCTGGGGAGCTGAGCCCCCATCCCAGAGGGATGGAGAACCTCCCTCCTCCCCTGGAACTGGGTTTTGGGGTTCCCTGTCAGCATAGCACCAGTGTGTGTTGTACTGCTCAGCCAAATGCAGTTTGGCACAGGCTCTGCTGTGCCCTTTCCAGGTGGATCGAGGAGACTGAGGACCCTGAGGCTTCTTCTGGTGGCAGATCTCCCACACCGATCACATCACCTACCCTCCCTTTGATAAAGTTATCAGGTTCTGCTCCTTCTGTCCTTGTGGCAGCTATTTTCTTCAGTCACTTACCTGGCTTTCCTGCTCCTTTCTCCAGACATGTCATAGGTGCTTGTAATTACACTTTAATTTTTATCTCAAGAGAGATGGAACTCACTTTTCAAAAAAAAATAGGGCACATCACATCTCTTCTGTCACTTGCTGCTCTCCTTGCTCACACAACCAAGGGTCTCACTCACTGTTTTTACCGTACCAGCAGCCTCACCTCAAGCTCCTGGTTTGATAAGACCTTTGGGATACTCCACACAGCAGCTGCTGTCCAAGATAAAATCCCTGTTCTCCAAAGCACTGGCTGCAGGAGAATTTTAGGTAAATATTTTCCTTGCTGTGTTCCATTACAGTAGAAATATTTGTGTCCTTGCTACACCAGGCCACCACTGACTGCTGTCCCTTTCTCCTTCACCATCACTCTGCTCTTTAGATGAGCAAGAAACTTCCTGCAAAGTGGTTTCATTGGCCTAGAAGTGATTTCCTGCCCCCAGAAAGGCAGCCTGTAAAATCTGCTGATCACTCCATTATAGGTACCAAGCTAAAATTGGATTGGTGCCACGAGACCTGGCAGATACGAGAGACTTTAACCCTTTCTCTCTGGGTGCTCCACCCCTGGGTTCTCCTGCCCTGCAGCAGGGATGTGCCTCCAGGGCTGCTCCAAGTCTCAGCTCAAACTCCTCCAGAAGCAGCCAGTGCTGGTCACAGCCTCTGTCCCGGCATGGGTGCAGGGGACCACAAAGCAGCCAGACTTGGAAAGTCACTTCAAGGAGAAGAAAAACCATGAGAGAAAAAACCCAAACCAACAAGGAGATGGCAGGTATCAGCTCTAGAAGATCCCCTAACAGGCTAAGGCAGAAATGGGACTTTCCTATCCAAACCCATCTCAAACAGCACCGTGCAGTTTCCATGCAGGCTGCTAAGAATGCAGTTTTTCAGGCAGATTTTCTTCCTCCCACAAGTCAAGGTTCTTCTGAACCCGGCAGCTCTTATCGGTCTCACAATCTGCTGCAGTCATGAGCATCGGGCTGGCTGAGACCGGGGCCGTGAGTCATTGTGGCTACTTGAGCCTTAAATTATCTCCTACACAAAAGTGGGTAATTCATCCACAGGATCTTCCCCTTCCTCCTCGCATTTTAATTAGAAAACACAACTCTTCATTGATTCTGGCCTCTTCTATAAAATGCCTCGATACTTACAGACCGAAATTCCATATAGGAGCAGCTAAATATCGTCATTATTAACCACTTAATGTTTCTTTGAGAGCCCAAATACCTTCTCTTGCTGCTGATCACAGGAGAAACCTCCTTGCCAGCCTTTGTGGGAAGGTGCAGTGCATGGGTGGAGGCCCTTGCACGGTGAGACACCAACCCCAACGTGCTCAGGGCATCACTTCCAGCTCAGCACGGGGCAGCTCTGGCTGCACCACCCCCTTGGCAGCACCGGGCAGGGCCACAGGGAGAGACAGATTTATCATAACCCAGACGAGGCACATTTTAAAGGTGAAGGAATGGTGAGGCACAGCTCTTCTCTCCAAGCCCGAAATGAGGGCTGTTGCCATCACCTTCCCCTGCACTCCTCCTGTCCCTGCAGCTGCTGAGTTCCTGCACTGCTTCCGCCCCAAAAACCATCTCTGCTTCTGAACCCACCTGGAAGAGCTGCAGTCATCTCCACAGGACAGGTGGGGAAACTGAGGCACGGAGCAGCTGTCACTCAGAATCAGGGAGCTGGCGAGTCATCAGAGCAGAGCTGCCTGCGGCAGGGAGCAGCGCCGGGAGCCCCCGGCTCCTTGGGAAGTGCTGCTGTCACTGCCTGGGGACGAGGGGACTCCGGAAGGAAAATCAGACACGGTTCCCATCCCCTCCGCCCATGGTTTCGTGGAGGTGACGGCGCGAATCCAGCCCTGATTACGCAGGAATTGTCACGAAAAGAGGCTCTTTCCCAAGACTCCAGGATCTTCCTGCTTCCGAAGGGTAGGAAACACAGGGAGGACGGACGCACTTCAGTGCTAGTCACACTTCCCTTCCTCCGCAAGGAAACCCGGAGCATGGGAAAAGCTAAAATAATTCAAAATAGGTTTGCTAATTTGAGATTTCTGGATAACGAACTGATTTTTCTTTTTTTTTTTTTTTTTTTTTAAAAAAAAAAAAGAAAATGCTGCCAGACCTCATCCCTTAGTGCCACACACCCAGGGACCTGCACAGAAAGGGTCAGGTAACTTTGAAGGCTGGATAACAGAAAAAGGATGAAATCTGGAAGAATGACAGAAGGGCAGCACTTGAAGGGCTTTTACTAAAGTCTTTGCTCACGAAAAGAGCCTCAGCACAAAGGACCTCACTGCCCCAGTAGCTCCCAGCATGATCATGAGCCACCAACATCCCATAGTTTAAGTGAGTGGCTCCTAAAATGTAAGAAATGAGAGAATTTTAGCAGCAAAGCAGAAATCGCCAGTGCTCCACTGTGAGTCAGCCTGGCTCCCCAGCAGCACTCACACCCCACAGGAAGGTGGAGCCGGGATGGGGCTGCCAGAAGCATCACCCGCAGATGCACCACAGGGAAGAGCTGCTGTGGGCAAAGATCACCGTTGCCAAGGGAACAAAAAAAAAAACCCCAATCCAACCCCAAATATGGTTATGGTGTAAAAGGATCAATAAGAGCGGAACTGAGAAGATTTTAGCAGCTAGTGATGGGAGGTGTAAACGGACTGATGTGAAATCGAGGGAGGCCAAAGAGGATTCTGCTCATAGGAAATTAAATATGACAGAAGGAAGGAGAAGGTCCCTGAACCTACAGCTTCTCAGATATTCACCGCACAAACAGGGCACGCAGCAAACTTGGTGTCCCAGGACAGCCTGGAGCTGAGACGCCCCGTGGGAGCTGGGTGGGTGGAGGAACAAGCACAGACAACCACAGTCCCTTCTCCCCACCCCAGCAGGGACACAGCTATGAAGATCAAGGCTTGCCTCCATGTCGGGTTTAACCCCATGAAATCAGCACACAGAGCAGGTACCAGCCTGTTCCTGCACAGGACAAGGGATGCACCACGTGTGGTGACACTGAGCAGGGCAAGGGGAGGACCGACACCCACCCTCCCACCCTGCTAACCTGGAAACAGAGCTGAGTCTGCCCTGGTCCCGCTGTGCTCATCCTTGATGGTCCCCAACACCTCCCTGGGGATTGATGGGGTCACCCAGGGCTACCCCAGTGCTAAGGTGGGAGTCAAGCCAGGGACCTGATCCCACAGCCTGCCTGCAGGAAGGATGCTGTGGGTCAGCAGCCTCTGTGCTGGGCTCTGGGGGCACATGGCTGGGCTGGGGGGGCACAGCTCTGCCCTCTCCAACACCCTCCCATGGACTCTGAGCCCACTGACCGGGAGACCTGTGCAGGTTGAGCTCACCGCAGTCCCATCACCTCACGCCAGTGTCGTGGCCCAGCTCGAAGCATTTCATGCCAAGACAGTGATTCCGGCTATTGTGCGTGCTGAGAGCCTGGAAAGGGAAATGCTGCCCCGAGCCTGGGCCAGGCACATCATCCCAGCCACCCTGGGCTCCCGGGAGGGCCGCGGTGTCCCCACGCCACCGGGGCAGCGGGCTGGCAGCGCCCGTGCCTGGGGAGGGGAAAGGGCAGGGAAGGGAAGCACAGCTCCCTGGTGTTGATTAAACAGCGGGGGACTCTTGCAGAGGAAGGAAATGGAAAGAGGATCAGGAACTGCATCTGCCTGGACCTCGGGCAGTTAAAACAAACTCAGTCTCAGGCTCTTGTTCTTCTCAGTTTCAAGTCAGACTTTTCTAAGAACCTGGGAGGTGCAGTTTAGGATCCAAGCAGAAAACTGGCTTAATTACTTTAATTATTTAAAAATAAATAATTATTAATTACCGCTTTGTAACATTAAGGCTGAACAGGCACAGAATTCGGTGTCTCGTGACAGCACAGATGTTTTAATAGAAACAAGAGGCTTCAGAAACCTTGCTCATCCTTAATGAGTTTAACACACCCAGGGCCCAGCACGTTTCCTTTGGAAAACCTTCCTGCGTGGCTGAGTCCAGAAGGAATTGCAGTGCCTGGGCCTTGAGGTAAGGAACACCTTTTCACTGCCTGCACCCTGCTGGTTGCAGGGAGGGGGGAAGAGAAGGTGAGGGTCAGCCAGAACACTGAACCCCTTGGAAAGAGGCCACTTCCAGCACTGTCAGCTTCCCAGCAGCCCCTAATTAGGGAGAATTTGCAGGAATAAATAAACTGGCAGTGCTACACGCGTGCACTCCACTTCCAGATGTGCATGTCTCATGTTCACGTGGTGTCCGAGGCAGGGCTGGAAACTCCATCCCCGCACAGCAAGGGCAGGAGGCCGGCACAGCCCAGCCCCTCCGCAGCCCCACGGCTACAAACCCCACGCCATCCTGCCTCCCCCACACACCCCAAACGCCCTGGGCACTGTCCTTCACCCCTCCAGTGCTCCCCATCCCTCTCCCATCGCACGTGGCCGCCAGCCCCCCATGGGACCCTCCCAACCCCACTGCAGAGCTGGGAAATCGCCTCTTGCAGCCCCTGCCTCTGCTGCTCCCTCAGCCGCCTGCTCGCGACCTTTTCAACCCAAAACTTTCCAGCCATAAATATACCAGCTCCATGGCAGGAAACTTGCTTTTCTTATGCTTCTCCCTTGCTTCTCAGAGAGCCATTTCCAGCAGCTCGTGCTCCCTGCGCCAGCCCCCGGTTGTTTCTCCCCGCTCCCCCGAGACATTTCAGGCACGCAGCAAAATCTGCTGCAGCACAAAGACCCTAAAACTCCCTGGAAAGGCTCAGGAAGCACCACGAGCTGCAGGTCAGGCCTCAGGAGCAGCTGTACCTCCTGATCTCCCTGCTTACCATCAAAGGTTTTATTATTATTATTCCTTTTTGACATAAACCAGTTTGATAAGAACAATTCCCAGATGGAGCCGCAGCCCCACACCCACTCAGCTTCCTCTGGGCAGCATGGACACGGTGTGGGAGCTCACTGCACGGCAGGAGGAGGACACAAGGGCAGGGGGAAAGGAAGGAGAGGAAGAATGAACACAATTTTCCTTTCCTTTTAAAGGTTTTGGCAGATGGCAGCGAGAGGACCAGTGGGGAGGCTGAGGTGTGACCAGCAGCATCCACATAGCACCGAGCACCACTGGCAGCTTCCCTTTGCTCCAGCTCCACCTCACAGGGATGGGAAAGGTGCACAAGTGGACGGGAATTACTGCCAAGGTCCCTGGGCTGTGTGCTCCTGTCTCCGTGCAGACGGGAATTTGGATGCCCTGCGATGGTCCGGCCGGGGGAAACGCCCTCAGCTCCAGCACTGCTGCTGGGGAGAGCTCGGCAGCTCCAACACATACAATTAGGCAGGATCAGTGCTGATAAACTGCTGGGCTCGAGGAGTCAATTGGGAAAGAGAGGGACCACCCTGGGGGACCAGCTGCCCTCAGCAAGGACAGGGTCTGCCTTGGCTTTTACGTCTCATTAAACCATCCTCTCGAAAAGTCTCCTACAGCCCTCTCAGACTCGCACAGAAGGCACATCCAAGGTAACTCCCACTAAGCAGATCCCAGCACAATCCCAGCAAGATCCAGTGGCTGACGGAGCCAAGCTGGGCTGGGCACCACTAAAGCAACAACCCCCAGCTGTGGGTTCAAGGGATCTACCCCAAATTCAGGAGGCAGCTCAGACTCCAGTTGCCTCTCCTGCTGGAAAAGCTTGGCAAAGGGGAGGGCAGAGCCCCCTCTGACCAGGTCTCCCACAGCACACCAGCTTTAGCTCCCCAATCCACCCTGCAGGTACCCAGCGCTGCAAACTCAGCATCTTCTACAGATGCAGAAGTTTCACAGCTGATTTCAAAATCTGGAGTTAAAAAAAAAAAAAAAAGTAAAGAGTCAACATTTTTAGGGGAATTTCCTTCATCTTCCTCTCCCTTTGCCCTGCTCAGCCCTGCTGCCTGCCCCAGCCCCTGCCTGCGCACAGCCTGAGGGTTCCCTGCTGCAGGGCACTTGTTCCTGCTGAAATTAAATCGTTGCTGCAGGAGGGAACCGATGCTGTCACCACCCCCCCGGGGTTAACCCTGTGTGCTGGAACAGGTATCAACACCCTGAGCAGGGCAACACCACTCGGGCTTCCCCCTCCAACCTGCCCCAGTGCAGCTTTCCAAGAGCCATAACTGGCACGCACAGCTGGGTAATGCTGGGGGGTTTCAGTCTCCAGAGACAAAAGAGGATTGAAAAACTAGAAAAAAGTCGACTTGGAGATGTGCTGCAAGCAGGCCAAAAGCAGGGGCCATCCAGCTTTTCCCTAAATGGGAAAGAGGCCCGTGAGCACACTGGGGGCAGAGCACCAGCCACGGAGAGAGGGCACCAAGCCAGGAGGGAGAGGGGGAGATTTCCAGCAAGCAATGCAAGGGGAGAGAAACTCCCCACTGGCAATCCCCCAACAAGCAGTAAAACCCTGGGGATGGGCTGAGTTTGGGGGTCTGGAGCAGGGCAAAGCTCAGCACCCGAGCTGCCCCCAGCCGTGGGACACGGCCCTTGCTGGGGCAGCAGCACAGAGCATCCTGCTGCAGGCTGCTGGGCAGTCAGCTCTGACACTCGTGTTCCTCCACGAGCAGAGTTCGAACGCCCTGAGGGAGCAGAGCTGGCCCTGCTTCTTTGCAGTGACAGCCAGGGCTGGGCTCTCTCTCTGCCCACACGCTGCCCATCTTGTTGGTGCCCATAAACCCCCGTTTATGGGGGCAGCAGGGGAAGTGGAATAGGGCAAATTCTCCTTTCCAAGGAGATGTGGTCAGTGCCATCACATCAAGCCGTGCCACAAGGAGGTCTTGTGTTCCCTCTTCTGCCATCTCCAGACTGCAGGCACCACTTGCCACCCCACCACCCACTCCGCTCTCCAATCACCCTGCTGACTTTTTTTACTCCTCTTACCAAGTGCCCATAATAAGCACACCAGGTCAGGGAGTATTGGACTTGATGTTCCACCAAAAGAATTAAACTGCCCTCTTTTACGAGAAGTTAAAATAAGGTGGAAACTAGATCTGAAATGTTTTTCCTTATAAAGGAATGACAGGAGGAAAGCGCTGGGTGCATTCGGCATCAGCCTCTCTCGTTCAGCCGGGACTGGCAGTGTCTGCAAACTCAGGGGATGTTGTGATTCCCAGACAAGTAATCACAGGCAGACCAACGCAGCCAGGTTTACCTCGACACAGGGGAATAAACTGCCAGACCTGGGCTCTGTCCTTGAACACCTTCCTTCTCCCCACACCTCCAGAAAAACACCCTTGCACCACAGAACCCCCGGTTTGGTTGGTTCAACAACCAGACGACATTCCTGAGAGCCAAATAAAACTGCTCTGCTGCCTCCTTCCAGTGCTGAGGGCCCTGGGGAGCACTCTCCTGCAGGAACATGTGCCTTGGCCTATCAGCAACACCCTCCTGCAAGAAGGACCTTGATCACTGCAGGGACACTGTGTCCACCAGCTCCAGCCACAGGTGGCACACCCCAGCCAAGGACTCTCATCTTCTCTGCTCCACTTCAGGAGGTGCTTTCCAGACAAATCTTCTCCACAGCGCTTGCCTGTAGCTTGGAAAAGCATCTCGTGCCAGCTGGAGGCCAGACAGCAATCCCTGCGCTGCAGAGAAGTGCCAACAGCCCAGAGCAGCTCCGGGCGCTCGCTCAGAGCCAGCGATGGTGACCCGAGGCAGGAGCAGGGCTGGGCTGTCCCCGTCGTCACCATCCCCTGCACAGCCCAGGCACTCGGCGAGGGCGGTAAGAGGATGCTCTCGTGCAGCTCTGGTGAGCCAGGCCTCGTGGAAGAAGCCAGAGGCCAATTTGCACATAAACAGCCAATTAGCTGGAGAAAGAGATGCCCACTTGGTCGCTTGCCAGTCTGGAGACAGATTTAAGACATGCGGGAATTCAATCTCCGGTCCAGATATCGCTGTGGCCAAACAGGCCACCTCCTTTACTGGCCTCTGGGAGAGCCTCTGGCAGCACAATAAAAGGAGTATTTAGCAAAGCTACAGACTCGCCTGAAAAAACTTGAGGCTGATGAGGCATTTTGCAGCCAAGCTTCATACAAACACATTGATAATGCTGTTAGCGTGGGGCTGGGAGGAGCGGGGCTGCACGGCAACAGCAGGCCCCTCTGCGTGCCTCAAGAAAGCCCCTTTCTTGCCATGCACATGTTTAATCCATGATCTGTGTCTGCTGCCAGCCACAGTCATACCAGAACCTGCTCACCTCATCTGTCTGCTGTACATCCATGGATGTGGGCGAGGCAGGAGCGCAGGCAGAGCCGCAGGGCTCGCTCACAGACCCCCCCTCCGGCCTGTGCTGTCCTGCTCTGTGGTGAAACCCCCACCCTGTCCTCACCAAACACCTTCCTCAGGGTTTAGCACACAGATGGAGGCCCAGGGCGTGCAGCAGCCTCAGCACCCTCACTTCAGGGGTGGGGGAAAGCTCCCGTGTGAGCAGCTTTGATGGGGCTCATCTCAAACAAACTCTTAGACAAGGAGATCCATTTCTGTGCCGTGTCATGGAATCATGAAATGGTTGGGGCTGGAAGGGACCTCTAAAAGCCGTCTAGTCCAACTCCCTGCAACAAACAGGCTGGTCTGCAACTAGATAATACTGCTCAGAGACCTGCACAGCCTCTCGTGGGGCAGACAGGCTGGGGGACAATCTAGCACCAAAACTCAATGTCACCCCTTGCTCACAATGCCCCTCCTGCCCCACGTCCCCTCTGCACCTCTCAGAGAGGGGCTGTCCCGGCTCTGTGGACAGGAAACAGCCTCACGAGCCACACCAGCAACAGGATCAGAGCATCCTCGGTCTGCTGAGGATTTGGGACACTTGGATTCACCTTTGGTCACGTTGGCGCAGTCCCAGAACAAAGCCTGCGTGCCCATCCCCGGCAGATCTGCCTCGATGTGGCTGTCACTCTGATTTGTGTCGCTCAGCAGCTTTGCCGATTGCTTGAGAAAACGCAGGTTTGTGCAGCTCCTGGTCCCTGAGCTCAGCCAGCCGTGCACTGCCTGCAGTCATCTCCCAGCTGCAGGGCACGCGGACACGAATCTCTCATCCTGGCACCAGGGAGACAACGGCAGCACGAGTCAAACGCCTGGAAATGCACTCGCGAAGACACTTTGAGCTCAAAGAAACAGCCCTTCCCCCTCAGCTCCTGCTGCCACCGCGCATCCCTCACACCTGCCACCATGCCAGAGTCATTCCTGTGTCACCATGAACATTTTATTGCAACTACGGAGCAAGCACTCCAGCATGATGAATATTCATGCTGCCTTCCACAGCGATGAACGGGGGTCCCAGCACAGCACAAGCTTGGCAAAGCCTTCCCTACCCTCTCACAAGGCACTAAAGCGTGGGAGTTGAACAAGGATCTGTATTATCCACTAAACCACAGGATGAGCTTTGCAGGAACTGGCAGGCTGGATTGTTTCCAGTTGCTAAAGAAGGCGAATAGTCCAGCCCAGTCCTCTCGTGCCAGATGTGTGGAGCATTTGCAGACTTGAGAATGTGAAGACACCCCGTCCTCATCCTGGGAACCAGGCAGTGTCCCTCACACACCCCCAGCAATGCCTGTTACTCAGAGGCAGAGGGCCACTCCCAAACAATTCCCTTTATTTTCCTGAATTAGGCATTTAAAAAGCATTTTGAAGGCAGTGGTTTCGTTCTAGGTCTTGCAGGCTGATAGAGAGAAGAGCTGGCAAAACTCAAGGAAGGCTGTCAAAGGAATAAAGCAAAATAAACCCCTCACCTTAGAAGGAAACAGGCACAGCCTCTGACAAAGGAGTGAATTAAAGTAAACCCCTCATCTTATAAGGAATCAGCCACAGCCTCTCCACACTGCGGCACAGCCAGGGCGTTGCCTGGGAAGGGCTGACTGGAGCTCACGTCATGCAGCAGAAGGAAGGTTACTGGGGATGAATTGGGCATCTTCCAGGGAGAAACATCCCAAGCCAGACACAGTTCTAGGTGTTCCACACTGTCTGGAGCTTCCAGAAAAGTTTCCCACCCCAAAAACAAGGACCTCTTTGCATCTTATCACCACTCCTGATCTCATACATGACGATAAGTCTGTCTTTCAACCACATCCAAAGACAGACTCGATGTCTGTATCTTTCCTCCATCACAACGGCTCCCCCAGCCCATACCAGTCACACAAGGATGAATTTCCAGCCCCAGAAGATTTTCAGCATTTACAGGACATCCCTGGCCTGAATTTCCCTTCGGTGCTTCTCCTGAAGGAGCTGTGCAGCTCTCTGGGAGCAGCACTGGAAGATCCCACAGGAACAGCCATCAAGCTACCCAGAACTCAGTTTTGAGGATAACAAAATCTCAAAATTTCAGCCTGGCACTGAAAGGGCCCCACTGTTTCTTAACTGTGC
The DNA here is from genome assembly GCA_013398015.1 of Oreocharis arfaki. Lineage (NCBI taxonomy): Eukaryota > Metazoa > Chordata > Aves > Passeriformes > Paramythiidae > Oreocharis > Oreocharis arfaki. The sequence goes on from VZRR01000601.1 coordinate 28,609, forward strand.
CTTTGCTTGCTTTGCCTCTGACCCTCACAGCCAGAGCTGGGAGCTCCTCGCAGCCAAGCCCACTCACAGCGAGCACTGCCTCAGCTCGAGAGCCAAGCAAACCCCTGTGGATTACAGCCTGTTGCTGCATGTGTTGTCAGAAGAGCACAGAGTGTCAGAAATCACCCAGAGGGCCAGGCCCCGTCACACGTGATCCAGATTTATTGCTGCTCTCCTTCCCCAAGGGAGCTGGAAATCTCAGAGTGCCCTGGCTTCAGGGCAAGCCCATGAACTGCAGCTCCTCAAAGCCCACGTCCTGCTGCTCCACGTTCCCGCTCCACCCAGCCCCAGAAGCTCCCAGAGGTGTGGCATCCTCCTTTGCCTGCCAGTTCGGAGATAAACCTCCACTCCTACGCCCTCCTCGGGAGAAAAACCTGACTGTGGTGGAGCGGGAGCGCAGCACCCCGAACTGCTGGAAAGCCACATCTGCAAAGGGGCACTGGGAAGAGAGACCTGAGGGACACAGGTGGAGCCACACAAGCAAATCCAATGTCCTGAGGATGACCCTGCCGGCCTCTCGCTGTGTGTGGGCCAGCTCCCAGCACCTTCAGCAGCAGCGGGCACTGGGATGGCCCGAAGCCACCTCACACACCCCGCAGCGGGATCCCGACGGCCTTGCTCTGCCCAATATCCCCCCATCCCTTCCTGACGTGGCTCCCATCCCTTCCCGACCTCACGGAGCTGCCAAAGCTTCTGGGGCAGCTCTGCCTCTTGCAAGGGACTGTGAGCAGCTTGCAGAGCGCCTGTCCCAGCCTCGCGTATGGAAGAAGGATGTTTACGTAACCCTCGGAAAACGCCGAGCGCAGCAGGATTGCCCGGGAATACGCGCTCGGCTGCGGGAGCTGCTGGAGCCCTGACGGCCACGTCAGCCCAGAATCTCTGCCCTTAACTCGCAGGAATAAAAGGGCAGCTTCCTATTTAATGGAAAATAGCAAAGTCCTTGCAACGCAAGATGTTCCTGCTCGCAGCAGACGCAGCTGATGAGCACAGTATTAAATCCAAGTGGCCACTTCCAGTGCTTCCTGAGAGAGACCAGCTCCCCACAGAGCCAATTCCACACCTCTGCTGGAAAACACCAGGTTTGTTCATTGTTGATGGTTTCTCTTTATTTTATTTAAAGCCAGTTTCTTTTCCAAGCCAGTAACAGGACTGAAAACCAGGTGGCTTTATTGCTGAAGTCCACGCAATACCAGTGAGAGGGCTATGAAGGGAACGTTTTTGATGGGTTATTTTGATGATGGATCTGACATATCTGCTTTGGAAAAAAAAAAAAAAGAGAACCTCATTCGTGAGCAGCAGTCTGACTTGGAGAGCAGCTCTACAAATATTGGCAGCTCCTGGTGTTAATTAACTTCCCTAACAAGGAGAAAAGTACTAAAAGCATCCAAAAGGCAACAAAGAGCAAGTCAGGGAGCTGGGAGCCAACACCTAAAGGAACTGGAGGGAAACATGTGACAGTAACTGGGAGCTGAGGACCTTGGACAGGCAGAGGTGGGACCAGCAGAGGTACCTGGGTTTCGGACGGAGGTGATGCCTCCACACCTCCTGCCTCATCTTCACCATCCTCACAGAGATTACCACACTCCACACGTCCCTAGACACTGCTGACCTCCACAGTTCAATGCCATTCCTATTTAATATTTAAGCAGAGAGGGAAGCATGAGAGACAGTTCAATTAACTCAAGCAGCTTCTCCCAGATGGCCAGAGGCAACTAGGGAACAGTCCTGCTTCTGCTGGTCCTTCCCAGCTGCACAAAGATTGTGCATCACCACCTGAAGGGATGCAGGAAGCAGCAGCAACCTGAATTTCAACTCAAAACACAACATGAACCTCTGCTAAAGTTCAGGCAACCTCTGCGCCCTAAAGCTCTCCTTGGGCTCACACGAGGTTTGAAGCCAGCAGCAGTGGAGTTTGAGGGCAAAAGCTGACACTTGGGATGCACTCGTGTGTCAACAGCTACAACTTTTTACTTCATGGGGAAATCTGTGAGCAGAATGTCCTGAGCACAGCCAAGGTGTGTGTGCTTTGGACAGCGTGTCTGACACAGAACCGCATTCCCTGTGATTTATGTCGGGCAACGTTCGCTGCTGCTGGGGCACAGAGGGGCTCCCACCAGAAAGAGGGCACTCTTTCCCACCAGAACAACCTGCAGCCCTGTACGAGAGGGAGCTGGCAAAGAAAAGGAGTGGGTGCTCGGGTTTGATGGATAATTAGTGCTGTAGGGTGCCTCCTTCAATGCAGGACAGTGGGGGCCGTGCTGTCGGCCCATTGTTGGGATCCACATCTCCCTGTGAGTGACAAGCAGCAAAATAAACCTTTTCTTGTTATCAAGGAATCACAGAATGGTTTGGGTTGGAGGGACCTCATCTCGTTCCACCCCTGCCATGGGCAGGGACACCTCCCACCATCCCAGGTTGCTCCAAGCCCCATCCAGCCTGGCCTTGGACACTTCCAGGGATGGGGCAGCCACAGGGTCTGGCAGAGGAGCAAATCCTGGGCAAGCAGGCAAACCTGAGCTCTCCCTCTCTTGGCTCTGTGCCTTCCTCCCCCTCCTTTCTCTGTGTGCAGTTTCCCAGTGCAGGCCAGCAGAGACCCGGGCCCCACCCTTGCTGCTCAAACCCTCCTGATACCCCTCCTGCTGCCTCTTGGGCCCTTTTCTCAAAAATACTCCACCTTTTCTTCCCCCAGGTGTGCAGCACTTGTATCATTCCCACAGCTCTCTCACAGCCCTTCAGCCCCCACGACCAAACCAGCTCTGCATCACCCATTGTCACACATGTGACACATGTCACACATGTCCCCTGTGCCACTGCCTGTCACCTTCTTGCCCTTGTGAGGGCAAGATGAAGTTTCCCCTCCAGCTTCAGACAAAGGGCAGCTCTGAGCAGCCTTGAGATGAAGAGGGAGCTGTGGAGCTGCGACAGAGGTGAGCAGAGGATCCCAGAGGTGGGTCCTACCCAATCTGGGGATCAACCATGAGATGAAGGGCAGTGCGAGCACCCCAGCTGCTGCCCAGCCCTGGTGCCCAGGTGCACCCACAGCAAGACAAGACCAGTGCCATGTACAACCTCTGCTGTGTCATCTCAGAGCAAGGCCAGGAGCAGGATCCAAACCACACAGCTCCAGCAGTGCTCAGGGCACCACGTCAGATTCGGCAACATCCCCCGAACAGCACAGCCAGCACAACGCCGGGGTACAGGGCCCAGGACTGCCAGTACCACCAGTTACTGGAACAAAGAGTTACTGGAACACCAGTACCACCAGTTACTGGAACAAAGAGTTACTGGAACACCAGTACCACCAGTTACTGGAACACACTGATGAGCAAAGGGGAGAGAGCCCTGGAGCACAACCTGCACTGCAACAGGCCTCTGCAGCGAGTGTCTCAAGGGCTGCAGAGGTACAAGGACAGGCTCCAGGAGCAGCCCTGCTGGATGGAAACACCGCCCACAGCACTCGGCTCTGCTGCAGAGGGGAGTGGGGACGGAAGGGTTTCCTGGTCCGTGGCCAACACTGCTGTTCGTGGAGGATATGCCTTCCCCAGGGTGTGTTTCAGCAGAGAGCACGAGACACAATTTCATAGCTCACTTTCCCTCTCCACCCACCGGGAACCTCTCATGTTTTCTGGAAACAAAACCCACCCCCAAAACAACCAACCTCGGTGGTTTCCAACCAGGCTCCCTTCCCTGAGGAGCAGCTGTCAATACAGAGATCAGCCAGGGCTTTTCAGGCAGCTAAAGTCAGGTTTGTCCAGTTCTCCACTTGAATGGATCAAAAAATGCAAGAGAGGGGAGAACTGGGAAATATTTCAGGTGCTGAAGCCCTCCTCATGGCCCAACAGCTTATCTGCTCTCAAGGTTGCCTGCTTTGCCTCTATCTTGATAAATCTGTGAACAATTAAACACGAACCCTCCTGGTGAGCGTTCCTGGAGGGGCAGCTCCAGCCTTGTCACTCTACGGAGCCAAGAAAAGCCACAGGGAGAAGGAAAACAATTAAACAAAACTGCTCAGTGTTTCAGGGCTGGGGAGGGAGAGCCGGGGGAAATGGTGGGCCCATACAGGATCATCCTCAGTTCCAGGGAGAGAGAGGGCAAAGTTTAAGGACTTCAGCAGAAAACAGCAGGGAAGGGATGACCAGGTTTGTGCTCCCTTCCATCTCCCCAGGGAGCAGAGGAGATCAGACGGCTCTTGCTGATGAGAGGGGCAGAGAAGGGACACATCAGCTGGCGTTCAGTGGTGCTGCAGCTGTGAACGCGGCCCTGGCAGCACCAGCATCCCTCCAGGGGAAGCTCTGCCTGTGCCAGCCACGCCTCCACTGCCTGAGCAATGGACATTGCCAGCAGACAATCCCAAAGAGCTCTTGCTCTTACCCCACGCCCCCCAGCAGAGGCAGATCCAGTGGGAACGACTCGTGTCTCCAGCCTGATGTCCACCCACACCCCAGCCCCACATCTCAAATCAGCACCAGCCACTGCCCACGCCCTGAGGGAGCCTCACCCCAGCCCTGCGTGGGGGTGCTGACACATCCGAGGGTCAAACTCCCAGCTTTATCACGACAAATCCCTCGCAGCTGCCTAGCAGCGGATCCCGAAGTGCCAAGGAAAAGCGGAAAATATCCACCTCATTTTCCATCTAGGAAGTGAGAGCACACGTGTGAAATGATTTACGCAAGGACACGGAGCAATTCAGTGGAAGAGCAGGAAGAGGACTCCAGCAGCCCCGCTTTAAAGTGCCACGAGATCATTCCCTCCTGCTGCTGCTGCTGCTTAAATCCTGACTCACTAGTAAATAAAAGCTGTGCCAAAAAGCAAATCTGTTCAGGAGAGGGGAACCCTGATGCTTTTAGGAGAGGGGCACCCCTGTGTTTTTAGCACCGTAGTGATAAACACTGTCCAGTTTCCTGAATAAATCCCCTCCCTATAAGCTCATAAATCAGAATTGACTCTCCCCGGCTCTAAACCTCAGCAGTTATTTGCTTTTTACACCGGACACGACCTTTCAGTGGTGAAACTCAAGTGGACACCTAGAAAGGGTGAAGAGACACCCCTGGGACAGGTGAGGAGAGATGCAGGTGTGGGCAGGGGGAGGCTAGAAGAAGGCTGGAGTAGGGATTGCGGGCTGGGCAGGGAACGTGGCAGTGCCACCTCATCCTGCCACCCCCGAGGGGAGCGAGGGGCATCCACAGCCCCCCGAGCGCCGCACCGGCGCTTCCCGCGGCCGCGCATCCCTGTCCCGCAGCGGGACCCGTGTCCCACGAGCTGTCGCCCCCGCCTGGCCCGTGGCGCATCCCTGGGGACGGGGCTGAGTCAGCGGCAGTGACAGACTCGTGAGTCAAAGGGACGGCGGCCGAAGCCTCCGGGGATGCTGACACATCCGCCCTTCGCCCGCTGGAAACCGGGGGCCGGGATTGTGGGATCCAGCTGCTGAAGGGCGGGGTGACCCCAGAGGCTCAGCCCAGGGATCGCAGTCGCCTCAGATGAGACAGATTTCCTAGAGGCACCCAGGTGGGTAGCGAAGCCAACCAAGGTGTTTCTCACGCAGGGATCCCCCCCAAGTCTGTGCTAGAAAAGCAGCAAGGGGGTTCTGGATGTTCTTTACAGGGTATAGGTTTGCAAAGGTCAGCTGAAGCAGCTAAAAACGCCTCTTTGCTCTCCTTTGCGCATGGTGTAGTCAAGGAAACAGGTCTCTGGACTGGAAAACGGGAGATCTGAGGCTGATGCCTTGTGCAGCCCCAGGCAATGGACTCTTTACAGGCCACCTTGTAAAGACCCATCACACTAGTTCTGTAAAAGCCGTCAGGACCTTGCCTCCAGCTCCACTCACGGCAATCATCAGCCAAAGCCTCTGAGCAGAGCTGAGGTCCCTGCAGCACTGCCACAGCAACAGCAGTGACAGAGAGCCACACAAAACACCCGTGGGCAGCACAGCACTGCCGTGGGCTGGGATGAGCCTCCCAAGCCTTGAATCCCCCCCGGGTCAGGCCCTGGGTACCAGCATCACAATGCTCTGCATCTCCAGCACCACGCAGATGAGAAGATCAGGAAAGTTCTTTGCTCACAGGCTGGGCTGAGCCAGGGACCAGCAGCCACAACAGCTCATGGGCCAGGCAGCAGCAGGAGCTCCTGAGGAAGGTGCAGGGATGCAGACCTTCACACAAGACCTTGCTTCTCCCCTGACCTCAAACAGGGGCCTGCTCAAACCTAAAATCCAAGGCAGCACCTCAGAGGCACCGAAACACAGGGAGTTCATGACCCGCTGTAGCTCGCCCAAAGTCAGCAGCACAGAGACAAAATCCCAGACCCAGGCACCAAAACCATCCTTACCCACTCCAACGTGTGTCTGCCCAACACAGCTGTTCCCAGCAGTCTTTTTCCTTCCTTTTTTTACTCCCAGGTAAAGCAGAAACTGTCCCTGAGCTCAAATCCTGGGTTCAAGTCCTGATGCAAGCTCAATGCCTTGGGTTTTAACTTTCATAATTTAAAATCCTGTGCTGTCTAGAGTAGAACTCTGAAGTTTCTTGTAGTCCGTGAGCTGCTGCTCTCTTAGGCCAGACAGACACAACAAACCCTCTCCAGGCCTGCCCTGCAAGAACACCCGGCCTGTCCTAGGCCCAAAATGTAAACCAACATCTTGGGAAGGGGAGTGAACTTGGGGAAATTACATCATTAACTGAAGCTTTAATTGGAGAATTGAACTTGATATGCAAATGGACCAAACTTATAAAAGTGTGAAGAACTCCTGACCTGGGGTCCATCTTGGGGTCCATTTTGGCAGTAGCCTCTGGCTCCCCAGGGTGTACCTTTGAAGGCCTTTCAAATAAATACCCACCTTTATTCCCTTACTCCTGTCTAGTCTCTGTTTTTTAGGTAGCCTGATAAGGCACCAAGCTCCCCAGGCTGCAGCTCCACACCACTCAGCTCCCCAAGAGCTGCTCCTCAGCTCCCTGGGTGCCCTTCAAAACAAGTATCCCTGCCAGCTCAGGATTTCAACTCTCCATCTGTCCCCCTACACCACCCAGATGGACTCAAACCCACAACTGCCCCTAACAGAGGCTCTGGCTTCATAGGAGCTGTTTCAGCCAACGTGGGTCGCTCCATCTTGTGTGTGCTGGGCAGGTTTGGTGCTCCCTCGCACTGCCAGGGATCAGGCACCCAGAAAACACCCAGCACCCACCAAGCACACTCCTCTGCCCCCCAAAACCCCCAGGTCAGCCTCTCTCCTCATCAGCAAGGCCTGTGACACCAAGGCCCCTCCATTACCATAACTAAAACATGGAAGCACAAAAACCTGGAAAGAAAAAAGCATCTGAAACTAATAAAGAACCCACATCCTGCAGCCTTGGGGAGGAGAGGAGAAAGTTCTGCATGTGGGCAGGCAGTGCCAGCTGGCAGGGGGTGGGCTGCCAGCAAGGATGTGCTGCTGGCATTGACAGATGCTGGCCCAGCTTGGGAAGCTGTGGAGGGAGAACCCAGCTTTGGGGGAGTCAGGGAGAGTCATTTCAGAATGTATGGACCAATTCCTTCATCAGCAGCCACACCAGAGGGTGCCCATACCTCTGTGCCTTGACACAATGGGATTCTGAAAAAAAATCAGACAACAAAAGCACCAAATTATGAGAATTTTTCTGCTCCGCTGTGCCAGAGACCAAACTTGGGTTGTCTTGATAATATGGTTTTGTTTTCCAGACCAAGCAGGCAGCAGTGAAATGCAAACCTACCATTATTTCCACAGCTTTGAGTTACATCAGAGTCAAAGCTGCAACCTGGACATGCTGCAGAGCTAATGGCAGGCTCCCCCTCAAACCCTGCATCTGAGCAATCACACTCATCCCCTGCCAGATTGGCTTCACTGGAAACCAGAATCTGCTTCAAGAACAACTACTGGTAATGATGTAATCACGAAATTAATGCAGATCTGTTTATACAGCACCGACTTCACATGGGAAAAAAATCTGCATTTTGGATACTAGAAAGACATTTTTTACAGGGAGAACAGTCAGTCACTGGAACAAGCCCCCCAGGGACACAGTGGAGTCCCCAGTGCTAGAGGTTTTCAGGGTGTAATTGAGCAGTGTGCTAGATAATCTCATTTAGGCTCCCTTTCCCACAAAAGGCTGGGCCAGGTGATCTTTTGGCATCCTTTCCAAGCCGGGCTGTCATTCCGTGAAAAAATACACTCTCTGATTTATTGTGTGATTATTTGCTTGTAAAACTAATGCACTTTATTCACCTGTAAACCCCTGCCCATTCTCCCCCACAAGCCACAATCCAGAGCTGTTTATAAGTCTCTAACAACGCTCTTGGCATCAGCAACCCCAAACTCTGTTAAACCTTACACTGAAGGGGCTATTTCACTTCACCTGCACTCCAACAGCAGCTCCATCCTGCAGCACGGGCTCACAGTGGTCCTGTGGCAGGGAAGCAGCAGCACCTGGGTACAGGATAAACCAATTTAACCACAGCACCCTGAAGGGCTGGAGGAAAAGAGGGGCTGTGGCCTGCTCAGCCACGGGGAAATTAAGGTCTCAGTGTTGGTTTAAGTTTTTCTCCCTTAGGAAGGGAGAAGCTCCCCTCGTAAACAGACGCTGCTGGGAAGAAGCAATGGATGGAGCCCAAGAAACTTCTTTTAAAGGGGTCAAGACCCATGGGTACTGGTTAAGCACACACATAAAGGATGCTGTCTCCAGAGCAGCCACCTGTAGCCCACATGGAACAGCTCCACATCACAACCCTGTTTTGGAGACTCCCCTCGCTGCAGGGTCAGAACAGCTCCAAGTTCCCCGCTGCAATTCTGCGACCCCTTCACCGACAGGGAGCTTCAGCACAGAGACCCAAACACCAGATCCTCACCCAAAATCAAAGGGGAATGGCAGCACAAACACCTTTTCCCGAGGCCTTACAGAACATCAGAGGCAGAACGAGGAATTTCCCCTCACATTTTCGCAGGTACAAGGCTGCTCCTAACATGAGGCCCACATTGATGCCACGGAGCCCCGAGCCCAACACAGCACGAGGCATCTACTGCTCCCTAACAAATCCCTCTGTCCACAAGTTACAGCTGCAAGCTCTGCACGGGAAAGCCAACAGGACACAGATATTGTGCTTCTGAGATCATTAAGGCAACACAAGACATGTGTTGACCCAGACATACTTCCCTAACTACGTACTCGCTCCTACTCAGCATTATGGTATGCTGGACCTTGGAAGAGCCCTGACTCGCATGAGAAATGTCCTCCCTCACCCCAGCAGCATGGGAATCGCTTTGCTGGGAGGCTCCAAGTCATCCAGCAAAGTAAAAATCCACAGAGGAGCTCCGGCCCCGGGGTTGGCCAAGTTCAGCAGAGCGGTTCGGAGGAGCGTTACCTGTGCTGTCAGGCCAGAGATGAGTTGTGCCCCACAGCGGGACCATATTTCATGGAGATGAGCAGAATTTCCAGCAGATTTAAGAGCAGACACCAGGAAATGGATAATTCTTCATACCTTGACGTGCCTCAGACAGCTGTGGGAGCCAGCAGCCAAAGGGGCTGGGAGCAGCACGGGGCTCTCTGCGGACAAAACGCCTGCAGGGGCAGCTCCAGAGCCCCAAAAAACCCAGACCCTTCCCTGAGAGACGCTGCAGGCAGCTCCTGTTCCCTGAGCCAGAACCTGCAGCCACAAAGGGCTGCTACAGAACACAAAGGGTGAAGGTAAACGCTCCAACGAGAAACTCGGCTGACAAGAGGTGCAGGTGGTTTGTGCAGGGCACACACACTGCAGCAAGAGGCAGGGGCCAGCACCAGGCAGGGACACGGGCAGCAGGACACTGACAGCAGACAGGGGGCTGAGGGTGCACGGGAAGGTGACCCTGAGTGCCAGGGCTGGGTGAAAGCAGCGGGATCTGACAGGAGGTGGAACCACGCAGGCTGTAAATGCACAGCCCGGTGTCCCACGTGTGGTGTGCTGCAAGCCAGAGGAGAAAGAACAATGTCTGGCAAATAAGATGTATGGCTGGGAGAAAACCACTGACAAGAGACATGTCCATGGCCTTTATCTGCCATTTCCTAGGAATAACAGGGACACCAAGGAACCTGAGACAGGAAAGATAGCTGAAGGCATCAGAAGCACCCTCAACCCCTGACACATGCCTTTAGGAGACTAAATTTTATTTTAAAAAAATGAAGAAACAAGTACATCCCCTCACACCTCCAGCAATCACAAACAGCACCCCTACCTTCCTCTTTCTGAGTCCAGGCATGTGATGCTTCACAAGGTGGCTCTGAGGACAATGAAGATACTCTGTCACATCTGCACAGCCCCTGCAAACCATGCGCTGCAAGCAGGGGCCGTGTCCCTGCTGCTCAGAATGCTGGATAAAACCACGTCAAACTAAGAATATTGCACATGAACATACCCACAGTGGGTGCAACTGAACGATTCAGAGTGATCACCAACGGGTTAATGAACCCTTTATCTTCTTTCTGTGCACCTCCAGCCCCCATGCCTGGCTCTGCCTAACACATGCCACTCACTGCAGTCAGGTGTCATGATCACATATCCATCGTCATCTGTTCACTCTTAAAATGAGTTTTCCCAGTGCAATTTCAAAGGGGACATGAATAATTTCACTGGGAGATCAGACTTCCTTTCCCATGAGGGCTGCACCCATCCTCTCACCCCACCACGGCAGTAACCAAACCCTCTCTGAAAGGGGAGAAGCAGATCCTTCCTTTTCTTTTAAGAGGAGGCAAGAGGCCCCGCGGCGTTAACAATTAAGGCTTTGTAGAGAGATCCGAGCCAGTCAAAGGGACCAGCCGCTAGGGAAAGACAGGAGAGCCATCTCCAGGCCACTGCCACCAGCGCAACCTGGCACTGAAGGAGAAGGGCCAGACACAGCCCAGAGCACAGCTCCCAGCCCCAAAACCAGAGGAGAGGCACGCCTGGAAACAAATCCATTTAGAGCTAACGCTTCTCACGCTCTCGTGGCTTTCAGAAACGTGTGAGAAATGAGTTAACTGGATTAGAAGAGACAAACAGGTTGTATGAGATTGTGTTTCTCCTGCCAGCACCCACAGGCACCACCTGAGACGGGCACCTTGTCACCGAGCAGGCAGCCCCTCGCTGCCCCACAGCTGGCAGCGAACCAGGCACAGACCCACAGCCCCACCCCGCACCTTCCATGCCTTCCCCTGAAGCACAAGGTGTTTGTCATGCCCTGGGATGGGGGCCTGGGTCAGGGACACGGCTCTGGGAGCAAAGCCTGAGCTCTCCTTGGGCAGAGGACACCCCAGGAGACATGCCCAGCCCAGCAGCTGTGGGAAAACAGACCTCAAAGGAGAGGCCAGGCCCAGTTCCCACCCGCCCTGGAGTGCCCTCATCCCATCCAGCAGCCCCACTCTCAGCTCAGGAGGCAGCTCTTCCCACCCACAGCCGAGGACTAATTAAAAGCATGTTTAGGGCCAGAGCAGTGGCTGGGATATGGCCCCCAGCGTGGCACGGATCTGCTTTCATCCGAGTCATCTCTCAGTTAGTCACCAAAGCCAGGGCCCAGCCGTCCTGCTGGCTGTGACTGAGCTCTGCTGCTGCTCCTCTCCTCCACCAGCGCAGCAGTGCCAGAGCCCACGGCCCTGGGGGACCCTCGGAGCGCACCAGCAGGACCAGGGTGAGCCGAGCAGCTCCCCCCATGGTGTGCCATGGAGTCAACAGCACAGCCTGGTGATATTAGAACCACAGAACCACTTAGGTTGGAAAAGACACCTAAAATAATCAATTCCAGCCATTAATTGTCACTTCTGTGCCCAGAATCTCTTCAAGAGGAGTTTTCCCACACATGGTTTTCCATTCACTCCCCTGGCCCAGCTGAGCAGCTTTCCCTGCCTCTGCTGACCCTTTCAAGCAGGGATCTGTGGAGCAGATCAGAGACCAGCCTTTCAGGCCATCTATTTCCCCATCCCTCAATTCAGAGCCACGTATCATAAACACCACTAAGGTGGCCTGCACGTTTCCCATGTCCCACACGGCGCTGGAGTGAGGGCAGAACAACTGTGTTCGTCATCCTGGCAACCTCCTTGCATCCTGGCACCACGCTTTGAACACCTGGCCCAGGTCTCCAGGCACAGCCACGTGCCCTCCCTGCACCCCTGCCCATGGCTCAGCCACATCCAAGCCACCCATGGAAAGCCAGTTCCAGGTCAGTGAAACACTTCGGCACTCGGACATCCTTTTGCAAATACTGCTCCTGCTCCAGGGCGTTCACAAGAGCTCCTGCACCTTTGCACAAAGAGATTCACTCCTCTGGGGTCTCCCTGCCCGCGGGGTCCCTGGGTGCTGCACGCCCTGGGAGCAGTGGCAGCCAGCCCGGGCACCAGGGCTCTGTGCCCCGTGCACAATGCGCAGCCTCAGGGCTGGGAGCCCCACACCTTTCTCGCTCCTTCAGAACAAAAAGCCCTGGATCACATCACCAGGGAGCCCCCTTTCTCCCCAGCGACCCTTTGCAGAGCTGCCCAGCACCTCTGTGAGGAGGACCCAGCACTGCACCGCGGATGGGACCAAATCCCCTCTTGTCACCCCCTTGTCACCCCCTTCCACGCACGATGTCCCTGCTCTGTGGCACAGGCTCTCCAGCCCAAAGCCCCGGGCTGCTGAAACACCCACCAGGCTCTGAGTTACAAGCAGCTCTCAGGAATGCTTTGAAGTGGCTCAGACCAGAGGAGAAAGCACAAGCAAGAGAGATGGACAGAGGGATGAGAAGGTGCCACCCGCGCTCTGAAGAGGCGGTGGGGAGTGGAGGATGCTCCTGCAGGTGAGTCCTTGTCCAGGGGCACCGGCTGCTCTCAGCACATCCCTGGATGGGGCACGGTGGGTCTGGAACAGGCCAGCCATGGGAGCAGCCTTTCCTGGCCACAGCTTCGCTCCACCCTGGCTTGAGAGCTTCCTCTCGTCCCTGTGGTTTCCCTCCCAGCGCCGATGCCCAGCGGCCGGCTGGGAACGCCCAGGACAAGGGCCTGGTGCCCGAGGAGGGTGATTTGAGCTGCGCCACGGGGTGGGTGGGAGGAGGGACACCCCCCCGGGAGCTGCCAGTTTGGGCACAGACACCCCCTCCCTCGATTTCCCTCTCTCATCCTGCTCACCCTGCTCAGGCACACAGGGGGAGAGCCCCCGGGTGACCCCACGCAGCCTGTCCCCTGTCGCTGCCGCCAGAAGCGGTCAGCCACAGCCACCCGCCAGCAGCTCCCGGCAGCACCACTCCCCCAGCAGCTCCACGGACCCGGGAGCAGTTCTTGGAACCACTCAGACATGCACCGCTGGGCGGGAATTGCGGGCAAACTGGGGAATTAAATGGAGTTATTCATTCCTCTGCCTCTCCCCCCTCTCCACGCACGGCCAAGCAAGGTGAAGCCCACGGCGCTGCTCCAGCATAAAGAAGCGACCAGCCATGGAACACGCAGGGAGCTTCTGCCCGGCCAGGCAGGATGGGAGGGCAAAAACCCAGGGAAGATACTTTGGCAAGCAGGAAAAGCTCCACCACAACACACACACACACACACACGCACGCACACACCCAGGAGCCAACCTTCAGAGCAGAACCGCGTCTCCATGCCAAGAGCTCGGCTGTTTTCCTCCCTCTGCCCGGCTCGCAGCTCTGAGCTAACAGGCTCAGCATTCATCCCCCCGCGCCGTGCGGCACATGGGAGCGGAGGGGGGGAGAGAGGGACTCAAATGAAATCCAGACCTAGAAAGCAGTATCGGCTGGAATCCACCCGGAGCGAGGCTGTTCCTCTTCTCAAAGTACAGAAGCTGCTGGAAAGGTAGGAGGGCAGGGGCAGAATATAACGTATTAAAAGATCAATAGCCTACCTGAAATCCGGTCCCTCTCCATTACTACGGGATATATTTAGCATCCGCGTGTCACGGCCGTCCCTTTTTTCGGTGGCGTCCCCTTCTTTCCCCCACTCTCCCTCCCTCCTTGCCTTGCCTCCTCCTCCTCCTCTTCCAAAAAAAGCTCTTTGTCTGGTCTAATTTCTTCAATCTGTTGCAATCATGAATGCATCCAAATTACCACATTTCCATGTGCTGATCATATGTTTGTGCTCCAAACTGAAGTAGCTTTGTCTCTTTGAAACGAAAAAGAAGGGTAAGAGAGAAAGAGAAAGGAGGAAGAAGAAAGGAAAAGGGGGTACATGACCCGAAAAATCCTGTAACTCCCTGAAATACTCCACCAAGCGCAGGAAAACTGGAAATCCCGAGTCCTCTGTAAAACAGTCTTAAAGCTACAGCGTGCGAGTGTCCAGGGGAACGCTCCAGCCTCCACAGCTCCCTCTTAATATCCACCAGGAGATGCTTAAGGAACTTGGCTCCTCACAATAACACAGCGAACAACTCATCCAGCTTCTCAAATCTCTCCCCACTTCCCCAGTCTTACTTTCCTGCTATTTCCTCTATCCCCTCCTCCTTCCTTGGCTCCAGCGTTTTAAGAGAGCGCAGATCCTGCACGCTCCCCCCCGCTTCTGCCAGGTCTGAAGTTTCGATTCATGCATAAACTATTCGGCTGATGAGGGCTGACTTCGTTCCAAGCACAGCATCATGGGCTGCTGCTGCTGCTGCTGCTGCTGCTACCAGGCGGGACCCGAGCGCGGCATTCCCGGGTCCTGGGCAGCCTCTCGGGGGCTTCTCCCTCCTCGCCACGGCACGGCAGCCAGCAGCAGGGTTTCGGAGCCTGCCAGAAGCGATAGTGAAAGTCTCTGCTCCGGGCGGGAGCTCTCGGTCTTCTCCGCGGTGCCGCGGCGAGGCTGAGGTGGGATTTGGGATTTGGGATTCGAGTTTTCCCTCCCTGTGGTGAGCGGGCAGGGCACGGAGGAGCAGAGGAGCCCTGCAGAGCCTGGTGCCCGTGCTCCTCTGCCCGGCGGGATGGAGGGATGGATGTGCGGCTGCAGAGATGGGCTGGCCCGCACGGAAACTTCCACTTGGCCGCCGGCCCGGGCAGGCAGCGGGGACACGGCGTTAGCACCTCCAGCGGGGGCTGCCCGCTGCCCAAACACCCCGCACGGCCCTCCCGAGCCATCCGACACTGATTCCTATCGATGATCACCCAGCCACATGCAAGGGCACAGCCTCCATCCTCAGAGCTGGCAAAGAAACCGTTCAACCCCCATCCCAAGGCAGTGCTGGGAGGGAAGGCACAGCTGTTCCCCAGGCCAGGTGTGCTGACAGGACCCTTGCGTGGTCAGCATGGTCCACACGATGTTTTTTGCCCCAAGATGCTCCCAAGTTCACATGGAAAAGCCCAAGTGTGACGGCTGTGACACAGCCTGGCACTGCTCTCATGCCATGAGCAGAAGGACAAGTTGGTGCCCAGCTGGATGAATAAACCTCCAGGGAAAGGCTCCAGGCATTACAGGCACTGCTGAAACCTTCGGACAGCCTGGGTCTACGTGATACCACTTTTCAACATCGAGGGTTTGTCCCGTTCAGCAGCTGAGGCAGTATCAGCATCCCCAAACCAGAGGGGAGAACACAGCCAGCACCCAGCTGTGGGGTCAGCAAGAGCAGCAACCCCTGCACATCCCAGCAGGCAGCAGGGAGCCGCTGGGAGGCAGCCCCAAGACAGCCCGGTCCTTCGGGAAGTTTCTCTCTAATGTCCCTCTCTCCCCCAGCGTGTCTCCCTGGGCAGAGAAGCTGAGATTCCTTCCCAAATTCCTGCTCGTTCACTGCTTGCTAGCAAAGCTCTGCATTTTCCTGCTGCCAGGGCCCAAGGCACTGGAGGAGGGGACAGCCAGCAATGTTTTCCCATTGACAGGCTCAAACCACGTTTCCTGCCCGAGACCTCAAAGGTGCTGAACACAAAGCAAGGACACGGGGGAGCTGCACAGCCCCACGGAGCACAGACCCCACTGCGCTGCCTCCGCTAAGCAGCCTTAGTGCCAAGCTCCTGAGGCTGGAGAGGAAGGGAAAAACCCCGGGGAAGCGTGGAGAAAGGAAGGTGGTGAATGCAAAGGAAGAAGGGATGGGGGCAGCAAGCGTTTCAGCCTCCAGACTTTAACCCATCAAGACCCAGGTGGCTGGGAAGGATAAAGTAAAGGCAGCGTTCCCTCATCCATCAGAAGGGCATGGACTTGCTGGAGTGAGTCCAGAGGAAACCATGAAGGGACCACGAGGGCTGGAGCCCCTCTGCTCTGGAGCGAGGCTGGAAGAGCTGGGGGGGGGGATTAACCTGGAGAGGAGAAGGCTCCAGAGAGACCTGAGAGCCCCTTCCAGAGCCTCCTAGATCACCAGGAGGCACTCAGGGAAGTGAATCCAAACTGTGGCTAATGCAATTGAACTTGAAATGCGTAAAAACCTCCAGGTAGCTGCTCTCATTCAGGCCTGAAGTATTCATGCAAATTTTAATGGATTCACTTTAAAGGTGCAGCCGTGTGTCTCTGAAGCAGGGCTCACAAAGCACTAACAGGCAAATAACGGGGTGCCTGTGAGTGAGAGAGGGGTACCCCGTGCTGGTGACGTCAACATCAGGGTTCGCTCCCTCCAGAGGTGTGATTCCAGTGATCCTCATGTTCCAGGGCTGGAAAAATATTCCCCATTTCTCTTAGTTTTTGAGAAGCTCCTCACATGCCCGTTCAAATGGGTGGTCAGCAGTCTGTGCACTGTACAAGCCTATTATAAAGACAATATATATTCCATTTTCTAACAGTACTGTAAAGGGTGGGGGGAAGCCAAGCACACCCAGAGTTTAGGAAGAGGACAGAGAACTCTCTCCCCTGGCTAGGGCTCCCTTCTTGGGGTTCAAACCCCCCCCCAGGGCTGGCTTTTAGGAAAGCCACGAGGAGAGGGAAGAGGCAGGAGCAACTTTAAGGAGACCACTGCTATCTGCTGTAAAACCAGCCCCGATTTCCATTGGCAAGCAGCGGTGTGACACAAAGCAGGAGCCCTGCTCTGCTGCCACCCCGTGCCCACGGCGCTGCCGCAGGGTGCACTTGCTTTCCCTCGCAGGTTTGGACGCTGGCAGCCAGCAGGAAGCACTGCCAGGTGCAGAGAAAGCAAGGAAGGAAATCACCACAAATAAAGTCAGCCGAGCCCTGCTCCAGGCTCAGCTCGAGCCTCCTCTCTCTCACACCTCTGCGAGGCTCGCCCAGCAGCGCCCCAGCCCTTTGCTGAGCCAGAACCTGCTCGTTGTGCATGGACACACAGACAAGCAGGGGCTGTGGCCGTGGCACAGAGCCCAGGGCAGCAGTGGGCAGCCAGGAGGGGGTTCAGGGCTGTTGACACTGTCACCAGGCACAGTAGTGGGACAGACACCTGCAGGTCCTCAGGTAGATTTTATTTGCCATTCCTCATCTGCCTCTCCAGTTTTTTGCTGGGATTATGTTACTGGGGCATTTCAGCTGACAGAAGAGCTGTTTTCTTTCCTTTGCCTACTTCAGGGCAGTCCCTCAGTCACAGCTGACCACTTCCACCAGGGCTTTAGCACATCAGCCAGGTATCCCCTCATAGCCCCAGCCCTGAGCTGGAGAGGATGAATGCTGCGGGTCCATTCAGGGGTCAGAGGTTCAGGCTGCACTGGCAAAGGTAAAGGAAGCAGCCAAAGACCTCCAGGACCTGGAGAGGCAGGAAAAATGGGGATCCAAGCAGTTCTTTCACAAGCTATCTCAGCTGTCTGCAGCACTGGGTATCTGGGAGGAGAGCACAGAAGGGGGACAGTGTGGCAGAGCAGAGCATTCCTAAATAAAATTATGTTTAGGGAAGCATTTTCACATGAGGAAATACAGGTCCAAACTCAATCAAGTGTTACTCCATTATACTCCCTCTATGCCTTTTACCCCCAGGCTGGACCCAGCCAGCAACGAGAGTATCTGAGCCTCCATGGACTGTTTGCTCCAAGAACCTTTCTTTTACATTTATATGAGCCTTGACGATAGGGAAGAAAGAAAACATTGGCCAAAACTGTCCTTTTCACTTGGAAAAAAATTAAAACCAAACCAAGGAGATCCTCCTCTTTCCAAGGGAGGTACTCAAACCCTCAATGCTGCTGCCCTGCTCTCTGCCAGGTGTTTCTTTGCCTCCATCCCCCCCTCTCCCAGCTGGGCAGACAAGGAGCTGCCCTGCCCAGAGCTGCAGCTCTCAGCTGCTCCACGTGTGCTGCCAAGCACTATTTTGCCACTCCCTGGCTATTTCTTAAGAAAACCTGTATTTGTTCAACACAGAGCAACACAAATCACTCAGATCCTCCTGAGTTATTACCTTTCCTAAGGCAGAGACCTCGCCCAGGACACAAAGCTCATCACCACGCAAAGCTGGGGTGGCAGTGACAGCAGCAGCACACGGCTCCTCCTACCCCAGTCCCACAGAGTCCCCTGAGATGATGGCCATAGAGTTTCTCTAAAAGTGGAGAGACTTTTCTTTAAGCACAGTCCCTGTTAGAGCTCTCCTCCATGCTGGCTCTCAACCTCTCTGCCTGAAAGCCTCAAACTGCTGGAAATCCCTTGCTCCTCCCCAGGCTCTCTGCTCACTCTTTAACACTCCTGTGCTGAAGAATTAACAGCAGCTGGCAGGGCAGAGCGAGAGGCGAGGCAGAACTGGATACTCCTCACCCTCCTGGTAGAGCACAGGCAGTTTCAGATAAATATTAACTCTTCCACAATCCTCCACCAATGTTTTCCTTCCTGGACCCCTCCCTCCCATTAGTTTTGCCCTCTTGACCCTCTTTGAGAGCCCCGAACAGGGGGGTTACTCCATACCTGAAAGTCTGTGGTCATTCCCTGCTGGGGAAGCCAGGCTGCACTTCTACATTCCCTTTCCTCGGGGGAACCCTGCAGACCTTGCCAGCACTCATCAACAAATCCGTATCACGCCCCAGCGTGGAAAATTGTTATCCTAAAACACAGTCAGCAGCTGAAGCCCCCAGACACTACAGAGCATTAACGCCCCGGTCACTGCTGAACCACTGATTTATGTTTTACTGTCTCTGGTTTGCTCAGAGCAGAGCGCACAGAGCCAGGTGCTGTGGGGAAAGCATCGAGATCTACCCCCTCACCTCCCATGCTGAGCAGCCTTCGGGGGCTCAGTGGGATTATACACAAGACTGGAGATGAATCAGAGGTGCCGTAAGGGAGCAGGACAAGCAGCCAGTGCCCAGCACATCCCCTCGGGAGCAAACAGCCCAGGGCACCCAGCAGCGTCCCGGAATTCCTCAGCTGTGCGCTCAGGCACCCACGCTCCCTCACTCCCTGGGAGTAACGCACAGCTCTGCTGGGAGCACGTGGGAGCCCCGCAGGACTCTGCCAGGCAGCTCAGAGTCCACGTGCCAGCGTTACACAAGTCTCCTGTGTGTGTCCGTGCAGGAATCAGGCACCTGAGCTGGGAGCAGCCTCATTGCTTTAACTTCTTTTTGCCCAGAGCTGGGATCACCTGCAGAGCTGTGCCTGCAGGAGGGACTCTCCAGGCTGGCTGGGGACCAAGCTGCACCCTCTGCTGCTTTGCCCTCGCGAGGAGAAAGGCCATGTGTGATGCAGGGGACATGTGTCCAGCGAGGGTTTGTCCCCAGGGAGCCCGAGGGGAGCGGGTGGTGCATGGGAACGCTTTGGCAGGAGAGCTGCACAGCTGGGGTGACCAGTTTGGTGCTTCGGACAAAGGGGAATAGAGGCTGCCCGAAGAAATGCACATGACCTCATCTAAGGACACATCCAGAGCGATGAGGCTGCAACCACAGGCTCCAGTTAACCCCTGAGCTGTTCCACCGCAGTGAAAGGCACATCTGTGCAACCAGCACAGAATCACAGTGTAGTTAGGGTTGGAAAAGAACTCCGAGAGTTCATCGAGTCCAACCATTAGCCCAGCACTGCCGTGTTCACCACCAAACCATGTCCTCGAGTGCCACACCCACAGGACTTTTGAACGCTCCAGGGATGGTGATTCCACACTTCCTTGGGCAGCCTGTTCCAATGCCTGAACACCCTTCCAGTGGATAATTTTTTTCCTAATATCCAATCTAAACCACCTCTGGTGCAACTTGAGGACGTTTCACCACACACCAGAGAGATGCTGACATCACCCTGCGTGCTGTGCATCCCCCCAGCTTCCAGCTGGACCCCAAGTGCTGCACTCCCAGCCTGGATCCCAGCAGGAAGCTGCAGACAGGTGCAGGACAAGCTGAAGGGCTGGACCAAGGTTTACAGGAGCTTCCCAAGCTCGGTTTGCTCAGAGGCCACGCTGACACGTGGAGGGCTGTGCTGTGAGTGGCAGTGCCCACGTCTGAGCTGCAGATGTGTGGCAGTTCTGACAGCTCTCCCCTGAGGAAAAACCCCTCACACACCTAATGGTTTTTATAGCACTCTGAACTCGCTTATGTAACAGCCATCATGCACGCTCCAGCGGGGAGCCCCCGGCTCCTGACATTCCTTTTGTTTGTCTCCACTGCTCTGGTTAACCCACAGCCTCACAGAAAGCACTTTCTAGACCTGTCCTCTCACAGGCTCCGGGCACAAAGAGAGGAGATGGTCCTCAAGGCAAGGTAGTGAGTCAAGAGATGGAAACAGCAAGGTCTGTTGTTGTACCTATGGTGAATTTGGAGCACCCCAAATTAGGGAACCCTGCTGAAATCCTGCTGTCCCTGTTAAAGCAGTGATGCCAATTTAAACTCTGCCCATAGCTATGTGTGTTCAGCTCTGCCACCCACCTGGCCTCACATCTTTCCATTTCAGTGCCCATGGGGAAGGATTCCCCGGACTCACAGGCAGTGCTCAAGGCACAGCTTTCAGGTTCTCTGCTGCTCTGTTTTCCCCAGCTATGAAATAGGAACATCCATAACGGGAGGGAAAATACAAGGCTTGATCAGGGAAAAAACAAATAAGACAAGAATTCCCTGTGCCCGTCCTGTGGAAATTTTCAAGTAAGAGAATAATATTTTTATTTTTACTAATCCCAGGTACCAGAGACCTCCTGGGTGCCTTGGACAGTGTGGCAGTGCAGTGACAGTGGGGTCAGTGGGGTCCTAGAGCTCGTGCCCTGAGCAGAAGCTCGCAGGCTCAGACCACAACCAGCACCTTTGAACCACCTCACTCCTCCTGCATCTCCACCTCCCTCCTCCTGCATCTCCAACCCACTGTGGTTTCTGGCCCAGCTACCACCATCAACATTATGAGTGAACAAGGGTCTTGAGCTGGTGCAAACAACATCTGGATGGGAGTGCCCCCACTTTCTACCCAAGAGAAGAATTTAGACAGCACGAGAGAAGCTGTCCCAGCAAAGGTCCCAGTGAGTGCCCCTCTCTAGCACAGCCCAGGGAGCTGGCCTGGACTTCCTGCCTCTCCAAATTATGCCCTGCGCTTCCAAAAAGCGCTGAGACAAGTTGCGGCTGATCCTCAGCCAGCTGCTGACGAGGCAGAAGCGGGGCCGCTGCGCTCTCGCTTTTTGGATGGAAAAGCCCTGCCTGCCCTGGCCCTGGCACGCTGCCCCTGCTCCAGGCAGCCTCACAGCCACACAAAGGCTGAAACAGGAAAGCTGAGGCACCTGCTCCCCTCCCACCCCTTTGGGACCTCTCGTGAACAAAGCACCTGAGCCACAAATAGCACTGGGCCAGAGCAGCGCGGCTGAAACACAGCTGGAAGGCATCGTCCTCCCTCCTTCACATACACGGAAAAAATATGCTGTTTTAGCTAAATCAGTAAACTCTACCTTCTCATGGACCCTCTCCTTGTGCTACCCTTGCCAGGGAAGTTCCTTCCTCTTTAACAAAAACTGAGATGTAGGCTGGAAGCAAATCAAAGCACAGAGCACAGCTGGCTGCCCAAGAGGAACACGATCCCGGTTCCTTCCACTCCAACTGCTCTGGGCTGTTTTCTGGCTGAGTTGTGAACATAGCACTGCTCCACATGGCAAATGTCAGCAAATATTTCTCTCCTTCAAATTCATCAGGTATAGTTGTAGGAAAATGAAGTGGGAGTAACCTCCCTGACACGCCATTCCCAGCTCATGCAGACACACTGGAGGTGTGGGACACCATCCAGAGGGACCTGGACAGGCTGGAGAGATGGGCCCAGGTGACCCTCAGGAAGTTCAGCAGGGCCAAGGGGAGCGTCCTGCACCTGGGTCAGGGTAATCCCAAGCACAGGCTGGGCAGAGAAAGGATCAAGACTATTCCTGGGGAGGACTGGGGCTGTTTGTTGATGAGAAGCTCCACATGACCCAGCACTGCTAGCACAGCCAATCCAGAAAGCCAAACATGTCCTGGGCTGCAGTGCAAGAACTGTGAGCAGCAGGACGAGGGAGGGGATTCTGCCCCTCTATTCCACTCTCCTGAGACCTCCCCTGCAGAGCTGCCTCCAGCTCTGGGGCCATCAACACAAGAAGAGTGTGAAGTGCAGGAGCGAGTCCAGAGGAGACCATGGAGATGCTCCGAGGGCTGGAGCCAGGCCGGGAGAGCTGGGGGTGTTCACCTGGAGAAAAGAAGGCTCCAGGGAGACCTCAGAGCCCCTTCCAGGGCCTAAAGGAGCTCCAGAAGAGCTGGAGAAGGATTTCTGAGTCCCACACCAGGTGCTTACCTGGGACTACACAGCAGGTTTGTCCAAAATCAACCCCACAACCCCAAAGCCCTGGAGCTGCTGCTCACCGAGCACTGTTGGGTGCCTGTGCCACACAGACACTTCCAGAGGGACAAGAAAATTTGAGTCACAGAAGGAAGTTTCCAAAAGAGGTCAGCATCAGTCCTGCAGGCTCCTACCCTCACTGCACAGCCCGAGGCAACACGTGGAGCCTGCCTGTGGAGCTCTCTGGATCCCAGGGGTTGGTGGCTGTGGAAATGCACATCACCCCTTGCTTTGTTTAAGGTGGCAAAGAGCCCGAAGCAACCGAGCCCCTTCTGCAACGCTTCACTTGCAACCACTGCTCAGTCATCCCGACCCCAATTTATCTCCTACAGGAATAAAAGCTTCTGGGTGCAAGGCCAGATGTGCAGAGGGGAAAATTTGGAGCTGAAACAAGGGGAAATTGAGCTGCAGTTATATGGAGCCATAAATATTTACTGCAATGTAAACTGAAGGGCTGAACTGCTCATTTGATTTTTTTTGACTTGAAAAAAAAAAAAATTAAAATTTACAAGGTCTCTCACCAGAAAAGTGGAAAAGTATATAATTAGAGTCTAAGGAAAACAAGCTTGAACAAATGTGCTGTGTCTGTCAACGTGGATTCCCTACACCCCAGTTCCCTCTGGAGCTGTACCAATTCCCCCTTCTGTCCTCGGACGTCTGTACATGAGAACAGGCGGTGCCAGGGCTGAGGCAGCAGCTTTGTTTGTGCATATGCACAAGATAAACACACGCTTCAGTTCAAAACTACCAGCTCTGCGCTGGTGGCCGAGTTTTGAAGCATCAGCTCTAAAGTGCAGCTCAGTCCCTCTGGCCTCTTGCTGTCGTGAAGCTTTACCGAGACTCCCCAATAATCACCACCCAGTGCATTTTTGCTGCCACTTGACATCAGTTTGGGGTGCAGCGGCCTACTCCGACCGTAGCTCCATCCTCCCACTGATGGTGGTGACGGTGCAAGGCCCTGGAGCTCCAGATGCCAGCAGCAGGACCAGTGCCACCCTGTCACCCTCATCTGTGCCACAAAGAGCTGTCCCTGTGCTGGTCAGCAGTGCTAACGAGGGCCAGGCAGGCCGTGTCCCTGCTCCCAGGGCGTTCAAGTGCACGTTCAACCAGACATCCGTGACTAATCCCCACCCCACACGTGCTGGGGGCTGCGTCCAGCACAGCGCTGAAGTCACTGCTCCAGGAAGGCATCCCCAGGGTGGCTTTCTGCTGCCACCCACGCCGAGGGAAAAGCTGAAACCCACTGTTTTGATAAGTACATCTGGGAGCTGAGACAGGATATGAGGGCTGAGAAGATGAATTGAAACGGCAAATCAAGCCCAGAGGGAGCAACTGAGTGACAGAGAGACTGAGGGGACAGCAGAGGATAAAACCTGAACCCAGTGTGGCCAGAGCAGGGTGCTGAGGAGGCAAGTGGGGTTTTAGGGGGGAACAGGCAGCAGAGACAACGAGCAGCAGAGAAAATGAGGCAGCAGTGGTGAGGCGAGGTCATCCGGGTTGGAACCAGGTGATCTTTAAGGTCCCCTCCAACCCAAACCATTCTGGGATTCTGTGACCTCAGAGAAGGAAACACGAAGGAAGATTTCAGTGGCAACAGAGCACCTGCTAATGGGGAGTAATGTCTGGGATGTACAGGATCTTAATATGGAGATGTGAGGCTTCCCACAGGGGTTTGGACCAGGGAGCAGCACAGGCTCATCAGAGGGGCGACCAGAAAGAAAAGCCCACGATGTCTTAGGTTTTAATTTTTACGTTTTTCAAACCCTGCCCTGCCTGGTGTGTCCCTGTGCAGCTCCTTGCAGCTGCTCGCTGCTGCTCTCTCAGGCCAGGCAGGCAGAACAAAGCCTCTCCAGGCTGCTCTCCAAGGACACCCAGCCTGTCCACGGCCCCAAATGGGCAAACCAACATCTTGGAGAGGGGGGTGAGCTTGGGGAAATTACATCATTAACTGAAGTTTAATTGGTGAATTTATGCTGATATGCAGATGAACCAAACCTATAAAAGTGTGAAGAACTCGTGACTCGTCGTCCATCTCGGGGTCCATCCTGGCAGCAGCCTCTGGCTCCCCCGGGTTTGCCTGTGAAGGCCTTTCAAAAAAATACCTGCCTTTATTGCCTTACTCCTGTCTAGCCTCTGTT
This sequence comes from Oreocharis arfaki, assembly GCA_013398015.1. Taxonomy (NCBI): domain Eukaryota; kingdom Metazoa; phylum Chordata; class Aves; order Passeriformes; family Paramythiidae; genus Oreocharis; species Oreocharis arfaki. The sequence goes on from VZRR01000601.1 coordinate 53,339, forward strand.
TCTAGGTAGCCTCTCAAGGCACCCCCCCAGAGCTGGGCTGCCTCAGCTTCCCTTGGAGTATTTTAGATGAGAACAGTGACATTTTTTACTTGCAGACAGCCACCAGGGACAGTCCCTGGGCAGCCCCAGCCTGTGTCACACACAAACAAACAGAGCACATGGCCTCAGGTACTCACGAGCACTGGGAATTCTGCTACTGCTTTCCTGAGGCTGGGAAACACCTTTTGCCAGAAAAACAAACCCTCCCACCTGCTTCCTCCTGAATCAGAAGCAGCTTCCAAAACATTAAGCTGCAATTAGGGCTGTAAATTTAGCCACAAGCACTTATAATCCATAAATCTGCACATCCAATAAAAAATAATAGCTAAGGAGAGTCCGAAAGAGCTACTAATGACTAAAGCTGGATTTCAACCACAAGCCACTCCTGCTTTCTGCTGCCTTGTGTTAGACCCCTCAAATTGGGTTGGGGCTTGCTAATTATTGTCTCTGGACCCATTACACAGTAAGGAATATTTTATATTCTTTCTCTTTTCATAGTTTTTGGGGGCTTTTAAAAAATACTTATATACCCTGCTCTCTTTTTCCCACGTACTGCTTTCTTTCTCCAGCTCTGCATTTCTCAGCAGCAAGCTTTGCCTTTCAAACCATGGCAGAACACGTGATTTCTGAGTGCCACCTCCTGCATTCCCTCTATTTTTCCTTTTTTTTTTTTTAATTGGAGGAGGAGGTTTCACAGAGAGAAATGCACACACTTACTCGGACTCGTCTGGTCGCTGAGCCTCTGAAGTCTCCCGCTGGAGGTCCGGGTGATTCCTAAAGCAAAAAGAAGGCTTCAATTAGGAGAATTTTGGGGTGTGGAGTTACCTCCCTGCTATCACTCTACACCTGGCAAGGCACGGTTCTGTCAGGAATCTGCTCTGTACAATCATCTCTGGGATCCAAGGAGAGCTACACGTTATTGTAACCAAAATACACCTGAGGAGAGACCTCCACCTTTCCCTGGAGACGTCAAACATTGTTATTCAAACACACCAAACCCACAAATGTATTTAGGGTTTCTAGAAACACCAGAGGGAGCTTCTGCAATCATTACGTGGGACACTCACGTTCACCTCTCGCTCCAGGATATTTTATCCTAGAGAGAAGTGCAGCACTTCCCAAGACAGACTTCCTTGCTGGGAGAGGAGAGCACAGGAATTTAAGGATTTGCCTGAGTCCTGCACTTACAGAGACTCCTCTCTGCGTGGGTTGCACTCACATCCCATGCATGGGAACCCTGCTGTAGGGTCAGAGCAGCTGGAACAGGGGAAGCACCTCCACTCCCACACCCATTTCAGAGAGCCCTCAGGTGCCTCCCAGACTCCGGGCAAGCCAGTGGCACCTGCTGACTACAACAACGCTTCTAATCCATCAGCAACTTGTTTAATTTCTCTGCCATCCCAGCTGCCTATTTGTAAAATGATGATTGCCACTGCACTCGCTTCCCAGGAAGCTGAGAAATTCAGCAGGAACCCAAATTCCCCTTGAAAATTCCCCCTTTAACTTATTTAGCCACATGAAACTCTGCATGGATTTGTGCCCCAGTTTCTGGGTTTTTACCTCGATAAAAGTGGCCACAATAAATGCAGTGAACTACCCCAAGTGGGATGCTATGTCCTGGAATCCCCCGAAATGTCCTGATGCCCTGGTATGGACATTCCTAGAAAGTCTGGTAGCTCCCCGGGCTCTGGGGGGTCCTGCTGGAGGAGCAGGATGGTGTCCAGGATGGACAGGATGGTGTCCATCATCTCAGGCACCAGAAGCTGGAGCTGCCAAGCCACAGAAGCTCCTCAGCTCCTTCCAAACCCTGCCTCAGCACACAAGAGCCTTGGGTCAGGATTTCTACCTGCAAACAGGCAAGAAACCCCCAGGATTTGGGGGTGCTGCTGCTTTTCAATTATATTAGTTAAACTTTCTCCTCACCATCTACCAGATCTGTTGGACAAGAAGCAAAGAGATTAAAACAGCACCAATTTAAGACGCAGAACAGCCCTAAACTGTGATTTGTAACGGAGACACAACCTTACAAACCTCGTCAGCTAGAAGAGTGCATGATACAAGGAAAAAAATATATTTAAGAAGAAACAGATATATATAGAAAAAAGGCAGGAAAACTTTCATACCAGTAAGGCCTGGGATAGAGGGAGGGAAGGGAAGGGAGCTGCCTGGCAGCTGGACATGGAAAAAGCGTCTCATGCTCAGAACCTTGTGCTTGTGTACATATATTTAAATATATATATATATATATATATATGCACGTGTGTGTTTGCTCTCTCCCTTTCCTCTTCTAACATAAGAAGCCTCTGTGCCTACAACATGATGTGGCTGAACCACAGGGCTGGTCCTGGGAAAGGGCGACACAGGGAGAACCCATGGGCAGCACCACCCAGCGCCGTCCCCCCCCTCAGCTCTGCCCCCAGAGAGCCAAAAATAGAGCCAGGACTGTCCACCCACACACAGGAACACCCAGGCTGTCTGCTCAAGAGCTTCACCTGCATTGCAGCAGGGCAGATTGGTGCTACACCCATCAGCCAGCCTCACTTTCCATCACTGACAGCAGGACGAGGGCTGAGGCTCCTGGGAACTTGTGCATTATAACCAGCATTTTAAATTTTTAACATATTTCTGCTATTAAACCCAGTCCCTGAATCTTCTTCTTAATTATTTTCTCTTCTCTAAATGTCTGCTGCTTCTTCGGACGCCAGCAAGAATGAAAAGCCCTATTTCCCCTGTCGAACAGATTTTTAAACAGCAGTTCTTGAGCCAGGCTGCAAGAGCAGCCACATCCCAGCTCTGCTCCATGCAGAGAGACACCACCTCCGTGTCCCCTGTGTGCAGGCAAGGTGCAGTGTTGAAATGCAGCTTTTAGAATTGCTCAAAACCCAGAGAAAACCACCCCTAATGGGTGGCAGGCTGAGGAATGCAGATATGCAGCCATGCTGAGCTGGTTAAAACAGCCTTTCATGTTCAAAGCCTTCATTCAGTCTGCGGCGAGGCAGGACGGAAGCTGAACGAGGAGCTCACAAGCTTGGATGGGATTCCATATAGGAAATAGGCTTTATTCCCTCCAGTGGAAAAACACACACAGGGCTGGAAGCATCCAGCACAGCCATCCGAGCATCCGTGCCCTGGCTGAGCCTGTGGCTTCCATGCAAACCTCTCTGAGGATTTGTTTACGTGCCCTGTCCCCCAGGTTCTCTCTGGGGAGCTGGAATTCCCATTCACACCCTTTATTTCCAAGGGCTGGACAAGCTGAGTTGCTTTGCTCTGTCACTAGGAGGAGGTTTTTCTGACAGCTGTTGCTTCACTGCCTGTTAACAGCGTTAATAACACATAACAACGCTGTTCATCCTCTCTCAGACAAAGGGAAAATGAGGAGAAAACAAGAAATTCATCCAGGCAGCCCAATACCTTAACACAGAATCTAGAAAGGGGAGGGAGAGCTGCAGGGCCCGAGCCAAGCTTGCTATCTGTGATGCCTCACTGCCCTTCCACTGAGGGAGGATCCAGACACAGTCCTGGAAAGCAGATAAACAGCAGGGAAAGCTGGCAGCCTGGCAAGGTGAGGTGAGGAGACCTGGCAAAAAATAAAATAAATAATGAGAAAGCAACAGCTGAAAATACGCTGCTGTGAACACACTGCCAGGAAGACAGCAGAGGGGGCAGGACCAGAGAGCATCAGCTGCTGAGCTGGGGTTACCTCTGTTTATAGCCTGGGAGCAGCAGTTTGAGCCCCACATTTGGGCTGTGAAACAAAAATCAAACATTTCCACCGCAGACACAGTGTCTGTGAGCCTTCCCTCCCAACGCCGTTCTAACGCCCCCAAGCCACGCTGGAAATGCACTGGACTGAGAACCATAATGCAATATGCTTTATTTAGCTGAGACTGGGAATTCTCCCCCTCGTTCCCAGCAGAATGAATTCAGAACGGAAGAGTCCAGCAGTTAAAAATCAGCGAGTCCAAGAGCAGCTCATTGAACCCGGCGGATGTGCCTCAGCAGGACAAAGCCCTGCTCAGCCTCACCGTGGCTCACTCGCTGAGCAATAATTTTTCATGTTTTCTAATCAATGAATAATTCCCTCCAGATCCATGGGCTGGGGCCACATGGCCCAGCAGAAAAGCAGCAGCACCCAAAACCGCTGGACTTCACTGGGGTCTCCTTCACAGCTGACAAAGTCCAGAATCGCTCCTACAACCGTGTCCGTGCCAGGCTCACAAATAAATTGCTCCCTCCAGACAATATTGGACCAAATTTTCTACTGTTTCATGCTTCTTGCAGCTGCTGATGTAACACCTGATGGATGTAAAGCATCCCAGGATTGAAACGAGAGCACCTTCTGGGTGCTCTGCAGGGCATGCAGACAGGGCAGGGCAGCAGGGGGATGGCATCCAGCTTGTCTGGAGAAATGCCCAGTGTGACTTTTCTAGCTGCATCTGAACCTAGAGCTAAGCAGGGAACTGCCAGAGGTGTTCACCTCCGACGAAGTCAACGCACACATTCTCCATAACACTCCAGAGTTTTTGGAGGACACACCCCAAACCTTCTGCATGCACATACCAGTGATGAGAGAGCCCACGTGAGACTGATTTTCTCCTCACAGTAAGCCATCCCCGCTGCTACGCTCACGTGATGTGAAATTCAAAAGGACGAACGAGCAATTCCCATTTATCAACAGAAACCACGCGGTGAGGACAAACAATGGAGGACGCGGCTCAGGAACCCGCTCTCTCTGCGCCGTCCAGCAAAAACAAAAAGCAAACAAACAAACAAAAGAACCCAAGCCAAACAAAGGTGGTGATGGAAAGGGGTGGGCCAAGCCCAGCAGGAGCCATCCCACACTGTGCTGCAGTCAGCAAAGCGGCACCAGCCCATCTGAGCAGCCAGCGTGACCCTTGCTTCTGTTCCATGTATTTACTGCGGGGTCTGAGATCGGATAATGCAGCTCCCTTCTGCAGCCAGCACAGCTCAGCAGGCTGTCCAGACAGCACTGGAGATGTCTCCATCCAATAACAGTTTCCTGCTCTGGCCATGGCCCCACTCTTGGCTTCCTGGGGCGTACAGCTCCGGGCTGAATCACGGAGCCACCTCTGGAGTTCAGCCCCAGCTCTGGGGACTCCTCAGAACAACCCTTCAGAGGGGTTATATCACCCACACACCACCAGCAGCTTCCGAAGCAAAGGCTGGCAGGGTTGACTCCCCCCAGTCATGCCGTGAAGGGGCTACCTGAAAACAGAGGCTAGACAAGATTAAGAGAATATAAGCAGTTATTTATTTGAAGGGCCTTCAAAGGTACACCCTGGGCAGTCAAGAGGCTGCACCCAAGATGGACCCTGGGTCCCGGGTTTTTCACACTTTTGTAAGCTTGGTCCATTTGCATATCATGGTTAATTCTCCAATTATAATTTCAAGTAATAATGTAATTACCCCAAGTTTTCTCTCCCTGCCCAGAGGCTCAGTTTACATATTTCAGGGCCTGGGACAACAAGGTGTCCTTGAGTTCAGGCCCAGAGAGGGTTTGTTATGTCTAACCAAAATGTGAGAATAGGAGATAAACAGGCCATATGAAGTTTCAGAGTTACATACTGAAAAATATAACATCTAAACCCTAAGGCATCACCAGGGCAGGACCTGCAGCCCCTGTGCACTGCACACACCCAGCCCTACCTCCTCCTCCACCCAATCCTGCCCTCTGCCCTCTCCTCAGGCCCTCCTGCTGTCAGCTAGGGAGGATAAAAAGGACAGCAAGGATGTCACTTTACCCTGCTCAGGTACCAGTGCAGACTGCTGGACAGGGTTTCCCACTCTTTGTTCACTGTGCAAGTCCACCTCAACACTCTGAGGACCACACAGGGTGTGAAATGTCTCTCGTTGTATCCATGTCACAGGCACCATCCAGACAGTGGCAGGAGAACTGCCTTCACTGACAGCTGCATTTCACCCTGCTTCACCCACACAGGCTCTGAAAGCTCCAGGGATAAAGTGGCTGGAGAAGACCTCTCCAGCAGCAAGACCTGGAGCTGTTGACAGGAGGAAAGCTCTCACGTGGGCTGATCCACACTGCACAGTTGCTGCCCCTGAGCCTTCTCCGACGCTCCAGCTGCTGGAGGCTGAGCTGCAGAGCTTTAATGCTGGCACAGGACACCGCCTTTGCAGGTAGAGCTTGCACATGGAGCTGTCACTGGACACAGCTGGGGACACAGGGGCTCAGGGGAGCCAGGGACTGCAAGGGAGGGACATCTGTTTGCAGATTAGCAAAGGAAGAAGAATCTCTGCTGCTCCGAGTCCAATGAACCACCCAATTACAGCTTCTCTTCCATCAGCTTGAAATCCACTTGCAACACTAACCTCAAAAGGAATACAGTTAAAAAATTTTTTTAAAGGGAAAAAAAATTCATGTTCATTTCCAGTACTAATCAGAAACATGCACTGAAGAATAAAAGACACTTTTCCAGATCGTGTGTAACAGAAACTCTTTACAAAGAAGCTGAGCACAGCTAGGAAAAAAAAAAACAAAAACCAACTTCAAGCCTAGTGCATGGTTTCATTCTGGATCAAATATCTCTGGCAGCAAACTGAGCTTTCACCAGGACTGAGGGATGCTGGTGGGATGGAGGGATGTCGGTGGGATGGAGGGATGCCGTGGCCAAAGGGCACGGACTGCAGACTCAGGAGTGCTCTGCTACCTTCTCCAACACAGCCTAGATGCACCAACAAGCTGTGTCCAGGTCAAAGGCTGAGCACAGACAGCCTCAAACACCACCAATTTCCCCCACATGAGAGCTGGAGCCACACAGCCCTGCTCCATCAGCCCATGGAGCCATGAGTTCACACCTAGAAAGAACCCAGCCTGAGGCTGGAGGTCAAATCACCCTCAAGGAAACCACAGGAAAATTTGCACTAGCAAGATGCATCTATTCCTACCACAACACTCTACTTTTGGCAGGTGCCAAATGCATTCTAACACTAAAATAATGTTCCAAAACCTTGTGCTAATGATAAGAGGCAGCAAGAATCAAGCCACAGCAAAGGGCTGTGTTAGGTAGAAGGACCAGTCCCGCATGTGGTGGTAGAGGATGAGAGGGGACACAGCACTCTAACCTTGGCCCAAATTTAGGCCTTGATTCAAATTGTTAACTCAAATTAAACTGCAGTAATTCTCAGGATATCAGTTGCTGCATCCATAAAGCTTAAGGGCAGAAAATTGCCTTGGCTGACCCACAAAACCCACAGCACACGCTTTTATCTGGTCAGCATGGATTCAAGCTCGTGCTTGAACTAAGTCTTGGTTTTTTCGAGATGTTCAATCTCAGTGTCAAGATTAAAACATTGGAGTGATCTCAAGTGCTTTGGCAAGTTGTTCAAGAGCTAAAATGGCCTTCAAACAGTGCAGAGACTTTTCCCCATGAGTTTATTTTGAGGTGAGTAAGCTCAGTCCTCAGATATTCACTTCATGGAAACAACAAGACCATTTCACCACCCCTCCTGATCATCTGTTCTTGACTGACCACAAATCCCTCACAGCTGATACTCATTCAGAGATACGCTGGACAATCATGAAAGCACTAAAAAAAAATTAGCACAAGCAGTTTTTCATGCGAAAAAAGTGTGTTAGCCATCATCTGGGATCCTTCTGGTTGGATCCTTCCAGTAACCCGGCCGGGCAGCAGCGAAGGTGCCACGTCACCACAGCAGATGACTCGTGCAGATGGACATTCACAGCACCAGTGTCCACACAAACTGGAAGGGACTGCAAAAATGGGCCTTTCGTACGTGTTGTCAGCTCTGCTGGCTTAGGGGATTCTTTTACTCAGCAGCAGGAGGAGAGGGAGAAGGGTTTGTTTAGGAATATAAAACTGCTCTTGTGAAGCTTGACTGGTTGGGGATGGACCTGGTAAACACTGTTGGGTCTAAAATCCTTTCCAGTTCGCTGTGATGCTAACCAGATTTCCAGAGAGATCTTGTCTCCCTAAATTTACAATAAATTAAGGTGAGGAGCCTTCACCACGCTCCTCACTCGCTCACAGGCCTTATCTGCTGAAATCCAAGAGAGAAGCAGGACCCAGGAATGGGAATTCAATGAACAGGTGCCTTGTGGCATCTCACTAAATGAGGGGGTTTTGAGCCTCTAAAGGCATGGTGAGAGCAGCTTGGATCTGCTCCCACTTGTTCCTGCAGAACCTGCAGCATCCCAGCAGAGGTGGGAAGGAGGGAAGGCATCTGAACCCATCCAAGCTGCAGCCTTGCTCAAAGAAGGAAATAATCAAACTCTTACATTAACCAGCTGCCACAAGAGCTCCAGCAAGCTAGAAACGTGTTAAGTTAATTAACATTAATAACACAAGAATCCTCAGGAGCCCAAATGGACAAGGGATAAGGCTCAGCACACAGAGCACTATGGAAACAAAGGAAAAACAAATAATCACCGCTCATCCTTTGCCTTCCAAACCCCCCAACATTTACAGCTTCCAGCCTCATGAGTGCCCCTCACTCTCTCGGGTTCGTCTGGCAATGGCCATGGATTAGCTGGAGAAAACCACGGGCAGATTTGAAGGAGGGGAAAGGAATTTTAAAACTGCAGTGTGGTATTTCCATATGGATCAAATACTCCCGAGGCACCCCGCAGCTCTGCTCCCCACTCCCACAGGCCTGCAACGCTCTGGCTGTGACCACACAGGAGAAGTGCTGGTGCAAACATCCCAGCCCAGCATCTGGCTCTCTGCTGTGCTCCAGCACTATGTGCAGCTCCAGCACATGAAGCAGCAACACAGTACCTCAGATGAAAACCAAAATAAAATTAGAAAGTCATCCTTACTTAGATTTTAAATCAATTTATTGCCATCTTCTTATAACCTCAATGCAACCACATTTTTTTCTCAGCCCCAGCATTGGCTCAGTGACCGCTCACTGCTTCCCTGCTCATTTCACACCCACACAGAACTCCCAAACTTGTGTTTCAGAGGGTCCCCCTGGCAACAAACACCACTGGATTTCTCATGGGAGCCCTGCAAGCCTGGGGCTGCCATCGGGATGGAACACAGACCCCTTCTGTTTGCCAGGCCCTGCAAGGCAAATGTTGATTTTTCCCAGAGAGGGGTGGGGTGTACAAAGCAGAAAAGCCGAGAGCAAAGAGGCAGCAGCGCAGTGGCCGAAGGGCAGCAGACGACAAAGGGCAGGGGTCAAGGGCTCTCCTGAGCCTGAGTGACCCACGAGGTGACCCATCAGAGTCCTGGCCAGAGCTGTGCCAGCAGCTGGAGCAAACAGGACACCCAGAGCAGACCCGGAGGCTTTGGGATGCCCTGCTCTAGTGAGCACCTCCCCATCAGAGCTGGAGCAGATGTGGAGTTTGAGACCAGCGTGTGGCTCTGCAGGTGCTGCAAAGGGGAAAACTCAGCCAGGGATTTTCCTCTGGTGAAAGTCACAATCTCAGTCTAGGCTTGGACAAAGTGTCCTCTTCCTTCCTGCCCTACAAGAGATGCTCCACTGCAGCCAGGCAACATCTGGGTGAAGGAACCAGCACCAGGCAAAGCAGCAGCCAAGAGGCCACGGTCACTAAATCCCTCCCTAGCCAGGAACTCAGGTGAATATTCAGGGCCAAGATGCACAAACTGTCCAGCCACTTGACTGAGAACAGGCAACCTTGGAAGAATATCAAGATCAAGCAGAAAATGGCCACTTTTCTCTCTACACAAATACCTATATTCTAAATATACTTCGGGCTGCAAACTCTGCCAGAGCCCATCCACCTGAGCAGCCCCGGTGCAGCAGGCACACTCAGCACCACATACACACAGCTCACACCACAGTGAGTCTGGACTGCTTGGGCAGCTCCCCTGGGCTACTCTGACACTGTCTGAAAGTCAGAAAGCCCAAGCTCTGGGCTGGGGCTCAGAAACCAGCTCCCTGCACAGCCCTACACAAAAAAATTAAGCTCAGAGTGGCACTTTCCCCCTTGAGACATCACATGTGCACATTTATCTTTGACCCTAACCCCAGTCACACCTCGATTCTCTGCTCCTGTGAGGCTGATCCTGCCCTGGGCAGATGCTGAGGACCAGCTCGGCCGTGGGGCAAAGCCAGCTGCGAACAGAGGAGTCAGGAACTGCTCAGCCACCATCAGGACTCCAACATGACTCTCTGCACGTAATTCTCCTCCTCCACACACTCTTCCCTGCCTGTAAAATGAGGTGTCAAACACTTTCCCTGGTCAGAAGAGCTGCAGGGATATATTATTTAATGTTTTTACGTTTTAGCTGTACTTTAAAGAATGACTCAGACACTATCTATAGATTCCTGAGATAATGTCCTCTGTCCTTAAACGGGAGAGAAGGGAAATTACAATTTGAGACTGCAATGAAGCCCTGGCCTCATACAATTGAGGGTTTTCTCCTATTAATTCTACCTCAGAAGTAGCCAAGGCAACCCAGTTTCATAAACTAATAACATTCTTCGGTGTTTTTCCTTGTATCTTACAATTATATTTAATAGTGGCCGCAGCAGGGAAGCTGGAAGAGAACTTCAGCCAAATTCAGGCCATATTTGAGTGCCTGATGCTGCAGATCAGCTTCCGCTGGAGCTTGCAGAAGTGCCTTTCCCAACTGCAGCAGAATTCCATCTGGATCTTAAGAGATGCTGCATTTAGACCCTCAAGCCACTCGTGTAGCTGGTTTTGGGACCGTGGTTGGTCTTTCTGTGGGTGTCTGACTTGGAGATGGAAGACAGAGGTCTGCCTGTGCGGGGCCAGTCAACTCCAAGATTCAATTTCTTGTGTGCTCCCCTTCTGCCCCTCAGACTCTCTCTCTATAGACCCTTCAAAGGCATTTAATGAAGAACCAGGTTCTCACAAGTCCCCACACCCCATGCTGTGCCCCAGAACCCATCAGAGACACCCAGCACAAAAGCACTAAGTTCATTTAAAAGCCAGATGTAGAATCAATACGCAAGCGCCAATATCTTATTGGGTTGTCCTTTAAAATCTTTGTAAAGGACAAGGTGCAGGCACTGATCTTTTATCTCTGGTGACCAGAGAGAGGACTCAAGGAAATACCAAAAGCTGTGCCAGGGGAGGCTCAGGTTGGATATTAGGAAAAGGTTTTTCATCCAGAAGATGGCGGGGCACTGACCAGGCTCCCCAGGGCAGTGGTCACGGCCTCAACCCTGCCAGAGTTCAAGAAGTGTTTGGACAATGCTCTCAGGCACAGGCTGGGGTTTTGGGGCTGTCCTGTGCAGGGCCAGGAGTTGGACTCCATGAACCTTGTGAGTCCAATCTCAAAATATTTCTTGATTCTATGAATAAAATAATTCTAGACTCAGCTGTACCTTTCTGCCAAGCCGTGCTCTCCAACAGGCAGCTCTAGAGCAGAGCAGCAGGAAAATTAGGAATGGGTTCATTTAAATAAAGCCCAGATATAAAAACCACCTCTTGATGCTAGTCCATGGTTACACACTCCCCTCTCCAGGTACCAAGTGGTCCCAAGGCAACTCCTTCTTCTAATGGGGTTCTCCAGCTGCCAGCAAGGGCAAAGCAAAGCACCTGGCACCACCAAACAGCCCAGCCCGGCAAAAGGCACAGTGAAATCACTCCTGGCACAGGTGAAAACCATCCCAAGGAGTGGAGCAGTGCCTGCAGCCTCTGAGGAAGCCTTTACAGAGAGAAAAAGGGCTCACACAAGGAGGCACAAAGCCCATTCTGTGGGCCTGGTGAAAGGCAGCATTGTCCATGGACCATGGCACGCTCGGTGTAACGGAGCCGTCAGCGGAGCTCTGGGTCCCGTCCAGAACCCTCCCGGAGCCACTCACCCCAACAGCCCAGATGTTCAGTCTCCACTATGCAAACCCATGCCACAAAAAGGGCAGCTGCTGCTACTCCTGAGTGACCCAAACCCCAGTGCACTGACCCTGGCACTGCCGAGCCCCCGCGCGGTGCCAGGCGGGGATTCCAATGGGGTGAAGCTCCTGGACAGGCACCTTGTGCCAGAAGGAATGAACCACACGGTGAGAAACCTGCCCTGGGGCATGCACAGCCTGCTGCCAGCCAGACCTGGAAGGTATTTCCCTGTCTGGAGGCTCAGGTCACTCCTGGTGACCTCAGCTCCTCTGTCAGAGTTCATTACGTGAGCTGACCTCTCACAAAGGGCATCTTCTGCAGCTTGAGGGCTCCAACACCTCGTGTCCAGAGGGGATCCATGGCAGTGCCACATCCCTCCAGCCCAAACCTCCCTCCACCCTTTGTATCCCTGGCAGGAACACCACTCAGGCTCCTTCCACCTCTCCCTCCCCTGCCCAGAGCTGCAGGACTGACCTGGGGCCAAGGGAGGATGCTCTGGGGGGTGTCAAAATTCCAGCCTTATCTCCAGAGGCTGAGATCATGAGCAGAAAATGCTTCTGTGTTGTCTCAGCAAGCTTCCTGTTGGCACTCTCCTTCCTGTCCCCACTGAGGCACCTCTGTGTGAGCAGTTTCGGAGCCAGAGAAGAACATTCACTGCTCCAGACTAAACGTATTTATCATGTCTGAGACAGCCAGTTTGTGACAGTGCCTGTCCTTAGCACGGCCCAGCTGCTCCTCAGGCAGCTGTGCCCTGAGCAGGTGAGGGGCAGCAGCCCCAGCTGCAGGAGGGATGCTGCTGCCACACCAAGCAGTCGCCACACACTCGTCACAGGCTGCAAGCTGGCAGCCACCTGCTTTAGTGCCTGAAGGAAGGATGCCCACAGCCTGGCACCATAACCAGAGATCTCCAGAGGGTTTAACTCCTCACCCCACTGGTACCTGGAAGCCACAGCCACCAGGAGCTGGGCTCTGCAGCACTGAGTCACCTCCAGCCCCAGATGGAGGGGGCAGATCGGGTGAATCATCTGGCTGGAGAGAGGCTGCAGGGACCAGCTCTGACTCGGAGATGCTTTCAGATGGCTCAACTCAGGCAAAATTAAATTCCAACTTGTTTTTTTCCAGGCCTTGGTCCTCAGTAATACAGGATATCAGCTCCCTCAGCTTTAAGATCAGTGTCTGAATGACAGTTGCCAGAATAGGAAGCACTTCGGTTATCTGCAGTCACCTGGCAGGGAGCAGGACTTGGGGCACACAAACTGAAGGAGACAGCATGTTCCTGCCTTTCCCAGGGAAAAGGGATATTTATCCACAGGGTGAATCCCCTGGAAGAGCCCAAAGCCCCTCTGCGGGCTCTGCCCAGGGTATACAAGCACAGAGAAGGTCACTGCCAGACACACCCGTGCTCCATGAGCAGGTGACATCCATGTCACCCTCCTCCAGAGGCAACTGTCACCCTTCACACCCTAAGTTCCCGGAGTATAAACAGAACACTGACCTCCAGGGCTCCTGGGCATCTGTCACCATCAGTTTATTGCATGAGAAAGTGAAATTAAAAAAAAAAGAACCCTGCAGCTGAAACAGTGCTTAATCTTACAAAGATTATGATGACACAATTTGAAAAGCAGATGAGGCTGTTAAACCCACAAAGCAGAGGTCTCCACTTGGATTTTAGTCTTATTTTGCCTGTAATCCATAGGCAACAGGGCTTGGATTCTTCCAGGGTGTTCTGAGGGGCTCTGTCAAGGCAGTTTTTAATCCTCATCCTGACCTCCCAGCTGTGTTTTGACCTAAGGATCCACCATTCATTAACCACCAGAAATGGGAAGAGAAGTTATTGAAGATGATGAGGATCCCAAGTGAGGATGAAATGTTAGAGATGATTAGAATTCAAATGAATCCCGATACACTGGAGAAGGACAACAACCAAACAGAAAGAGGAGACTGAGGGGAGATCTCACTGTGGTCTTCAGCATTCTCCTGAGGGGCAGCAGAGGGGCAGGTACCGATCTCTTCACTCTGGAGAACAGTGACAGGACTTGAGGAAACAGCTGGAGCTGAGTCAGGGCAGGTTTAGGTTGGATGTGAGGAAAAGGTTTTTCACCCAGAGGGTGTTTGAGCACTGGAACAGGCTCCCCAGGGAGGTGGTCACAGCACCAAGCCTGTTGGAGTTCTAGGAGCGTTTGGATAATGCTCTCAGGCACATGGTGGGACTCTTGGGATGTCCTGTACAGGGCCAGGTCTTGGACTTGATGATCCTGGTGGGTCCCTTCCAACTCAGCAGGTTCTGTGATTCTATGAAAAAACTCAAACAGGACACAGCGTGACCAGGCAAGGAGCAGCACAAAGGTCTAACTTACACACCAGCCTCAAGGCAGTGGTTGGGTGAGATTCCTATAAAAGATTCACATCCCACGTGGGCTGAATTGCCAGGCTGTGTCATCATCAGCTGGAGGAATGGCTGGGGGTGACAGGCACTCCAGGCAGGTGCCTGCAAACGTGGGCTGGACCTGATGCAGAGCGAGGGGCGGGAGGCAGAGTGCCAGAGCGGTGTGAGACGAGCAGCAGCACCCAGGCACAGCACCAGGAGATGCTCTCCTTTAGCAGTGCTCCCTTTGCAAACCCCTCCTGCTGTGCACTGGCTCCCCAGCGGGCACAGAGAGGCTGCAGGTGCCAGGCAGAGCAGCCCCGGTCCAAGGGTTTGTTTGCACTGAACCAGCTCCTCTCCCTGGGACTCTGCTCCAGCCCCAGCGTGCCAGGGGAGCCTCCTGGAAACGCCCCACACCCTGCCCCGGGCAGGGCTGGCCAGAGCTCCTGCAGGCTGCGTGCACAAGCCAGGATGTGGATCCCTGAGCACCTTGGAAGGGGACAAGGTGCCACCTGTGCCAGCCCCGCGTGGCAGGCGGGTGTTTGCTCGGAGACAAGAGCAAACAAACCCACCCCGGACGGCTCCGTGCTGCCCTGGAAATCCAAACAAGGCCATCTCCAGATGGGAAGCAGGAGAGCATGCACAGTCCTGGGGAAAGCAGGGCCCGTTTGGGCAGCCCCAGCAGAGAGGAGGGGGTGAGGAGGGAGGAGAAGAGCCACAACTCGTGGGTAGCTGGTGAGCTGCCAGCTCAGCTTCTGTTTGCCCACCCACTGACCCACACTCGTGTGTACCCCTGACCTGTGGGAAACACTTCTCAGCCCTGTGTTTCTCCCAGGAGCAGCCTGTCCATCACTTGGAGGAATTCTGGACACAGAAATGCTGCCACAGGAACAAGGACACTGCTTATTTTTACCCAAGACTAAGGTGAGGCTTTGCTCTGGGCTCAGCAGGAGCTGTGTGACCATGCCCCATACCAATCTTCCAGGTCCTTCTCCTATGTTACAACCTCTGCCAGCAGCAGCCCAAAAATCATCCACCAAAGAAGAGGCACAGTCTCTAAAAGGGTTTAATACAAAACCCTGCAGAAAGAAGCACCCAGCACATTGACATGGGAGGCTTTTCTGCCTCATATCCATTCCCATCCTTGTATTCAGGGCCCAAAGGAGACGAAAGGCTCAGTAAGATCTGAACATTAATCTATACACATGTTATGAAACATCTTTTTTGCTGTTCCCTCTCCATCACAGCTCGAGAACAGGGCTCTCACTTTTCCCACGATGATCTCTGAGAACTTCACAGAGCCAAACACACAAAACAACCACACAGCCACAGACAGCCTCCTCCCCTCTCCCCTCCACGTGCACTGTCCAAAAGGCCTGAGATGTATTCTAAAGCACTGATGCATGATGATGATGATGATGATTTCCTGGAGAGTGGCTGGTCCATGAAGGACCATGCAGAGCAGAGCAGCTCTACCACGGAGGAAGGTCTGAAACCTCCACAGATGGATCAAACTCTCTAGGGCTGAGCTCATCCTTCCTGGGATTAACTCACTGCTCCCAGCACTGACTGCAGGAATCAGCTGTCAGACCATTTCACATCACTGCTGGGAGGTTTATCTGACAAAAACCCACCACGGGAAATAACTCACAGCCTCTTGCTCCAGCTGCCAAGCAGGATGAGGAGACCACCCAAGCCATGACATCCCCAACAAGCCACAGCAGCGAGAGCCTTCCCGAGCTCTCAGATGTGGGACCCCGCAACTGGGGCATCTCACTTGTCAGAACAGCAATTTGGGAAAGCGTTTACAGATGCAGATGGAGCTGGATGGAAATTAATGTCAAAGGGTAATTAGCTGCAGTAATGGCACTCCTGCAGGTTGTGTCTGAGCTGGTCAGTACTCAACAGCTCTGAGAGTCGCCACTTACCTGCTAAAAAAACCTCCAATAAATTGAAAAACAAGCACCTGAGACCCCCCTGGTGTGGTGGTTCTGGTACAGCTTGGGCACAACTCAAACCCTCATTCCTCAGCATTATAACCAGTTTTATAAAACACGCTCTAAAACATGTGAAGGCAGGACACCAGAGGGGAAAAAGCCCTTCATGTGGCAGAGTGGGCTGCGAGAGCACACGAGAAAGGTCTGAATTTAGGATTTCACAGTGTTTCTAGCAACTGACCTCAGATAAGGGCACTGCAGCACATGTGACTTCTTCTATCACCAGAACACTGAAAATCAGTGAGCTTGAAAACCTTCCCCGAAGCAAAGAGGACAAGAAGAATTAGGCTTGGACTGGCGACATCATCAACTTCAATGCTTCAAATTAAATTCCACGCTGGCAAAGAATTACGTTCCATCCTCATTCCTACTGATTAAAATGTACCTAGATTTTGCTTTGAAGTTTAGAAGTTAATTGAAAGCCATCTTGGAAGAACGATGGAAGTTGAAAATGAGGAGAGCAAAGCCTTTCTAGGGTGGTGGTGGCTGAGTCCCCTATCACAGACCTGGGCAGGCCGGGGGCTCCCACCAGCCAGGGTGGGTGACAGCCAGGGTGGGTGACACTTGTTCTTCTGCAGCCCAGAGCTGGGCCTTTCCTGCAGGCAAACAGAGCCTCCAGCCTCCTGAACTCCCTGCAACAACCCCCTGCCACCTCCCCGGGCCGTCCTGTGCGAGTCCTCTGTCCTGACTTGTCCTGCTCCAAGATCTGTTGTTCTTCTCAGCAGCTTTCCTCTCTACGTGCCCAGGCACTCACAGCTCAGCCCTGAGTCACCCCACAGCAGCAGCAGCAGCGGTGGCTGAGGGCATCTCCTCCTCACTGCCTTTGTTGTCCCCATCACACGAAGCTGCAGGCAATCCCCATTTCCCTGGGTAGCATCAGGCCGAAGCAAACGCCCCCGGGGGCTGCTCCCCACATCCAAGCGTTCCCAGAGTCCCTGGCACGGCCACCACGAGGGACGTGACTCGGGATGAGCAGAGGGAACAACGCAGTGTCAGGGACCCTCTGTCCCCGGCAGCTGCTCTGGGCTCGGCCCCACGAGGCCAAGCTCGGCCCGTCCCAGCTCATCCCTCAGCACGCTCTCCCCCAGGAGCTGGAGCCCAAGCTCCACTATTCCCTCAGTCCCTCAGAACAGCAATACTCCCACTCCAGGAAATTATGGATTTTCTTGAACATTACTGTGACCTTTTTAATTTCCATTCTGCCTTTAGCTGTCTCCTCCCCTACACTCCTTCTCTAAACAAATCTCAAAGCTGTACAAAGTGTTTCCTGTAAATAATACTCATCTGGCATGGACAAAGGGAAGAAAAAAAAACCCTCTTGCTGCTAGTTCCAACTTGCAATCATCCCTCCAGTTTAACTTCCATCTGCTTGACCCTGGAGCAATGAAGGCAGCACAGTGTTTGAGGGAAATGGAGGGTACAGTGACACGCTCTGGGCATCAGATTTGAACCTGAAATGAAAAGTTCAGCTCATGGAAATAAATCACTGATTCTGTGCTTTTTAGCGTGCAGCACAATGATCAATGTTGAAACTCGGGCAAGAACTTCCCAACGAGCCCCTTCCTGCCCAGCACAGTCAGCTGTTCTCACAAGTGTCGCAGCACTGGACAAAAACTTGCCTTCCCCAGGCTCTGGTGCCATTCCCATGGATGCCAACCCCTGCTCTAGAGAGGCCTGAACCCCTCTGGGCCCTGGGAGGAGCTCACTGAGCAGTGACACAGCAGGAAGCAGCTTCCCAGGCAGCTGTGAGTGCCCCTCTCGAGCACAAACCCTGAAAGGGTGCCTTGAGCTGTCCTTGTCACCACTCAGCCCCTGAGGCCACTGTGGGAGCGGGCAGAGTCACCAGTGGCTGTG
Organism: Oreocharis arfaki; assembly: GCA_013398015.1. Classification (NCBI taxonomy): domain Eukaryota; kingdom Metazoa; phylum Chordata; class Aves; order Passeriformes; family Paramythiidae; genus Oreocharis; species Oreocharis arfaki. The sequence goes on from VZRR01000601.1 coordinate 71,421, forward strand.
CTGCCTCTCCCACCACACCACAGCTTGTGTGATTCCACAAGGCTGCACGAGCACAGCTGCTTTCCCTGAGGATGCCAGGACCTGGCAGCAAGGGGAACTCCCTGGTGTGGTGTTAAACACACTGGCACAGCCGGCTGGTGTCACCCCAAGGGACAGGTGTCCCCTGCAGGTCACCTCTGCCTGCTTTTTGTGAGCTCCCTGGCCTCACACAGCTGTCCCACAGGTTAAATGCTCACAAATCACTGCAATACAAAACCCTCTCCTCTGGCACAGCCTTTTCCTTGGGTTTGGATCACACCTTGTGCAGCAAACCCCAAGCCACCCCTCATGTAAGAGGTAGAGGTTGGCCTCAGGCAGAGCACCCCACTCGCTGTCAGCCCTGCTTTTTGGGATGTCCCTGCAGCACCTCCCCACCCCATGTGGCACCACTGCTCCTCGCTCAGCCCAGGTGGTCCCGGGAAGAGGATGGGTGTTTTGGGGAAGCAGAATTCACCCCACTGGGCCTTTTATTATGTCCTGCAAACGTCTGCGTGCTGCGGTTTGTTATTTGTCTTTCTCCACAGGCTGGATTTCCTTGCTTCTCCAAACTATTCTCTAACAGATGTTGGGATGTTTTTCCTACCTGGAGCAAAGCTCTACCCCTGCCCACACACACCACCAAGCCTGGAAGCAGCAGAACACCCAACCAAACCCATCACACTGATCTGGCCACCCCGGCACAGCCCGGCGCTGCCACAGGAGGGTTTTTCATAACAAGGCTCCATCAGTCACCACGAGCCCTCAGGAACATGTGATGGCACATTGCATTTACAGCTCTGGATATCTGCTAAGCCCCAGAAACCGACTGTGAGGCCCTGAAGGCCGCTGAGAACAGTCTGCCCAGGGATCAAGGTGCTTTCATCCAACAGAGACTCCAACAATCGGTAACACTCAAGAAAATTGCAGGCTTTACTACCACGAGACAGGACAGGCGTACTGGAAATCTAATTCTCTGAAGAACACGACTTTTCCATTTTAGAAGCAATCAGAAGAACAGTTAATTGTTTAAGGTGTTAACTGCACAGTGCAGAGCTGGGCAATGCTGCCTCTTGGTGACAGTGCTGGTTTGGGAGCACGGCCTGCAGCACTGCCCTGTTCTTACACCTCTGCCACCCACCATGCAGCAGTCATCGAGAAATTCAGGGATGTGGGGTGGGAAGTACATGCCTGCTTTTCCCTGGATCCCCCAGCACTCCAGACAACGGTACCCTGCTCTCCCTGGGCATCTTCAAACGTTGCTACAGCTCAAATAACAACCCCAGGGCACCAGCCAGTGGGAACATCCAAAGTCACTGTCCCACGTGTGGGCAGCAGTGGGGAAGTGGCTCAGGCAGGGACAGCAAAGGAAACAGCTTAATGTGATAGATCAAGTGGTTAAAAAATTAAAATTAAGGAGGTTGGGGGGAAAAAAACCTCAAGACAGAATGTGTGGATGTTGTGAATGTGAGGAGGCACCATGGCTGCTCCTCACTGGTGTGAAAATGTGAGAGGTGGGTATGGACAAGTTGGAGATGGGGTTGTCCTAAAGTGAGCAAGTGCTTGCCATGCAGGAACAGCATTTTGTTTGTTCTTTTCTATGGGGCCTAAAGCAAAGATAAGGGGCCATGGATGTTTGGTATCAACCAGCTTTCACGTGGGTCTGAATGATGCAGATCACTCCTGGCAGCTGACCCAGGCAACCTGCAGAGCTTTCAGCATCCTGAAAATAATGCAAAGCCCTTTGTCTGTGCAGAAGCCTCCTGCTGTTCTGGGATTATCAAAAAACAAGTTCATTTTGTAGTCCTTGTTATTTTCCTTCCTGCTGTTTCAGCAACACCAGGTGACACAGCACCAACACAGACCCACACCAGGAACACCTGCACAGCCTCGGACTGGTGCTCCTGGGGCATCACACTCCATGATGGCATTGCCAGCACCACCCTCCTGCCCCTTCCCTCTGCTCCCAGGCTCCAAAACTCTCTCCTCACCCTTTTTCCTTCCCTTTCACATCCCACTCACTCTCACTGGCCCAGCAATACAAGTTTTGGGGAGTAAGAGCTAGCTGAGAGCTTGAGCTGAAAAACAATGGCTTTTTTAAAAAAAATAGATATTTCAAAACAAACTATTTTGAATTTCTGTTGCAAATGACAATCTAAAATTAAACGAATGTTTTTGTTGGACGCAAGCAGTATTTTTTCCTTGATATTGCAGTTTGGCCAGCGAACTAGAGAAAAAAAATACAAAAAATCAGGTCTGAACAAGCCTGTTCATTTTTCCCCAGCTCAGCCACAGACGGTGCCAGCTCGGTGACGGGAGATGGGGTCGGGCTCAGGAGGAAACAATGGGCCCTGCAGACACCGGGTCATCTCCACCCCACCCAGCAGCTTTTATGGCAGGGTGGTTAAAAGCCTTTGAGGGAACCACACCAGGTCTCTCTCAAGCAGTGTCAGCCTGAAAAAGATCCAGTCTCGTTTTTTCCAGCCCGTTTCAGACCAGCTACAGCCACATACGGACCGAGGCCCCCCAAAACAGACAGAGCTTGGCCAGCCATAGCCCTTGAGGATTATTTAGGGGGGGAAAAGTCCATGCACTGCTGCCCCACTGTGCTTTGATGAGCTCCCTCCCTCTGTGCTGGATGAGGCCTCGCTGTGGCACGTGTCCCTGCGCTGCCACAGCTGCACACCACAGCCCAGCAAGAGCTCCCATGCTTCTCTTCACTCCCTGGATGTACTTGGAGCACAAACTAGAGCCCTTTGGTGGGGCACAACCCCCACACACACCTGTACCTGCTGCTGCCTGGGCTCAGATCCCCAGGAAACAGCATCTGCAGGAGCCACGTGGTGCCAGCTCCAAGAACACGACAGGTCTGGGGCAGGAGGGACTCTACAAACCAACAGTGAGAGGAAGGACAGAGCTGTTTCCCCAAAGCTTCCCAGCTGAGGTGGGATCACAGAATGGTTTGGGTTGGAAGGGACCTCAAAAACCATCTAATTCCGAGCCCCTGTGGCAGGCAGGACACCTTCCACTAGACCAGGTTACTCAGAGCCCCATCCAACCTGGCCTTGAGCACTTCCAGGGATGAGACAGCCACAAATTGTCTGGATAGCACCAGCAAATCCAATTTGACTTACACTCTATTTCCCATGTTTTATAGGGAATCATTTTACGAGTCACAATATGGGAAAATCCTCATGCAGTGATGGAATCACAGCTCTGGCTGTTATTCCTGTAATTTTTCCTATAGCTTTAGCTCACATATGAAGAGTTATTTCTCCCAAAGTGCCTAAGCAATGAATTAGGAGTCTGCAGTTCAGGTAAGGCTGGGTGACACATAACCACTGTGAATAATTCTGGAGGAGCTGTAATTCCGGTGATCCTTATTTTAATGAGTGCCAGCATCTCACATAAACCTGAAACTGAAACCACCCTTGGCCAAAAACCACTTGCAGCATCCTTGAAAATACCTATAAATCACCATGTCATTTATCACAAATCCTGTCCATTGCTTCCTTGGCGAGGCAATTGGGCTCGAGTAATGGAAAGTGAGAATCAAAAAATCCTTAAAAAGTAGTATTCCAGGGCAAGTTTGCCTTTAGCAACTGGAATAACAGACATCCCCAAGGCACACATGTAAGAGCTGGCTTCAGCAGAAGTTATTGCTGTGTAAAATCCACGTTTCAACGCTCTCCCCTCCTCCTGCTGCTGCTGCTGCCAGGAGTTCCAGGAACAAAAGCCCTGCCGGGATGAGCCGCACGTGCCCGCGGCTACAGCACAAAGGTCTGACTGAGCCTCTCTGCTCCTAAGAGCTGAGGCACCCCAAGGTAAAGCCTTCATCCCAACCCCACCTACGTGGCGTGTGCTCAGAAGTCGCAGTGGATGGGCTGGGATCTCCCCTGAAGTGCTTTAGGGAAGGAGAATCTCGCCTGGGGCAGGGAACAGCCTGATAACGGGAGAGCACTGCTGTCCCCACGGAGGAGGATGGAGCTGGGGGTTCAGCCCTGGGAAGTCAAGCAAGATCCTCCAGCTGGCTTCAGGGGGACCCAGTCCGCTGAACAGATCCAGAATATACCAGAGAGGGACAAATCAGGCCAGGGAGGGATGTTCCCTGGCCTCAAAAAGTGTTTAGATGTTCATCTTTTACTTTTGCCATCATTTTCAGGAGTTTCTCAACCCGGCACCACCTTTCCAGCCTGCCAGGGGCTGTCAGCACCAACTTTTGCAGCTAAGAAGTCACTTTGTCACTTCAGCAGCTCCTGTGACAGGCAGCAGAGAGCCCAGAGGCTCTGCAGCACCCTGCACATCCTATGTCTCGGAGAAGCAATCTGGATTCCCAGTGAAATTCCCCAAAGCAAGTGCCCGTTGCTGTGCCCTGATTTGTGAGCACACCAGCCACGGCGGGCTGGCTGCACCTCACAGAGGTGGCAGCTCTCCAAGGTGGCCTCCCCAGTGCCGATTCCTCCACCTTCTGCCCGCTAAATCAGGGAGAGGCACAGCCCCGGCACAGCCCGGCCGGAGCTGCAGCACCTAAAGCGAGGTCTTTGCCACCCAGAGCAGCTCAGCAGCGCTGCCTGTGCTCTTTGCAAGGTGGGAGGTGTTTGTAAGGAGCGCAGCTGTCCCGTTGCTGCCCAGCAGTGTATTCTGGGCATGGCAGTTCTGTTCTTTTTGTTTAAATAGCTGCACCGTACCAAGGGAAATCTCAAAGCAGCGTTTCCGAAATACAGCCACAGTCCCTCGGGAACAAAGGTGCTGCCCACATGGCAGCTCAGCTGTACCTCCGAGTGTAGGAGGGTTTGGGCACCGACCAGAGACACATCAGGGGCTTTGCAGTGCCCCGGCTCCACTCCGGCACAGCCCACTCCGAACAAGCAAAGCAGCTAAGGACCCTTGGCCTCATCTGCAAGGAGTCACAACACCAGGCCACAGCGCTGGCAGCTTTTCTGTACGACAGCCAGTTGTACCCAGACCTCTCCTTGCTGCTCCTCCCTGCTCCGGGGCTGCTCCAACCACCTCAGGAGGCCACAACAAATAACAGGTTTCCCCACACACAGTGCACAGCCATTAATACCCAATTTAATCCATTACAACGTGCTAATCATCACACTCAGACCGTCTCGGGTTCCCGGCACACAAGCCCTAATAAACCCTCTCGGCAGCCCATTTAGCAACACTAATGAGAGAAGAAAAACGTGCAAGAGGGAAACGCTGCTAATTAATTTTAAAAACAAACAGGCAGCAGCATCACAGAGTGAATTTTCCGAGTGGAGCCAAACCCCCAGCTCCTGTGGCTCATGAGCTCAGGCAGAGTCCTGTGGCCATGACGTGGCTCAAGTGACTGGGCAGCTGCCACCAGCACCCCTGCAGGGTGGCCAGACCCGTGCCTTGGGGCATTAGGAGGAGGCTGGCATGATGACACCATGTCCCCACAGTGGCCAGGGTGAAGCCAGGGCAGAACTTGGCTTGCAGAGCATGGAGCCACAAGCTGGTGCCTGGAGCAGAGCTGAAATCAGCTGCAGAGCAGAGTCCAGCAGCTGGAGGAGCTGCCAGACGCACCTGAGCTTTCCGGGGTGAGCAGGGCACCTTTCACAGGAGACGTGCCCACTCCATGGTGCACCAGCCACTTCCTGGGGCAGGATTTCACAGGGAATTCAGAGGAGTGACACCAGGCACGGCTGCACGCTCCGTGTTAGCCGGGGAGGAAGGAGGCTGCAGGAGCAGAGGGCACAATGCCCTCACCCCATAGGGCAAGACTGGCAAAGCCGGGAGGGGAGAAGGGAGAACAGAGTCCCCGAGCATTAGGGGATCCCATCTCTTACTCCCTGTTTGGAAATGCCTGCAGCCCAGTGTCCCCCCCACACACACCCCACCGTCCTGCTGCGATGTCACGCTGCCACTCGGGGCTGGATCTCACCCCGTGCTGGCACAGGTGCCTTCTGATAACAAGGTCCGTGCCCCCAGTGCCGGGCTCTGCCTGGAACAAGCTGCCTCTCGCTGCGTTTGCTTTGCTTTTTAAGCCTTTTCCTCTTGTTTATACACAGTGAAACAGCTGCTCGCTCCTCCGCAGAGCGCTCACAGCCAGGAGGGCTGGTGCACGTCGTTCCTCGGGGTTTTCCAACCTTTCCCTTTTCCCAGCGCGGACACAAAGGGAGAGGCGAGAGGAGAGGGAGGCTCACCTGAGTACGAGGATTTCTTCATGCCGTCTCTCCGGGCTGTGACATGGGAGCAGGGGCGAGGCCGGGTGGGGTGCGCGGTGCCGGGGGTGCCGCGATCCTTTTGTAGGCAGGGCCGGGGAGGGGACGCGCACGGTGGCACCGCATCCGCGCGTGGCTCCGGCCGAGGGCCGGCCCAGCGCTCCCAGTTATTCGCACACACCTTTGCCAGCCGCACACACCGGTGCGGGCTGTTCCAAGTCTCCCGGCACGGGCAGGGGAAGAGCGGGGCTCAGCCTCCCCCGCGGCTGCACCTTACCCCCGCGGCACGCAAACCATCCCCGGGGCTCGGCCCTGCCGGCTCCCCGCCCTGGAAATCCCGGTGCTTTTAGCGGCCGCAGCAAAGGGAAGGGATGGAATTTCACGCCTCCAGCCCGGCGCACCCCATGGATTTGATTCAGCCCTCGGCTGCTGGAGCAGCTCGGGTCAGCGCTGCTCTCCCGTCTCTAGTTCAAAGTGCATTAGTGACCCGTGAAAACGCCTCTTTCCTCTCCAAACCCGCTCGGCCAGGGCTCGTTCAAGGCTGCAAGGCGTTTGTGCAGGCTCACACCTCCCTTACTGCTGCGGGGGGGAGCAGAGAGCCGCGGACCCCAGAAACAGCCCCCAGACACCGCCTCAGGTGTGGGGAAGAGGATTTTACTGTTCCTTACGTGCCAGGAGGGCAAACATGCTCCGGATCGCTCCCCTGCGAGACGCAGGTTGGGCAATTAATTACACAAATGCGATCAGCCGGAGGCATTATAAACACAGACAGGAAGAAAGTCAAGTTAAGCTACTCTTAATTTGCTCTAGGAGCACAGGGAGGTGCGGGAGCCTGAACTGCTGGAGGAAGGGCCAGGCTGCTCCCTGGACAGATCCCCACAGCCTCTCAGGTGGGTCACCCATAGACGAAGGTGCAGAGCACAAGTCCTGTTGACACGAGAGAATTCCACCAGCTCTAAGGCATGGAGTCCATAGCAAGGGCTTTCTGCTTGGTTTCACACTCTTCCACAGTAGGAAAGAAATTTTCTGTCTCCAGCCCTAACCCCGGCACTGCACAGGGACAGAGAAAGGAGGTAGATGAGCCAGATTAAGAGGACATGGTCCTATCAGCATTTCTTACCATTTCTCAGCCACAGATTATCCCCTCTGTAACAGATCTGAGAAAAAGGATTGTCTGAGTCTCTCTCCGGCTTTAGTGCAAAACTGGAAGAGCTGGCTGAAGTCACTGGGGGATTCAGTGCTAAGCAGCCAGACTTTGCACTGCAACAGCTCAGGAGCACTCCACATTCCCAGGATTCTAGCAACAACAACTACCCAGGGCTGGAGGACAGCACTACATCTGCTGGGATCTGCAGGGGGGAGATGTTTGCAAAAAACTGTCACCAACAAAACTTTTATCAAAAAAACCCCTCTTGAACCACCAAAGGTTTGTTGCTTAATCAAGCACACATTTAAGGCAATAGTAATGAAATGTTACCCTTTCCACAGGTGCTTTTGAAACCATTACTCACAATTCATGGAGGAGAAACAATAGTGCAACCACGTGCCCCACCTCGCACACCCAGTAAGGGCAAAGTCGGGAGCAGAGCCTGCTCCTGGTCACTGATCCCACTGCTCTGCTCCTGCCTGCACCTCTCTGATGGGCACGAGTGTTTGACACTCAGCATTCACTTTACAAGAGTTCAAAAGGCAGCTTTCCCTTCTTGATTATGGGGATGTGTGCACATGTGCCTGCTTTAGTGTGCAATGACACGTGCACACGCGAGTGGCTCAGTGTCTGGTTGTGTGTTTGTGTCATTACGTGTGCAAAGGGTGTCTGTGCCATCGTCCCAGGGCTGCTGGGGAGCAGCGTGGTGGGAGCAGCTCGTTCGGAGCTGTGGCCCTTTGATCAGCTCCACTGCACAAACACAAACAGCAAATTGTGGGGCAGGCGTCCTACTGCAGGGCCAAACAAACACGACAAGACAGAAAACGGCTGAAGGGATCATTTTCTGAAACAGTCTCTAGCAAAGAATCCTTTTCTTTGCCTGCCCGGCCTCAGAATTGCCCAGAGAATCAGTCACTTGGCTCAGAAGGGCAGGTTAATGTTTAATACAACGCAGAGCCCACAGGCTTCCAATAGGTAAGTCATTTAGAGCTTTTTTTTTTTTTTCCCCCCCTGCTCTTTCGTAAGTCAGTGAGGGAATTTACTGTTCTTGAAACAGTCAGTTTGGGCTGCTGGCTCTGGCAGGCACCATGTGAGCCTCGCACATCCAGCCCTGGCACCAACGCCCGTCCCGCCCCAGCCCCGAACATCCCCCTGCCAAACACAGCCCGCCGTGGCACCGGGGTGCCAGCGCAGCGCTGGCAGAGGCACGGAGCTGGCCACTCTCCAGAGAGGCTGTGTCAGCCTCGCTTGTCCCCACCTCGGGGTGCCCAGCTCCACACACACCGCAGTGACCTCTGGCGGGGTGGGTCCGGGCAGGCTGCTCTGAGCCCCTGCAGCGGCACCTGCAGCCACCGGAGCTGCAGATGTTGCTGCTCCTGCAGCAGCTGCTGAGCCTGGCCCAGCTGCGGTGCCCTCAGCAGCTGGTTCTTCCTGCAACACGTGTGTTCGAGTTGTTGCAGGCACGAAAAGGGTTGGCTGCAAGGGGTCTGTGCTGTCTCTCTCCCCCAGCGTGGGGGGGTCCTGCATGCAGAAACACAATCTCCCAAACTAAACACAGCGGTGATCAGAGGAGGGAGAGGCAAGCACCGCCAGCTCCACACCGCGGGCTGAGGCCGGCAGCCTGAGGCCCAGGAAAGGGTCAGAGGGAGAGAGAGAACAGCAGAGGCAGCAGCACCCAGAAATGCATATTGGAGTGAGGAGGAAAGGGTACAGGTAAGGAAAGGATGAGCCCCAGGGGAAAAACAAACTGATCACAAGGACTCACACAAAGTGGGACACTGGGAACGCTGAGCTGTGTCACTGCTGCTCTGACTGACTCCTTCAGTCTCTCCCACCAAGCTTCTCTTGCAAAAGGGGAGGAAGATGGAGTTTTCCCAGGGAGAGGTGTGGGGAGGCTCAGTGCTGCCCTGGGGTTCCAAGGCATTGACTGGTGGGCAAAAGTGGCTGTTATGGAAGGAGAAGAACTCCCTGAGACTGGGAGAAGCAGGAATTTACACGCCAAAGACCTACCCGTGTGCAGCAGAGCAGACCTGAGCTGGGGGAGCAGCATGTCCCACTGATACAGGGGTAGAACCTCAGGTGTCAGGACAGTAAATGCTCCCCCTCTCCCTCTCCAGCTCTGTTTCTTTTCTAAATAATCCTCCAAGCTCCTTTCCTGACCTCACTCTTTTGTGGCCATGATGCTGGAGAGGAGATGCAGAGGAGTTTTCCATCCTGCTCTGCCCCAGCAGCCCAGGGCCCAGTGCTGGCAGGCAGCTGCCAAACTCAGCAGGATGGGAATGGTGATGCTGAGCCTGGCCTTGGGGATCCCTGCAAAACCCAGCATGGAGAGCCCCTGGATTTGAGGGAAGGGAAGCAGGAGACCACCACGCATGAGATGAGACCTTGTGGGGTTTGGCCAAGCCAGGGCTGCCCTGGCAGGCACCAAGGAGGGTTTGGGGCACTGCTGCATGTGCAGTGGGACCTGACTCACCCCAGGATCCAACAGCTGGGATTCACTAAGCCAGCAGAAAGGGCCAGGAGTTCAATCATCCCACTGGATCTGCTCACTTCCACTGGAGGAGCTCCGTGCCAGCAGACTGGCTGCTGGTGGCACAGCTCAGCCCATGCTCTGTGCCCTGTGCAGGGCACAATTCCCATTGTCCGTGCCCAATTCCCATTGTTGGTGCCCAGGACAGCGAGATGCTTGTGAGAAAGGACAAAAGCCTGGCAACCAGCACTGGAGGCTGGCAGGATCTGCCTTTCTCTCTGCCACCTTCTTGAGGAAATTAAGCTCTTATGGCACCTCTGATGGCTCTCCCTTTCTCCCACAGCCCTAGCAGAGCATTCCCTCACACAATGCACCTCTTGTGCCAGTCAGTTAATCCATACAGTGCACTGCTTACTTACATTCGTTATCCTCATTTAGTTATTAAAAAAAGCAAACACCTATTTTCATTTCTAACAGCTCTGAGAAAGGGTTGTCCAAACTGGGATTAAAACTCGGGGCTGTCGGACTTGTTACTGCCTAACTTTTCAGCTGCAGGAATGTTGGCTGCTCTGAGCTCAGTGGAGCCTTATAAAAACATACCTGCCCAGATGTTGGAGAGGGAGATAGGAATCAGCTCGATGATCAAAGGCCCTGATAGCATTCCTGGATCATACAGGCTTTGCAGAGAACAGCATGCAGAGGTCTGCAGGACTGATTGGCAGTGACCTGGAACTGCTTCCCACAGCACTCGGGGATAATTCAGTGGAATTCACATCCAAGGAGCCTCCAAGCCCTGACCTCATCTGTAGGCACCTATGAATCATGTGGCTGCTCTGACGCAGCAGCCTGACTCTCAAGCTTGCAGTCAGGAAACCGGGGTGGGTTTATGGAGTGTGTTTGGGGTGACCTGTTATTCACAAGCACCAAACCCACCGGACCATGGAGATGGGGTGATGGGATGGGAGTGAGAGCAGCTCAGGTCCACATGGATGGGGAATAATCTCCCACTGGAAATCATGGCTGAGATCTCAGTTAAATCTGTGTAACTTAACACGTGAACAGGCCTATTTCCCCATCCTCAGTGCCACTGGGGACAGTGTGGCCACCTGAAAGTCCCCGTGTCCCCAAATACCTGTGCAAACCCGACCGCCAAACCCAGGATGATTAAACACGAACAACATCAATGGCATGAGCCACCACCACTGCTAAAACTTGCCACAGTCCAGTCCCGAGCCACATTTTCTTGCCACTGGCCAGGATTTCACGCAGCTCTCTCCCCTTCTTGCTCCACAGTAGGAAAACACAGATGTCCAGCCTGTCAGCATCAATCCACAATGCTCAGATGAAGTGGGCCAGGCAGCTGTGGTGACCTAAAGCCTCACACACTCTCTCTCTCTGCTTTTTCCAGGGGCTGATTGCCTTGGTTAGGACACAGCACAGCCAGGCCCTCTGTGGTCTTAAATGTGCATGGTTAAGAGGTAAATAATTTAGCTGTGTGTTTCCTAACATTTTTCCCTGTGATTCCATCTGACAATGAAGCACCAAAACCCCACAGCACTAAGGGATCATCATGTATGACCTGATGGTCAGGCTGCCCTCGTTGGGCTGATGGTTATGGTAAGGAAGCAAATAACTTAATGAAGCAATTACTCATATCAAATCAGCAGGTTTTGTTCTTTTCTTCTGCCTAAATGATGAGGAACCAGGAAGAACGTCCAATTACTCAGGGCAGAATTTCATTACCAAACAAGATAACATCTGCCCAACCACAAGGTACATCAGATGGCCATTTTTAATAGAATGGTTAGGGAAGAGAACACTTCAGCCTGAAATTAAAGTTGAAGAGGGCATTAACATACAACAAAATAAAAATTAAAGGCAGTAGTCAATGCCCATTCAATAGAAGGAAAATCCCTGGATGTGAGGGAAGTCTGAATGAAAGGTCAGAAGTGTTTTCCATTTTCAATAGCTCCAATTTCTGAAAACAAAACTCTTCAAGGTGGCTCGTGAGCTGACCCACATGAATACATCCCCCGCCCCCCTCCAAGAGTCATTGTAAAATCCCTGAGCTGCTTTCAGAACTGCCAGCTAAGCACTTCAGAATCTAACTGCAAGTTTGAAAAACAAAAGCAGGTCAAAGTCAAACTCTCAAACCCCTCACAGCTTAATCCATTTTTCACAAATAAAGAGCCCTGGTTTATGGCTTTTATGGTCTGAGTTTGAGTTGAAACTACACCAATTAAGCAACAACCTCAGCCTTGTGTCAGTCGTGTCCTTCCAAAGAGCTACAGGAAGGATCTGGACCTTACTTGCCACCAAGTGAGAGGATCCCTAATTTTCATCCAGCACCACACCTAACCCAGAGCAGGGCCTTCCCCCAGTGCCTGAATCACCAGGTGCATTCCCACAAGTGCAATTTAGAGAAGTGAATATGCAGCCCTGGGGAGAGGGGGGAAAGGGGAGCAGAGGTGCAGTGCTGCAGCCCTGAAAGGCCAGGTTTGCTGGTGCTGTGCGGGAGAGGGACCACCCAGCAGCTCTCCTGACCTCCTCAGCAGCACCAACCAGTCTGGCTGCCAGCTGGGCACGTGCCAACAAGCCAGGCAGGGCTGTTTGGCTGCTCCTGTGCCCATGTAGAGACATCCCCGGGTGGGCAGGGAACGGCACAGTCATGCTGCAAGCTGTGCTTCACTGCCTGATTCCAAATCCAGCCCTGAACGCAGCTCCCAGCCCTGTGAGAGTGATTCAGAGCATATTCCTACCTGCATGACCTTACATGTTTGCCTCCTGTGTCTGCAAGGCAGAGGCACGAGGTGCCCCTTCCCCTGGCAGCTCCTGATGGAGAAGCAGCCCCAAAAGCAGAGGGGGCTCTGCCTTGGCTCTTGCAGGGAAAACACTGGACTGGAGTCACAGGGCCTGCTAGAACTGGGAAAGGGGAGCAAGGAACTGGAAAACTGAATCAACAACAAAAGAGACCACTGAAAATGTGGATAAAGGAAAAACTAGTGAAGGATCGACCAGGGTCTGCCTACAATCAGCAGCAAAGCAATTACAGAATTAGGGATGATTTATAACAGACTGAAGAGCTGGATACTTGGCACGTGCTATGGAAAAGCTGTAAGGAGGGAATTCTGTGTGCTGGCACCAGGCTCAGGAGCCACAAGTGATGCAGCCTCAGCAGTTCTGTCCTTTACAGAGCAAACTGAGCAGCATTTGGATGTCTTTTCTTATAGCTCTCAGCTCCCAGCTACAATTTGGTCCAGCCATCAATTCCAAGTTTTAAAAATCAAAACAAACAAAATTTAGTTATGCAGAAGGTTGAAAAAATATGAGGCATGATTAATAATAGCCACTGTTTCCTCAGTGCTGTAACACAGAGCAGCTTCCAGCCAGCACTGGCAGCACTTTTGGAAGGAAATTACTATTGTCCAACTTTACAGGTGGGGAAACTGAGACACAAAAGGGCTGCAGAAAGCAGCTGGTTTAGCCCAGCTTTGGAGTTGTAGCCCTGGGCTTTTATTATACATAAAACTCCCAGTTTTCCTGGAAACTGGGGCAGGCTGATGTGTGATACACTGTCACCCAGCATCAGCCATCACTTGTGTCTCTGCCTTGCTTGCTAAGGACATAATTCCACTGTTATTTTCTCTTTTCTTGCACTGGCACAGCTTCATTTCTCACTGCTTTTTATCTTCCATTTATGTCGTTTACTCCAGAATTTCAAAGGATGATTTTGCCATCAAACCAGCACCTAAAACACCTGCCCAAGATTTAGGGGAGTGGAGAAACCAGCCTCTCAAACCCAAACTCATTTCCAATCAACTCACACATGAACAAAAAGCCCCAAGCTGAAAAGTCCAATTTCATTGGTACAAATACCTTTGGAAAGCTCCAGGGGATTCTCCCACTGACACTGAAAGGAGCAAATCTAAAAGGCAGAGGAGATGCAACAGGCAGTGGCTTTAAGGGTAAAAATCAGCTTCATTTGAAGCTCTGCAGTGCCAGTAAGGAAGCAGCCAGGGCTGCCTTCCCACCCAGCTCCGAGTGATCAATCACCATGAATCATCCCTTGAGAGAGGAGCAGGGAGGTGATTTAAACACTGAAACAAGCCTGCTGCTGCTCAGCAGGTACCTGCACGACTGGGCTGACATACCCACCTCAGAGGGACTTCAAACAGGCTGGGGAGGCAGGGAGGGAGGCTGCAGGAGCACGTCTCAAATCCAGGCTCCTGCCCAGACCCTCTGAGCTCCCACAAGGGACAGTCCCAGCCTTGCTGCTGGGGGAGCACCTTAGAGCCTGAATAAGTATTTTCATCTTATGTGTTTCTATAAAATATCCTTGTTTCTATAAAATATCCGAAGCTTTACAAACCATGGGGATTTTTAAGTGCTGACACTCGCAGGGTGCAGACAGGCCCTGTGAGGCAGCACCAGAGATGAAGAGAGAAAATACAGCCACACTGTGCAAGCTGCCTCTCTCCTCACTGAGGGAGGGACAAGCACAACTTTTAGGGCAACTGAGCAAACACAGCTGGGGCTTGAGCCCAGTCCTGCACAAACTATCAGGAACTGCAAAATGATGCAGGAAAACTGCTGCCCAAGAACAACAGAGGGCCGTGGTCTCAGCCCAGCCCCTCAGCCCTGCCAAGACAAGTCAAGCAGCATCAGAGGCTGCTGCCAGAGTTTTGGGGGGCTTTGAGGAGTCAGCTGGGGCTCAGGCTGGGGCATGAATGGTTTCCCAACAGAAATGATTCAGAGTCTGGAGCGGTTTCAGGGGGAGCTCGCTGAGCTGGCTGGTGCCAGGAGCTCTGTGAATGTAGCAGCAAGGAATGCTTCCTCCCTCCCTCCCTCCCTCCTCATCCCCCGGCCTCCCGGCTGCTGCCGGGACCAGGCTGTGCAGAACGACTCGGAAAAAGTGGGTTGTGATCCAGAAACCCCCGGGGGGATCTGGCCTCCACCTCCACACGGGCTGAGAAGGGAAACTCCACAGAGTAGCTGCAGACACAGTCACCTGCTGGGAGGGTCGAGGCCCCAATAAACCCTCACCTCACCCGTGGCCAAAGGCAAACAGCTCCGCTCCGAGGAGAGGGGAAACAGGGACTATAAAAGGGGCATTACAAGCCCTAGTGCAAAAGCCTTCCTGCTGTTGCTGTGTTTAATAACCCATATTCCCAAGGGGAGCAGGGACTGAGAGCAGTCCGGCCCCACGGAGGGCTCCCATCCAGTGCCAGCTCCCAGCCTGGCACAGCTGCTGCCCTCACCCCGCTGTGGCCCTGTCTGATGGATTCATTTTCACTCAGGTGCCTGTTCCTGCCGTGCCTTCCCCTGGCTCAGGTGCTGTCCCACTGGCACAGCCCCTGCTCGGCGCTGTGGTGACTGCCCAAGAGCTTTAACCCATTCAACTCTGCAGCCAGCATCACAGGCAGCTCCTTTTCCAGTGAGGTCGTTCTGTGTGTGCTGCAGACAGCTACAAACATCACAGTTTTGCCTTCACTTTTCTCTCCCTTCAGTATTGAAAGTACAGAAAGTAACTAGAGGTGCATCCACCTGGCCATGGCTTTTAGCCATCGTCTCTGAACAGAGTACATCAGAATTCTGAGGATAAACACTGCCTGCAAACACTGTCTTGGTGGGGAGAAATGCAGTAGAAAGTAACAGCTGAACTAAACTGCTCAGAGAGGCAGCTTCAGGATAGTGTTACTGCGATAATACCTCACATTTCAATATTTGCTCACTGATCTGAGCCCTGGTGGTTTCAGTTCTCCTACTTCCCCCTTCAGGCAACTCATGAGTAGGGAAAAAAACGGATGTGTCAGGTAAATAATTCTTCCTGAAGCATTCAGCAGATTCTGATCTCCCCAGGACATCTCCACAACCACCTGCAGCACCAAACCCTTCAAGTCTTACTTTTACTGCTTGGTTTTTGTGGCCATAGGAGTTTTCCCGAGGAGTCGGGCCTAAGGTTGATAATTTTGACACAGAACACAGGCTTTTGTGCAAAAATTTTAGCAGTCACCAGGTGGAGCTGTTCCCAGCTGTATTTCCTTTTCTATAGGCTTTTATATCGTGAAGAACTATAGGGAAGACAGCCAGCAGTGTGGTGCCTGTCTTTGGAGAGGTCGAGCATAAATCAGTCTGATCACTGTCTGCAAATCTCTGAACTGAGCCATTCTCCAGCCATGGCCTCCAAGCCATGCACAAGCAGAAGAACACACAACTATAAACATATTTCTCCTTCCATTAAAGCCAAAACCATTTTTATAATAATTATTACTAGCAGCAAGTGAGCAGTGCCTGACAGCCCACCGCTCTGATTCAAGAATTAGAGGCTGTTGATACCCACAGCCCCTCACAGCAACGTGGTTCCAACATGGAGGTTTTCGAGGAGTAAATTTGCCTTGCTGCTGAGCCATGCCCATTTCATTGGCACTTCAGCTTATCTAACCACAAAAGCAGCTTGGCCAATGACAAATTACACTGTTTATACAATTAACAGTCCTGGATGAGCATATCTCTTCCAAGAAACCATGAGCACTTACAAAGCTGTCTTTTTTACAGCAAGGAAGAAAGCCAATGCAAAAGCGGAGCATGTGGCTGCCAGTTATAATTGAAATCATTTTAATAATTCATGCCTCATTACCTTGCCACATGGCAGTTCAAAGACCACCTCCTAATCCTTTAACCCTTCTCTCTTGCGTCCTTTGGTTTGGTTTCTTAGTTTAATCAGTGAAGAAACAAAATGGGGACTGCTCATCAGCACTTGCCCATGGGGACAAAACCCAACGGGGGCTGGTGAGCCTAAGATCTTAATCCCTTTCCTCCTGCCCTCCTCGGTTTCCTGATTTGATCTGTCACTGCCAGCTGAACCAGTAAAGAAATTAATAAACTCTCTATCAGATATCCCAAGCTGTTGGCTGAAGC
This sequence comes from Oreocharis arfaki, assembly GCA_013398015.1. Lineage (NCBI taxonomy): Eukaryota > Metazoa > Chordata > Aves > Passeriformes > Paramythiidae > Oreocharis > Oreocharis arfaki. The sequence continues at coordinate 88,162 of VZRR01000601.1, forward strand.
TAGAATTGCTTCATGGCATGTCTAGGAACAGCACTAAGGACAAGGGGAGCTCTTGTTATTTAGCAGCTTTAATATGGCCAGGTAAGAATTGCTGGAAGCAACAGTGTCCTTTATCCTCTGACATCTCCTAGGATTTTTCCAGCTTTGAGTTGTCCTCTGGGTAGTCAGTCCCACAGCCATGCCCTTCCTCCTTAGCAGAATTACAATTTGGAAGTCAGGATGCAACAGCATTATATTTTTTGATGGTTTTTAAGCTTTCTTGTTGCCCCCTTGGCCATGGAGGGAGAGAACACCTGATATCTATTTACTCTTCCAGTACTACGTGGGCAGATTGCAAACAATAAAGTAAGATCTAATGTTATTTATGGCTGCAAGTATGGTCCTGTTCTCCCATGAAAAGGAAATAACCTTGTAAAAACACATTCATTTTAAGCACAGTGTGTATTTACACACAGGAAGGGTCCCTCCTTCACCAGTTCAACTCAATGTGGATGAGGGAAACCAAGCCACGTACACACAAACATGCACCAACACGTGCAAAATGAGAGTGCTGGCAGGAGATTTCAACAGCAGAGATGCCAACAGCAGCAGAGACTATCATTCTATCATTACTCAATACGTTCCAGCAGGCAGGTACACAGAGCTGGAGATAAACCCAGCCTAGTGAAAGCTGTAGCACAAGGAACAGCACGAGCTCTGTGCTGCTGCCACCTCCCCTCCAGCACCCAGAAAGGAGCCCTGAGCCTCCAGCACAGCTCAAACCCCATCTCCTCAGCAGCTGCCCACAGCCCTTCCATGCTCCAGCTCCCACCTGTGTCTCCACACAGGCAAGGCCTCGGAAGAGCTGCTGGCAGGGATGGAGACAGCCCTCAGGCTCCAGCTGCAGGAATGTGCCCACTGATTTTCAGATCTGGGTGCCCCGGCAGCAGAGCCAGCACAGGGTCACCTTGGGGAAGGCTTCAAATACACACAGAAGCCAAGCCCCGGGTGATGGAAACCTGCCCAGCTCCAGTGGCATTGGAAGAGGAGCTTTATCCCCTGTTTAAGTCTACCACAGAGGTTTGTCTGTTGAACACACAGAGCCATTCCCACGTTCCCTGCACCACGGAGAGGGGATTGACTCCCTGCTCCCTCTGTGAAGTGCTTATCAGAGGAGTTGCTGTGCCTGTGGATGGTCTGGGTTAGAGTGTGTGGGGAGTCCCCCGTGCCTTCTCCCAGGCTGGATGAATGCCTAGCAAGAAAAGGAATCTTTGCAGGGAATTTATTAGGCAGCCTGAGCAGCACTCCAGAAGCTGCATGTTACCTTTGAAGCCCTAAAATAAAATCTATTGACAGATCACTCTACCTGCAGGGAGAGCACAAAGGTGATCAAACACAGGTTTCTTTCATGGATAAGCTCTGAGCCACAGCTCTCTGCATTTAACAGGGAAAAGAGTACAATGAGTGTGACTCACAGCAGAGCTGTGTGGGTGATGTGCTGCCCACAGGCAGGATGCTCAGCTGATGAGGCCATTTCGACCATTAGACCCCATCCAACACGTCATGCCGCTCTGAAATGCTGCAGAACCAAGGTGCCCAGGTGGGTATTTGCCCTCAGAACACCGATAAGAATTCTTAATTCCCCTCTTCTGTCACTGCTCACATTAACAAGCACTGCCCAGTGACAAAAAATGTTAAGGTTTTCAAGCACCATCAAATTGGATTTTCCAGTTTGTAGGAGAGGAAAAGTAAAGGTCACAGCGATCATTACAGCTGTCTCCTTATTCAAAGCAGAGCACTTTAGAGAAGAGTTTGGCCTCACTTCTAATCAGCATTCAGTACTGAAGAGCTTGGGGCTCTTCTGGTCTGGGCAAAGGGCCAGAGAGTGACTCTGAACAGAAAAAGTAAGCAAAGTCTGCTCTAATATCACTGAGCAAACCAGGTGAAATACCAAAAAAAAAAAAAAAGAAGTAAATTAAAACACAAAGCTCTAATTCAGTTTTCTGAATTTCAGTTCCTTTCCCTGTAACAAGATTGGGAATTACAGTAAGACAGGCAAGACGCTGATCTTGAGTTTGGTGTTCAAGGAGGATACAAATGGTGCCTTGGAGAAAGTGCTGCCAACACACAGCAGGACTCAAAGGATCAGAACAGAGCTGTGGATCATGGAAGGAATCAGAGCACAAGTCCAAGAAGTTGCCACAGCCGTGTTCTGGACCGCTCTGAAAGATTACCTGCTCCCAAATTCATCTTGTCTGAGAGCTGGCTGCTGATCCCTTCTCAATTCCCAGGCACGCTGCACCCTTCCGTCTTCATCCAGCTTTTTACAGATGAATCTCCTCCAGCTCTTCCCTTCCAAACCCCTGTTAAAGTCTTTTAAGGGATCCCGAGCATTATCCAGTTGAACACAAAGGAAGAGAGCTGACCATGTCTCTCCTCCCTCGCTGGCCATCCCTTCCAGCCACGCTGCCAACTTCCAACACACCCTGACCATATATTTAGTCTGCAGTAATTTGCTTTGCATTGTCTTGTGCAGGGTCCAAGAGCAGGAATTACATATCCAGTGAGGCATCCAGCACTCTGGGAAACCCTGGAGTTTTGGAGACTCAGCTCCTCACGCTGCTGCCAGAGGTTGAGAGACCTCGTGGTCCAGAGCACCACAGCGACTCAGAGGAGCCGAATGGCAGCTCAGGGAGACAATCCCAAATCCCTGTCTGTGTGTGCTTACAGAGCATGTGGAGCAGGGTGAGAGCTGCCATTAAACTGATCCAGGGCAGGGCTCAGTGCTGTGGGCACTGGGTGAGGGTCCTTGGCAGTCCTACCTGCCAGGGCACAGTCATGGCAGAGAGGCTGAGGCACAGGAGTCACCACAGCATCCTTAAAATGGCAAAAAAACCCCAACTGGCAAAAACCCATTTCCAACTCAGGCTCCTTCACTTTGTAAGGAAAGATTAGGAGGGGAACTTGGTTGGACAGAAAACTCTGAGACCAATGGCTGAGAGACACCTTCTCCTAAGGGACCCAAAGCTTCTCATTTGTCCACCTTTAAAGGAGCCAAAGCTCATCTGTAACTGGACATCTGACAGATATTTCCAGAAGTCCTCCTGGGCCAAGCAGTGTCACCGGTCTAATCCTGGAGCTAAACCTGTCAGACCAAAGCAGATCAAGAGCCTTGAGGAACCACCTGAGTGACCCAGCGGAGCACAAGGCTGCACTGAGGCTCCAGAGCAGTCCAGGGAGTTGGGAGAGGGTGGCAGAGCAGGGTGGAGCAGCAGTGGTGGCATTCACCTCCTGGGTACCCTGTGCAGCAGGTCAGATTTCACCAACACCTCCAGAGCTGAGCATAAGTCACTTCCCAAGAAGTGGTGATTCAGGGGCTGTTTAGACTGATCCTCATTCCAAGCTGGAGGTACAAAGAGGGTGGAATTCACAAGCAGAGCCATCACTGCCCCCAGCCCCTAAGATTTCCACCCCTGAAGCAGCAGCACTCTGCAGGTGAGCGCGGCTTGGGTGGAGCACAAGCTGATGTGTGGGAACAGGATGTTCATCCTGCAGAGAGCTCCTTCTCTCACCACTGCTCTCTGCACAATCAGCAACCCTAATCCCTGCCTGGGGTAGAAACAGCTTCTTTTACTCTGTTTTCATCAACCATTTAATGGTGGCACAATCAACAGCAGGACTCCAGGCATTTGTGCCCCGCAGGTGGAAGATGTATGAGCTGTAGGAATTATCAGAACTCACCACAGACACGGCACCTGCTTGGATCCCTGAAAATACAGAAGCAAAGTGGCCTTCACGAGGGTGTTGGTGATGCTGGGAAACGCTGTAACAATTGCTGGTGGTCAGATGAAATGGTTTTGTGTCTGCCCACAGGCAGCGTTGTCCTGGTGCCCACCCAGCTCCAGAGCTCCCTCCAGCACCAGGCTGTGATGCCAAGCAGGAGCAAGGATAACCCTGCCACGGCAGGGAAAACTAAACACGGTAATTTCCCCTCTAGAGCACGTTCCCCTACGAGCCGGTTCACGCTACAACACGCAGAAATTCCTGAGGAAATATCACCCTCTTGTGTCCAAAGCGAAGAGAGCAAGAAATGCTCCAAAAATGGAAAACAGAGGCATTCCACATCACCGCGGCTGCACGGGGGCCGCTGGGGTCACAACTGTCTTGTTTGGAGAAGTGCCCTCCAGACTGAGGGTGAGGGTGGGGGAGCTGCCCTCCAGAGCACCTGCAGAAAGGGTTGTGCCCTACTGTCACTGGTTTAAATCCAATAATCAAGAGTCTCAGTCTCACTTCACTTAGGATTCTACAAGTTGGGAAAGGTGAAAAGCAGTGATTCCATGCGAACACTGGTCAAATAATTAATTAACATTAATTAACCCTGCATACTAGCTTAGCACCGAGACCTTCATGGCTCTCACTTGCTCCTGGCCTCAGCCTGCCTAGCTGGAACCACGAATCAGGGAGGGATCGGTGCAAAGGAATTAAATACTCACAGGTCTGCTGTTGCCACTGCCCTGCTACAAACAGTTAAACCTTTACCAAAATCTGCCAGCTTGGTGTGCCACCCACCTGGGACATTCCTGGGTTTGTCCCCAAGAACCTGAGGCACTCTGCACTCCCGGAGCTGTGGGAGGGGGTGGGAGCTGGAGACGGGGGATTTGCCAAGGTGCAGTCCTGTGACCTAAACTGGGCTTTCGCTTTTAATTGAGATTTTCATCTGCCACTCAGATCCCACTTCAGACATGAGCTTGCACTGCTAACCAGAATTTCATGTTACATCTCATGCCTACTTCATCCCCGGCAAAAAAAATAAATTAAAAAATATCTGCAAACATAACTCGAATAAGGCAAACCTGTTTTCCTTGGAGAAAGTTTTTTTCTGTTCTCCTTTCTCCCCAGCAGGCCCAGGGCAGCTTCTTACGGGCTTTGCATCTCTCCAGCAACAACTGGACCCACTGTGAGCTGGTCCCTCAGTAACACCAGCACTGCTCATGCCCAGCTCACACCATCCCTGCTGCATGTGGGTTTGAGCTTTTGGGATTTTTTGTTTGTTTGTTTGGGGGGTTTTTTTATTTGTTTTTTGTTTGTTTGTTTTTTCATTTTGGGGGGAATTTTTTTTGATTGGATTTTTTTGTTGTTGTTGTTGTTTTTTTGTTTGTTTGGGTTTTTTTAAATTTACTTTCGGTTTGTTGTTCTGGGTTGTTTTTTTTTGCTAGAACCCATGGCCATTTTAACCTCGCTGTTCTCTCACACACAGCACTAATTATGACAGCAGCCCTTCATGGAGGATTACCATATCTTCCAAAAGTTTTGGTTGCCTCGTTGGGGTTGCTCTGCTCACTTGCAGCCAGGGTAAAAAATTTTTCCCACTGCCCCATCCAGGTTTAGCTTGCTCATCCCAGAGTGCACAAGGTGCCATCTTCCCATTTCACTCCCCTTGGCATAATTCTGTCCATCTCCTTCATCCTCTTAAAAAGCCACAAGCAATCTAGCTTGAGGGAAAAAATAAATGATAAATAACAATAAAATAGCCAACTGCAGACATGAGATGTACAATGTGTTTGTCATTTGGATTTAATCAAAATGTTAATATGCATTCAATGTTATTTGAGAATTTCAGATGAATTTAATGCGAGAGGATTTGCATATCTGCCACTGAGTTTTTAATCCTTGATAAATGTGTAGAATAATCAATTATTCAATGAACATACAAGAGCTGGCTGATTAAATCTCAATTATAAAGGCAAGTCTTACCCACTCTATTTATTATGACTGTTCTCTCAGCATTGCCTAATTAAGCCATATTTGATTATGGGGTGAAAAACATTTATTGCAGATATTGTGGCTCTGTAATTGATGCATATCTGTGGCCTGGCTGTTAAGCCCTAATAAATACATTTTAAACAGCTAATTATTTAATTAACAACACTCTTCCAAGCTCAGTGTAAACCATTCTGCAGCCCTGCCATGAAAGCCCTGATAGGAGTGAAACCACTGAAGCTGCTGCAATGTTTTCACCCCTCTCTCCCCGTGCCAGCATTGCTGGGATGCTCCCAGCTCTGCTGCCAGTGCTTTGAAAAGAGGCTCCACCACAGGGGCTGGGCTCCACCAGTCCAAACTGGTCTCTGCAGCATGGACATTGACACCTGAACTGGTTGTTTGCCTGTCACGGTCCAGGGAGAGGAATAGGCACTAGCAGGGGATGCTGTGGTTTTGTTTGTAGGACATATCCAGCTCCTTTTATTTATCAGGGGTTTTTTTAATCCTGTGCTGCCACCATCCTGCTGCTCGGGCAGGCTGTAGAAGCAGCAGGTTCATTCCTACCTTGAAGACAGCTGAAGGTCAGCAGGATGAAAGTACAGTTCAGTTATATTACATGCTCAGTCATGTCTTCTGAACTTTATTTTCACACCTGTTTCTTGAAAGGTTGGCAAAACCTTCCAGGTCAAGCTGTTTCTAGTCACTACTCGGCCCAAGAGGCAGCTCTGTGCTGGTCCTCACTTCAATTAACTCCAATTAACAAGAGAGGTAAAACCACCAGAGCTTGATAACTCTTCCATGGCAGGAGCCCTTCTGCAGGAGGTTTTGGGCAGCACCAGGTGTCTACAGTTCAGTTTCAGCTCCCAGTTCAGCAATTGGAGATGTTCAAAAGAGAAGAGCACCACGGAGTGCCCAAGATTTGTTTGTTTTCCCTCAGCTATGAGGATTTAACTCCTCTTCCTTACTGAGACTCTGGTACCAGAAAATCCACCACAGAAGCAGAGAAAATGGGAAGGAAAGGGTCTGTGGGAACTCTTTCTATGTAAACACACACAACCACAGCACCAGCTCCCAAATAAACACATCAGTCAGGCTGGAAGGAGATTTAATGGCACTGCTGGAGCTCAGCAGCTCTGTGACTCTCTGGTGCTCCTCTGCAGGGATTGAAGATGAGCAGTTTAGGCTACGAAGCCACTGTCTTTTCCTGTGATTTAAAATGAGCATTGCTCCAAGTTTTCATTTTCTTCAGGGCAAATCATTCAACCTGCTCTAACTACCCAGCATTAAAAGCACTTGCCCGGCTCATATTTTGTTAACCTGTTGGTTAATCTGAAGCAAGATTTGCTAATGCAAACCCTGGTGGGATGTAACTGCAGCAGACACCAACATAAGCAGAAGAAGTTAGAAGGATTTTTGCTGAGAACCACAGAAACAACCCCAAAGCTCCTCAGAGAGCCAGCAAAGCAAGCCTTCTGCCTTTCCCAGGCAGGATTCCTCATTGCAAGGGATGTTGCAAAATACCATAATTTAATTATCCATCTGTTTATTATCAGAGGATTATCTGCTTCCGGGTTTTCTACCCCTAGAAGCCAGAAATGGTGAAAATTTGCAAAAAAAAAGAAAAAAAAAAATCTGAAAAGCTGAATGCAAAGCCCCAGCCAAAGCCCGTGAAGAACAGAGGAAGTCTAATTGCATTTGGGACTTAGGAAACGAACACTGGCAACCCCAGCCTGGCACAGGGCTGCCCACTGTCACTGTCCCAGCCACTCTGGTGCCTCTCGGCCTCCTCTGGACCACAGAGGGAGCTCAAGAGACAACAACAATCTGAGCCCCTTGAACACAGGGATGCTGTGACTTCCCCTTCAAGTCAAACATCCTGGTTTATCTGTTAGTGAGGGATCCTCTTCAGGAGCTCTGCACGCTCCTTTGTAAAGTAATTGTAAGTAAATGATAGCTATAATTATAAATTATAAAGTAATTACAATTTAAACGTCATTTTGACCCCAAACCATTTTTGATCCCACTGAATATTAAGTACCAACTTCCATCTAACATCCTCTGGTGTTTCCTTTTCCTCCAGCTATAATGAACCTCAAAGTAATAGCCCTGCTCTTCTTTCTCCTCAACCAGCCAGGCTGGTAAACTGGACCCAGAAGTCCCACCCACAGCACCCTAAATATTATCATCTTCTCAATAGATTTGGAACCATCTGTTGTGTGCCTCTAACTCAGGTTTGATGGCAGCAAACAGCACACTGGCCTTGCAGAGGATGGCAAACACCTCTTTAAGCAGCCAGTCAGGTGCTTCAAAGTCTCTGAAAAACCAGGCAAACGTAACAAATAAAACCAGAACTGTGTGTGTAAAAATGAGTGCTGAATATTGATGGTTTAAAACTCAGTCCAAACTGGCTCAATAATTTGGTTTTTTTACAGCATCTCAGAAAGAATCACTCAAAGGAGAATATTCCTCTATTTTTTATCTTGGGGGAGTGTGTGGAAGCTGTATTCACACTGGGGCTGAATGCAGACCCTTTGGGGTAAGGCAAATATTGAATAGAAATACTGCTACCTGCATGCTCCACCCACAGCTGACGGGGAGATGGCAGGGATTGCTCTGGAGTGGGATCATCTGTTTGCAGCTCTGAGCTGCTTTCTCCTGGGAGGAAGAGTCAAAGCTAAAGATCCATCACTAGGACTTATCTTCAAAAGAATTTTAATGAAGCAGAAACCCTGAATGTAGAAAATTAAAGAGCTTCCTGTTTTATCCCTGGTATCTAAATCCTGTAGGCAACATGAAAGTCACTGAAGTATTTCTAAGCCTGAATAACACAAAACGTACAGATGAGAATCTTCCTCTGATGAATATTTGATAGGAATAGTCTCAGCGTGGAACGTGGAGAGCACCTTCACTCCCACACACGTCTGTGTGTGCATGCAGAAAGCTCCAGAGGCTGAGACTCTACCCAAGAGTCTCAAATGAAGAGATTTTGACATGCAAAGGCACAACCATCAGCTTCTGTTTTCCTTTGCCAGCCGGGGAGCACAAACTCCTCCTCACTGTGATGTTCACCAGTCTCTCCCTTCACCCTGCTCCCCTCTAAAGCCCCTCCACATGATGCATTCCCGTGTTCTATCGTAAGAAAACACCATTCCTAAAGCAGTTCAGAAAACACCATTCCTAAAGCAGTTCAGAAAACACCATTCCTAAAGCAGTTCGTTCAGCACAAATTGACATCAATACCTCTCTCCTAACAACCCTTCAGTGTGGCTGTATCAGCCCTACACCAGCTTTACTGCCAGCCCCTCTCCTCGGGCAGCAGCTCCTCGAGGTCCCTGAGCCGAGCCAAACCCCAGTGCTGAGATTAGCCAAGGAAAGGGAGCAGCTTTGTTTTCCTGGCCCTCCTGGGGACAGGCTGAGCTGTGAGCACAGCTCAGTGTCAGCTCAGACGAGTTACAAGGAAATTAAACTCGAGACAAGACTACGAATGATGCCACCAGCAGGAGGCTGCAGGGACAGATCAGGCACACTCCTGGGATGGGCTGGACCCGGACACAGGGAATTATTTTGTGTGCTAGAGGTGTGCAAGTCCTTTCTAGGACCTTGCTGCCCCATTACTCTGCTTTAGTATCCTTCCTGGTGCCTCTTCCCACGCTTTAGGAACAGCCTGTGTCTTTCTCCATTCTCCTAAAATGGCCTATTTTTAGCAAGCCAGGGAGTTCCCTCCCTCGTTAATTGCCCAGAGGAGTGGCAAGTGGTGTCTAATCCAAGCACAGGACCAGATATTAATAAAATCCTTCACACTCTTACACCATTAACTACGTGATCACGTGTTTTCCTGTGAAGCATTGATGCCAACTCCTACTGCAGTATTCACCACTAAAAAGTCTTTTAAATGTGCTTCCACAGATGTAAAAAAAAAATGTTTGAGGCCACAGAGTACTGAGTAGGGATTTCCTTCTTTCGGACTGGTGTTTCCTTTTTCTCTAGCTGAAAAGAGTGCCAGAGTCACAAACCCTCCCCTCCTTTCCCCTCAGCTGGCCAGGCTGTTTCATAGTGCTGAAGGCAGATTTAGCCACAATCTGATGTAGTAAATTGAAACACCTCAGAGCTAACACTTGCTGGGCTTGAACCACAATCTGATGCAGTAAATTGAAACACCTCAGAGTTAACACTTGCTAGGCTTGTGGTTTTTGAAGACACACGCTGTTTTGATGCAAAGGAGACTAAAAGACCCAAAAGTGGGGAGGAAGAGACCAAAAATATAAAAACGCAGCTTCCAATTCTTACAAACTAAACTTGCTCCCGAGGAAATATGCTGCCAGCACAAATATTTAGGAAAACTTCACAACGCAGAGTTTACTTTCTGAGGCACTGCTTTTTTATTTAAAGCCTTTCAACTCAGATGAAAAGGCCACAATTATCCTGGGGGCTTGATTTAGGCCCCTCTTAGACAAAGGGCAGCCACAGAGGCAGAAAGCGCTGTCTGGGCTGATGTACAAGGTGCAAGTCGCTGCACCTGAGGCAGCAACTAAACCACAGCAGAGCTGCAAAGGGCTGACATCCCCTCCTTCACTTGCTGGCTCGGCTGAGAGCACTTCCAGAGCGAGCACAATGCCAGCTCAAAGCCACGCTGGCCCCCGGGTGTCCTGGGGACGCTGGGAGCACCCAGCACCTGCTTCCCCAACACACTGCCCCTTCCTCAGAGCAGGGTAAAACCTGCACTCCCTGCCTCTTGCAGGCAGCCTGAGGATGCAGCTGTGAACATCTCCCACTCTTTACAGGGTGTCTTAAGTAATTCAGCTTCAAAGATTCACAGTGCACCTGCTCGCAGAGCTTATGCTTCACACACTTAACCACGTAGGGCTGGGTTGTTTTCCTGAGACCAGGCCTCTGCTGGAGTACAGCAGTGATGTTTCATGCGCCCACATCACAGGGACTGCCCCAGAACCAGCTCCCTCCAGGAGGCAAAACCCAGCTGTTTGCTCTCAGCATTTCTAGCCTAGAGCTGCAGTTCCCAGAAGAACACACAAAACCCAGCCAAGCAAACACAGTACAGAACTAGACAATGACTTTGTACAACTTTTTCAATACAGCTTTACCCCCAACAAGACTAAAACAGCACTTACCTAAAATTCCTGGCAATTAGCTCCACCAAACCATTATCCTTTCTTCCTGCTCCTCTGTTTTACATCGTGACTCCCTGCATGCCTTAGGAAACCTCAACTGCACCTCATTCCCTGGCCATCTGAACTGCAGGGAGCCTGAAGTGGGGAACTTTACAGGAGGAAGTTTCCTGCCTCCTGCTGATGTGAAATGGCCTCTATACCCAGCTGTGTAATGTGAGAACATTAGAGTCACTTAAAGAGGATTATATGTATAGCTGAGCAGCCTTAAAATTTACTGGGGGAAAACTTACTTCCAACAGCAAGGAACCTTTCAGCCAGCAAAGGACATTTCAGAACTCGTAAAATGTTGTCCAAGTGGATACAAATACTATGTGGACTGGTTCATATGTGATGTAGAGTGAAGAGCATTCCAAGAATATATCAGCATTTTAGGAGGAACCTTGGTATGGAGCTGGGCCACATAACAGCTGACAGGACTCAGAAGCAGCTCGTGTCACATCACAGCTCAGGGGACTGGGGGCAGCAGATCAATGCTGCAGAAAAGTAATTGCACAGCTTTTAAACAAACCGAGTACTGGGTAACATGTTCCATCTCCAGCCACTGATCTTTTGAGTCTTGGGGTTGTGCCTGAAGGTGCCTAGTCCTGCAAGGAATGTCCCTACTTTCCCTACAACCCTTGCAGTGTAACTGCTAAACATCTCTGAACCTAGCAGACAGATAGCTGTGTATATGTGAGCATGGCTTTTCCCAGCCAGCAATCAGTTTCCAATAGCTGAAAGAGCAAATAAATAATAATTTAAGAAAAGCCAAAGAAACAAAAAAAAAAACCTGAAACCAAACAAAAACAAACCCTCCCACAACAACAAAAAAACCCCAAACCAGCAACCCCACCCCTCCGATACATCAATTTTTGTTTACTTAGGCAACTTCTTTGTTAGTGCTATAGACTGGTGGTTCCCTTGATGCCTTGGGTTTTAACTT
>VZRR01000602.1:0-23313 GCA_013398015.1 Oreocharis arfaki
ACACCCTGACCGACAGGGTGTCATTGTTTTCTGACTCTGTTAGTGGTTTTCTTGTACTATTACATTTGTTTTATTTTATTTTTCTTATTAAATTGTATTTTCTGACATTGCAGCCTCTCACTGGTTTGTTTTCAAACTACTAGACTTTTATTGTGTATCAAAATCAGGTGATATTTAAGGTCCTTTCCAACACGAACCATTCTATGAGTCTATAAAATCAGCCTACATTTAATTCTAGTGGTTTTTTCTATTAGCAACTTTTTCTGTATTTTAATCATTTTGCAAGCCAAACTATCAGTTGCTCAAGCAGCTCAGGGTACATCTAATCCTACACAAGCCCAAGAGAAAGAGGTCATATCTTCCATGAGCTAATGTCTCCTCCCAGAACCATAAGTACACATGCATACGAATGTGTGATCACTAAATCTAACACAATCTGATTTAATCAATTCAGACAGTACCTAATACCGCTCACTTCCACTCTGCCGAGCAATTAGTCAAATTTTACATTAGAAAACATGCTCTCAGAACCACGGAATTTTTGATTGGCTGGGATCCCTGGAGGTTCACTCATCACGCCAGGAGTATCTGATGGACTCACTCTCTCTAAAAAAGATCTGAAAAATAATCAACTGCCTGCTGAAAAACGCTCAACTACCACATGACATATAAACTGGATCCTAAGTAGTGGCACTAATAGTTCTTAGGATAAATTTAGTCAAACACCACTTCTGTCCACAATGTACCTACTGCTTTATTTGTCTAGCACATTTCTCTATGTATTTCTCTACATACTTTTTAAATCCTGGCAATGATTCCAGTCATTCAAGTGCAACAAATAATTGTCACTGCATTAATTACCATACTACAGCTCCTTAACGCTGCACAAAAGAGGGTTATATGAGAAATCCACTCACACAAGCAAGAGGGGCTAAGTGACCTGTCAAGCTCTCTCCATTTCTAGGTCCCATCCTTACCCCACCAGCAAACTGGGGATCTCCACTGAACAGCAGACTGCTCATTGCAAGGAGGTGAACCACAGAGCCCAGCTGACTTTAGTCCAGAGCAGAGACAATAGTGAGGACAGTTAAGGGCGGTTTGCTACAAAAGGCTGCTAGAGAAACATTGCTGTGAATGCAAACCTCAGGAGAAGCATTTGTGTCACTACAGAGCAATGTCCTCAAGGCACGTGCCTTCAGGACATATCTGTCTGTTTTCCAGCTGTGGGTGAGGATGTCACTCAGCATCTAATGGATTTCAGTGCCAGGGTCCTGGCAGGTTTTGTCATCCATATCATGGTCTTCCCTGCTCTGGGGAAACTGTGGCATTTCAGGTATGCCCTTCATGCACCTAGATACACACACCTCTCACTGACAGGGTAAGAAAATACAGTGGGGTCTCATGATCCAGTTCCTACAGATTTGTTAAACCCTCTTCCTCAGTCACAACCCAACAAAAAGCTGTGCAGGACTCCAGCCCCACCCACCATTCCAGCTGACCACAAGTGCTGGCAGCCTACAGGAATCTACTAGGGCATGTTGTATGTGAGACTGGACTAGGTGAACAGCTGACCTTCAAATCCAGAAATCTATTTCTTTAAGTATCTGATTGCTTAATAATAAACTCCGTTCCAGGGCTTTTTCTGCAGTTCCAAAGGATATTATCCCTTTTCCATCTATGAATGGAAAATCCATTTTGCCTTTTAGTTCTTTAACCGTTTTTTTAAAATCCAACAAAAAGACCTGCAATCATAATCACCATAGGCACACTATACTTTCAGTAAAGACTACAACCTGTTATTGCTCTTAAATGTCCTACTTTTTCATTTCAAGAATCACAATAAGCATTTTAGAGAAAAGTGCCTCCTGAAATCCATAAACAAATGATGAAATTTTGCACTTATGTCCAAAGTAATTCTACAATTGTATTGCTAAGCTCTTTAATTGTAATTGATTACGCCCAATTTTCCCTGAGAATTTAATCCTATGATTCAGCTCAGTTACTCTATTTTGACTGACCTTGACTACATGAGATGCAACACTTATTGTTGAAATTGAACAAAATTGGTTCCCTTTTTTGAATGTTTTGAAAGATTAAGTGTGAAATTATGGATTGAATATCAACCAGAGTAATACCAAGGTCACGCAAGTTAAATCAGTTGCATCTGAGCACTCAGGATGAAATTGCACATTAAAGGCTTTTACCGTGTTTTTTTTAATGCACAAAGCACTTGACTTCTCTGAAGCGGGGAACAACACAGGGATAGCAACACAAGCTCCGTGAAGTGTTACAGCAACTCAGTAACCACAAACTGCCAAATATTCATGCCATAGGTTAAAAACCAGTTAAAGAAAGTTGACATTATGCCCGAAACTGCCAGTTCTGATTTCCGAAAAAAAAAAAATTTATCACTTATTAACAGCCTAGGCAACAGCAAGAGCCAAAACCTGCATTCCTGAGGCATGCTTTCATATGCAGGTAACAGAGTTATAGTAGGGCACAGGCTAACCAGGGCATTTAAGGGATTAACACAGAGGAAACAATAACCTTCACTTCAACACAGACATACTCAAGCAGCCAGTAAATAACTAGTTGTGGGAGAGAAGCATCCTGATCACTGCAGCACAGAGCTGGAGGCAGGCTGCTGCTTCACTCGGCCTGGTCAAGCCCTGAAGTCAAAAAGATTCAGGACAGGATGTGGACAGACAGTGCACAGTGTACAGAGCCCTTACACTGCTACACACCTTTTCTTGGATTTGGTCTTCCTGCATCTCAAGCTTTTTCCTATTACAACTGGCATCCTATTGATCTGTTTCTTTGCATATTGAGTTAATCATGGTTAAGACCACCTGTGAATCTCTAACCAGTGTAATGCACGTCCCTGTTTGTCCAAGTGACCCAGATATCTTCCAAGCCTCACTGACAAAGGAACAGAAGTACAAAATAAAGAATTCTCCAAGGCGCTACCTTTTTCATTCACCTTCCCTGAACATTAAATCCTCACCACCTGCCTCCTTTGCAGGGTTTGTGCAGGGTGCTGTTGTGCTTTATTTTGGGGAACTTCTTGAGCAGGATCCTTGTGCAGTGGGCCTGGGAGGTTTCCCTGTTGCCACGACAGCGAGTTTACAGGCCACGTCCTTAGTCATGGGAGCATGTGTTGTCTTTGGAAAGAAACCTAACCCAGCCGCACCTTGCCTTTTCTTTTCCCACCAGAAGAATTAGTGTCTAGTCCTACAGTGGAGTGAGGCTCCAAGGAAGGCAGGGCCACCCCTCCCATACAGCTCTTGGTGGGATGGTGGTTGCTCCGTGTCCCCTTAGCTGCTCCTCTGCCTTCAGTAAGGCTCAGCTGAATCACCCTGTGTCATTCTCCAAACTAACAAATTCAAATTGCTAAGCACTGGGACAATACAACACAGCACAATGCAGAGATGTGCTCTGATAGCAAATGAAGCTTCTGCATTATCTGGATCAATAAAATCAGTACTAAAACACATAAGTGATTTGTGCGTCTCACTACTCCCAAGATTTATATTTTGTGTATTTTATGCAGTTCAAGGATTTCCTACTAGGTTTGTTCTTGCTTCTGACACATTCTTCTTTCTCCCATCAAAACTGTAATGTAAAGCTCTTTGGCTACTAACCCTGACGCCAAAGACCAGAAAGCTGGAAAACTCCTTGCTCTGAAATCAAAAAAATTTGGTAAGGAATTGTAATCCTTCTTAAAGGCAATACAAATAGAGTTCAGCACTCTCAAATTCTTCAGATTTCTGCAGTTATTTAATCAGAGTCTTCTTGCATTTAATTTCCACTACAGAATTTCTTGTACCACACACTTCCATCAGTGTACATTCTGTCATTGGCAAACATAATTTCATTTTTGTAAATAGATTCTGTCTCATATCCTTAAAATTCTTCAACTGAAGCAATCCTATTCTGAAAATACAGCATGGGATATACTTCCAAAACTCAAAGAATACCAATATCTGCAGATGACAAGGCAATAAATGCCTGGATTTGCATATTACCCAGTTGATATCTTAATATAAAGGGCTGAAATTCCCAGCTGATAGACAATGTCACTGGCAATTACACGGGGTTTGCCACCAAAGTTCCTAAATTGATCATTATTTTCATATATCTGTCCTCACAGTTAGCAGTAAACTCTGGAGTCCTTGGGCCCCTCTTTACATCAGGGCAACTTCATTGACTTAGCGGAGCACCAACAGAAGAATTCAGCACAAAGTTTGGCATTACAAAGTTCAGCTGTGCTTTCAGTGCCAGTAACCTTCTAAAAGTAGAGCCAACAGTATCAGCAGGATATATCAAATATATTAAGAGGGGAAAAAAAGTCTGGTATATTTACTTTGTAGACCAAAGGGAGTTTGCACAAATGAAGTGTGTAAACAGGTGATGTATAGGAATTTGTTTGAGATATTTGTCTGACAAACATGCTAGTTTCTCTTAATCCTGATAAAATACCATCAGAAACAGGATTATGAGCAACTCCTCCAAAACAAAGATTGTCTATTACAAATAGAAAATATCCAGAAAGTGGACCAGGCTTTGTCTTTTTATTAATGAAAAATACCAGTATGAAAAATACGGATTTCCAGGTAGACCAATTACTTGAAATACAAATAAAGGGTACTATTAAGAAGTGTTTATTATAGATCATCTATAGTCTATAGTGAAATTCAAAAAAGTTTTAAAAATTAAAATAATAAAAAATTGGTTATTTGTATTTGTATATACACACACATACCTAGTTTTACTAGTTGGGGGGGGTTGTATTTATTTTTTTATTAAAACTCCATACAATATTTTTTAAAAGGAATATTATTTCATTTTAATAAACTCCCAGTAATACTTTATTGGCATGTTTCTGTGTTAGGTTTTGTGAATTACTAGCAATTTCATTCTTGATCTCTTTAAATCAGCATAAGAAACACTGAATTTCTGTAAAGACACTTTGACTCAAATTTATGTAAAGTAGTTTCTGTTTACTGATTGATGGTTTTTATTTCCTATCATTTATACTCTCATTAGATTTTTTTTTCCCTTTTGAATAGGGTTTATGAATTCATCACAAGGACCAAGTTGTGAAAACCCCCTTAAGATAGACATGGGTTAATTACCATTATGGATGGGTGAATAAGCATCAGATAACTTTCTACCTTCATTGTGCTTGTTGAGAATTCAAATCTGACAGGTCACCTGCTAGACTCTACTTCTCCCTAAACATTAGCTTTGAATTCTGGCAAAACTTAGAAGGAAAAAAGGATCTTTCTCTCCAAGTTATCCTATAACAAAGAAACAAGAAACAGAAAACTCCTGCTACAACTCACTGCCTGTTTGTTCTACATCACTGCAGTGTTTTAAATAAGTGAACTTCCATTAAAGTGGCTTAATATGAGTGTAACAGCTGAAATCAATGATATTAATGTCTGATTCTTATCAGGTAGCAGCCAGAGGGAAATTAACCTTGTAGCTTAGAAGTGCACGTAAATCTGATTTCCATAACTTTACACTTGATGGACTACCTTGGGGGAAAATTTAGGTGGGTAAACATACAACATTTCTAGTGCAAATTTCCACTGACTTTAGCAGTACTGCATACAAAACATCTGCATAGAAATTAATCATGAATGCAGATGTTGTAAATTAAACTCTCTCTGAGATTTTATTAGACAAAGCAATGAATGATTTTCCCAGTATTCTTCAATGAAGCTCTAATTAGGAGTATATATCCCAAAAGATTTTCAATGAAATGCCAGATAATGCTAAAACAGGAATGCTAGTTCTTTGAAAACATAGTAAATACCTTTTTTTCAGTAAAATCTTTTGCTAACTCTGAAAACTTTTTACCACACAATATATTTGAGATAAATCATGGTGTGGATGACTAAAGAGAAGTAAAAAGCAAGAAATCACTAAGATTAGTGAAACCTTCACCCTGTTTTAAGGTCATTTGCTGAAAGGAACTACTGCAATTGTCCTTCACTGGTTCTCACATTGATGAGATGACTATGGTCATCCGTTTTTCAGAGGAACTTTCCATAAAAGGAACTTTTTTTTAATGACAGAGTCAATAAAAAGGCTTTTTCAGTCATAGCTAGAAAAAAGGATTTGGAGGATTTGGAATACAGCAATTTTCCCTGGCTGCCATTTTGAAATTGGAAGCTCTTAGATGTAGCAGTGGCCCAGCTCAGGGAAGAGGTGGGTGGAAATCAGAGAGGAATACAGTGGTGGGATTATTTTGAGACTTCAGACGTTTTAGGTCATGGTGAGAGCCTACAGTGCGTTGCTTCCCCATGCAGATCATAACCACAGGACGGGCTTGGCAAGTCTCCCTAATGCTCTGACACCGCGCCACTTAGAGGGGCAGTTGTTGCAATCCAATAATGAAACAGGCACACCACAATGTCTTTTACTCAATCTGCTAAAACTGGTTTGATAACTGTAATATGCTAGTACATGTTCAAATTCATTCCTGAGCACCGTAAGTAAAGGAGAAAGTCAGAAGGAAGACCATAAGTAATTGTATAAACTAAATTTCATATGGAGACAAAAATGTAAATTCTTCATTGTGTTACCTGTAATTCTAATAACAACTACAGTTCCTTTAATTTGAAAGGTGTTTCAATGCTTCTTAGTACATTGCATTTTACTTTTTATCATTCCAGAAAAAAAATTGGTTTGGGTTAAAAATATTCAAGTTGGACTAGAAAATCTTGAAGGAAAATGTTCAAATTTATTCTCAGCTGTAAATAATTTTTACTAAGTTCCTTAAAAAATTAGATTTATCGTGTCTTAGATATTGCTAAATCTGCACTGAGCTCTTTGCTGAAAGAATTCTCTTGGAAATCTGAAGCAATGATCAATCCATATTGATATTTGAGGAAATCAAGAATAAAAAATTCTATTCAGTGTTACCCCCATTTTACTTTCAAATTCATAAAAAATATGGAATACTTTTAATTCAACCCAAACTTGTATTTTCATTATTTTGATGAATTTGTGGTCTCTACAACACAAGTGACCCTCAGCCAAGTAACTTAAAACAGAAATCCAATTTCACTACTTGCTGTCATTAGCTAAGAACATGAGTATATACTAAAATGCTTGGACGAATAAAATATGTTCTTAAATTCCTTGCTAACTCAAAGCTTTAAAAGTAAAATCCTACCTGAAATAACAGAGATAACCTTTTTCCTCTTGTCTGTTCTGGACAGTTGGACTACAGACATTGCTTCCCTGATATTTGACATTTTAAACAATGCTCAAAATAGTTTACTATCATC
This sequence comes from Oreocharis arfaki, assembly GCA_013398015.1. Lineage (NCBI taxonomy): Eukaryota > Metazoa > Chordata > Aves > Passeriformes > Paramythiidae > Oreocharis > Oreocharis arfaki. The sequence goes on from VZRR01000602.1 coordinate 7,302, forward strand.
TACAGTAAATAGTGGCAACTGTTTTTGCATTTCAACAAAAATATTCCAACTTGGAAAAAAAAACATTAAAAGGATTTTTATAATCTTTTTTTAACTAAGCAGGGGCTGCAGAACCACGTCACCCTGAGTGGCGCAGGTGAACAGTGTATTGGCATTCAGGGCATTCATCACTGATGGCATCAGACCATGACACAAACAGAATCTGCCCACCAGAGTGGGCTGAGGTCATGCTGAACACTGGAAAAATTGTAATTGGGATTATAGATTTTCAGCAATACACATGCTCACTGTGAGAAGCCGACTGCATGCTCCATCACACTGACCTTTAGGAAAGGAAAGGTTTGGAAGGCTTATGGCAATAGTCCCAGGTCTGGTATTTAACTCCTCTAAACATATTCTTGTTAAGACATAATGACTTTAGATAAATTCATGGTGAGACTCCCTGGTTTATAGCAGTGCTTATTCATTTCCTTTGCCTTGCTTTCATCTGTTATCATTCAGTGCTCTACTCATCTGATACTGTTGTTTTGCTTTTTCTGCTGCCCTCTCTGATTTTTTGCACTTTTTTATGGCTTTCAGTAGCATGACCTTGAAGATTCTCTTCATGTTTAAGCTAAATAAAAATATTTTTCACACCCAGTAAGCAAAATGTGATTCCATACTATGTGTACTTAATGGAAGAAATATGCTTTACATGCTTCATTAAGTTATTTGCGAAATTGCATTAGTGCCATTCCATTAGTGTACCTCTTTCAGCTACATCTGTGGCCTGCTTTTGACAGACAAATTACTAGTTTCATAAGTCTATTTTGCATTAGTAATGATCTTCTAATATGTTGAAAAATATCCATCTTAATAGTAATGGGAAAAGAAAATAATAATGCATTTTTCAGTATAACAGGAGCAAACTTATCTGCTGTGGGGCAAAATACATATCAGATTTCTTAAAACAAGCAATTACAGGTTATTTTGGATATTTCATTAAAATTACAACATTACACTGAAGTCAATATTGATTAGAAGTGAAAGGAAAGTGTATACTGCATCAAAATCTTTTAAGACACCCACAGAATCTTAAAACAATAAAAATTATGTTACATTGAATATGCACTAAATTGTGAGAACATTTTGACACCTTTTTAATCTGCGCAGTAAAAACTCCTTTAGGAGAAGTAAAACATTACTGACCCTGGGTGTGGGCATTAGTTGGAAGCTGAGATTTAACAGAAGAGTGATCATTTTTTGCTTTTTATCCACTGTTTCATAATGAGATCCTATTTTAAATCACACTAAGCTACATGTCTAAGTCACGAGATGCTATTTTCCAACTTCCAAGATTAATGATAATGTATTGTTTGTTTTCAATTAGCTGGTCACTTAAGATCAAGGTCTCGTTATGTTAAGCATCATAAACACAAGAAGGTACAGCCCCTGGCCTGGAGAACTTACAGTCAAAGAATTTGGACTGTACTCGTCTATGCCGTGCTCATCCGCTGTGCTGGTGCAGAAGTGACAATGCATAATACATACTTCCGAATTGTTATTAAGCAGGCCACATGTGGCCACAACCTGCCAGAGTGAACAGGGAAAACAGGATGAGGACAGCTGGAAAACTCATTTAATGTTCCTTTTGATAGCTCTTTATCAACAGATATAGCTATACAACAGATGATGATTCTGATATAGAAGCAGATATCTACATTGATCATTTCTCTGTCTAAGATAATGACTATTCCTGTCTTTTCTCTTGTCTGGTTGCTGACCTTCAAAACGAATTCAGGACCTCGTGTCAGGATTTAATTCAGTTATATTATGTGTGCTAAGATAGTGAGTAGATAGTAGCCATCTCACTACAGTAACAAAAATTACCTGAAGGGGAAAAAAATCACCTAAATTAATATTTATTAGAGTCATTCATAGTTGTATAATAAATCTGCATGCCAAAACCCCAGTTTAGGAGCAGAAGCATGCTGTATCAATTTCCTGAGGGTCTTCTGATATTCAAGGAATACTGAGTGGAAAACATACTACAGGAAAAAGTATCAGTGACTGAGAAAACATAAACAATTACAGTGTGGTGGTGCAGGCAGCTGAGGATGCCCAGGACATTGAGCATAACACTGCCCCCATCCAGCGGTGGTTTAGGACATTAACCCTATTCCCCATACTCAGGGTGAGAACCCATAATTCCCCAGTTACACGTTTTACATATTTTTATTGTTATTGGCCTCTGTTCTCCCCTCCCCGTTTTATGCAGAGAGTCTTGAATATTCATTCTTCCTTGTTAATATGCATATGTTCCAGAAAGTTCTGTACTGCTCGACGCCCCATTGGTTCTCTAGGTTGTCAATTTGTTGTACCCTCCCTTTGTTAAATCCCATTCGTTGTTGTACCCTTTACTCCTCCCTTATTCTTCCCTGCCATTGGTCCTTCAGGCTTTCTCCGCCCCCATTTCCCAGTATAAAACCTCCTGTCAGCCGCCAACATTGGGCTTTTGTCCCTTCTCCCCTCTCCTGTGTGTCCTTGTCCCTTTTGGAATAAACCACCTGGAACTGCACACTGAAGCCCTCCCTCTGCTCTTTCGTCTCGGCTGCGCTATTCTCTGCCTGACGCTCGGGCTCGCCGCCACAGCCCTCTGCGCCTTTTGGGTCGGTAGCGTGGGGCACTGGCCGTGCCCTGAGGCAAGTGCCCTCTGGGGTCTCCGGCCAACCACCAACGCCACCCTGTCTGGGCAACCTGAGCAAGCGTCGTAACAGCATCAGTTGAAGGCATCTGTCTCCAAACACGTTGATTTTACTCCAAAATGAAAGACTTGGCAGGACTCTGTCAATGACAAAAATACAACAAGCTGGATGGGTGGTTTAGAGCACTAAATAGCAAAGTAGGGCAATTAGGCACACCACAATTTAAATTGAATAGTAAATAGGTCAGGCTTGTTTCACGCCTTCTCTGGACAATTAAGTACTGCCCTTCAATGTCTAAAAGTACATGAGAAGCCTTTTAAGTTCATCAACTCACAACTCTGACTGTTCACTTACTAAATCTTGTTGTCCATCATAGAAAGGCACAAGATGTCTCACATGGAGGAAGTAATATAAATAGTCTTGTTAAGCTGAGCATCTATATTTTAAAGAATCTCATTCATTTTATCTCCACATATGACAGCCAGAACATCTGTATTTGGTACCACAGACTCTGAAGGGTTTCCAGACTCTGAAGCAAATCAGTCTGGTCTACAATTTTGCACCCCCACCATAAGGAGTTTCAGTTTTGAGTGTTTGAGATACGTGGTACATATATGCATAATGAAGGCCAAGCAGCCTGTATGTGTCCCTGTATACAAAAGCTCCCCATGCTCTACTATTCTTGCCATTATCTGACACCTTCTGTTTTTCAGCCTTTGCTACAAGTGCTGGACCCCAAATGCTGTGAGAGAAGCCCCATTATAAAGGCATGAGTTTAGAATTACTGCCATTCCCTAGTTTTACTCCTTGAACATTTTGTAACCTTTCAATAGCTGACTTACTCTGGACTTACACTCACTTACTTTTACTCATTAAATTAAAGACTGATACCTCAAATGGCATATATAAAATACCTCACTTATTTACAGGTGTGAACCACATTCATGATATATCCATGCAGCTTGGGCAGCTTTAAAAGGCTGCAGGTAAGGGCAGTGCCACTGAGAATTTCCTCATGTAAAGCCATATGTCAGGTTCATTAGTACATTTGCTTCTGCCATTTACAAGCACAGCTGTAAATTGCACTCTTCCTGCCCTCAAAGATTTTAAAGAATATTGACACAGGAGAGTGTCTGGCCCAATTACAGCTCACAAAAGTCAAAGATACAAGACTCATAAACACCTGGGACAAATGAACCACAGAGAAAGAAAAGTGCCATTCAAGGAAGGCTGGAAATGACTATTAATATCTACAGACTCGTGGCACTAGAAAAGCAGCACACATGGGTAGACAACAGTGCCCTACATTCACAAAAAGGTTACAGAGAGCACCAGCAGGCAATGAATCACACTCACAAATAGAAGAGCTGCTTCACAAATAAGTGGGGTTTGGGTTGCCTTTTTTTTTAATTTACTTCTTTGTGAGAAAAATGCTGCTATTCTCTTCTAGTAGTGAACCCAACAGTACTAAATGTTGCGTCAGTAACAGAGAAGCATAGAAATGTATAAAACTCAGTATTTCAATAAGATACTGATTTACAGACAACATATAAACTTTCATTCTCCTCTTGAATCCTACAGACACAACTCTTCCATGAATAATGTTCATTTTTTTAATACAGGGTAAGATTTTATGTTTTAACGAACAAACATTACGCAGATCACATCGCACTTGGGATGTGAGCAAAAAGACACATGAAGGTGGGTGAAGAGGTGAGTCTAGGCAAGGCAATGAGGGGGTGACACCTGAAAATAGATTCTCTGCTCATTGCCTCTGTCTTCTACAAGTCTGAACTATCCCTGATGTCACCCCCATAAAGGGTCCTCTGAAAAGCCTCCTAAGGACAGTGGGATCTGAAACGTGATTTTTTTTTTTTTTTTTTTTTTTTGGACAGTACTAAACCTTAAAATAGAGTGGTTTTCAGTTTTGTGGATTTTTTTTCCCTTCAAAGACTGAAGCAGACTGATGTCAGAGGAGCAGGAACCACACCACTGTTAATGTACAGCATATTTTAATGCTCTGGCTCCACTCAGGTACTAAAATAATTATGTGTATTTATAGAAGCACTTTTAAGAACAAGAGATTTTGATTTTGGCAGGTGAGCAAAATAATCCAATAAGAGGTGTTAAGGCCAGAATTTCTTGACCTTTATATTTGTCAAAGTTGTTGGTTCTATAAAGGTCAAGATGTGTGACAAAATTCAAGCCTGTCTAAGCCAATTAATAACAAGTAACCAGACCATTAAAAATCTCATTTATGCTGAGCAGTCAAGTGGGTTATGTGAAGGCAGTCTGTACCTTAGATAGCCTGCACACTTGGTTACAGACTTGCTATAGGATAACTGACGCGCTGCCCAGGTGGCCAAGAGGGAGTGGCGTCTGTGGCCAGCTGGAGCTTCTGGAGGATCTCAGCCTCGAAGCCCAGACCCGGTCCCACGCTACCAGCTCCGAGGCAAGCAGCCCGCCTGGAGAGCAGGGCGTTGCCACATCACCGGGACAAAAAGGAGAGGGAGAGGCTTGTGCTTGCCGTTCCAGTGGTGTTTATTGAGGGGAACGCAGAGGAGCGGGGACGCGCACCAGAGGGAGGCAGTGGCAGAATCCCGCTCAGGGGTGGTTACATTAGCTTTTATAGTGACAGGGATAGGGGTGGAGAGAACACAAGGAACCAATGGTAGGGAAGAGCAGGGGAGGAACAAGGGGTACAACAACCAATGAACGGTAACTAGGGGAGGGTACAGTAGATTGACAAAAACTTGGACCAATGGGGCATCGAGTAACTCAGAACTTTCCAGAACCTATGAATATGGAACATAGGAACTGAATATTTATGAACTTATTATAATAAAACAGGGAGGGGGGAACTTGTAACTGACAACTTAGTTAAAAGATGGGGGATAGAGTCTATGCTCTAACCCACCATTGGGCGGTGGTGGTGCTTTCCTGACAGTCCCGGGCAGCTTCAGCTGCTGTCACCACCGCCACAGATAATAAAGGGCAGAAGGCAGCAGAATGAGAGAATACTTGTTGTGGTGAAGGTCAAGAGGCCAGAAAGCCTGGTGCAGGAGAAACCTCTCATTGGTGAGTTAGCTCTGAAATTGAAAATAAATCCCCAACTCAGGATACAAGGAAAAACTTCTCCCATCAGCCTTTGGGGTTTGATGCAGATTTGGCCCATCTGGTTGGCCTATTGACCCTACACCCCTTCCCTCTCCCCACTGGTTACTGTTGTATCCCCCTGCCTTCTCCCTGCCCCTGTACCCTCAGGTCATTAGTTACTGGTGCTCTGCCAGCCCCCTTTTCTGTAACCCTTTATAAGCCTGTACACGAGGCCAGCTCTTTCTCTTTGGCCTCTGTACACCTGCAGGAATAAAACCTTTCCGGAATTCCGTACAAGCCCTCTGAACTCCTTGCCTCTGGTAACGCATGCGCTATCCTAGCTTGAGTGTGGGTGTGTGTTCTAGTGCTTTCTAACGGCACAGACATTAGAAGTCGACCTGCGAGTGTGCCAAGCTGCACCTCCAGAGCGTACCCTTGCCAGGGACACTTTCGGAGTAACACAGCGACCTCGGTCACCCCACCACCACACCACATTAAATACTTAAAGTGTTAAGATGAATAGGATAATCTCTCCAGCTTGCCCAGCAGAGAGAGAAACACAATTAAATAAATAAATAAAATAGTAACACTTCCTCACTTAATTGTAAATATTGGTATATCACAAGAAAATTATGAGAAAAAAAGTTGAACATTAAGAATTTGTGGATATATTGCATTTATGAAATGCAGGGGAACAAACTCTTCAACACAGTTATATGCAGTTCATGAGCATCAGTGGTATGCACTAAGATACTAAAAAAATACTTGGAAAGCACCAAACTTCTCAGGGATCTCTTCCAAAGTGCTGGAGAATTGAACAAATAAAGTACATGTTCTGGTTTTCTCTAGGATAACATTCACTTTCTTCTTAGTAGTGGGTATCATGCTGTGTTTTGGATTTAGTATGAGAATAATGTTGATAATGCACTGAGTAGCTTTAGCTGCTACTCAGTAGTGCTCACTCAGCCAAGGACTTCTCAGTGTCTCATGCTCTGCAAGAGAGCAGGTGCACAAGGAGCCAAGAGAGAGTATGGCCACAACAGCTGACCCAAACTGGCCAAAGGATATTTGAAACCAAAGGACAGAAGAGCAAGCAGGTTTCTTTTATTTAGGCACCCTGAATTTTACCATAACAGCAAAGTTGTTTCACTGGTTTAAGTAACAGTTTCACCTGCTAGTAGCGGTAATCTTTAGTTCATAAAACCATAATGTCTTGGGTTACAATGTAAGATGTAACCAAAAGTATGTATTCTATTCCCATCTTCATAAACTGTTAAAACAGGAAGGGCAGTGTTCTTCATCTTCTCCATGAGCCAGCCCTTATAACTCCCTCTGGGAGGCTCTCTCCGCTAATGGGCCATCAAGGCCCATTCTCACAGAATGACTCTTGGAATTACATCATCCTGAGGGGAGGAGCCAAATAGTCCCACCCGTATATAATCTGAGGTTTGGAACACCATAGCAGCACTACCACTGGATTCCCAGAGGACAAGAGCTTAAGAACCACCAGTGGACCTCCAGAGAAGGACCAGATCTTTCTACAGGATCACCACTTCAACAAAAACCACATCCATCACTCCAATGGGACTGTTGCCACCGTTTAATTTGGCTGCTACCACCACCCTGACGGACGGTGTCAGGTCATACTCTGACTGTCAGTTTAAGCCAGTGTTTCTGTACTATTGCCTTTATTTTAATTTTCCTATTAAATTGTAGCTCTGACTTGGGATCTCCCGCTGCTTTGCTTACAAACTAGTACACATAAGAGATCCTGCTTTACTAGATAAGGTGTGATGCTGGTGAAAGGAATATGTCCAAAAATAAAATCCAGGTTGTACATATTTTCTGTTAAATAGGGGCATATAAACTATGGCTTTTATTTCAACTCGCACATAACTCTGTTAAAACTAGCACTAAATATTGCAAAGTATCAGTAGTATTTTTAGTAAGATTGTGTTCCAAATAGGTACAATAAAAATTCCTTCCACCACCATCTTTGCAGGTAAAGCCCTGCACTGGGACTCTCTCTGTGAAGAGTGGGAGTGTGTGTTGTCATACTCACAAGCAAACAAAGCTACCCTGTAAAGGACAGACTGACTTTATATCCATGCTGCCATGATGTCTGACAGACATCAAACATGGACTTAAACACAGGCAGGAGAGAGCATCTGCCAGGGGGGTCATCTGCAGAGCTGGGAGAACAGCTAAGACATGCCACAGGGCTATGGGAGGCATTGGGATGGAAGGCAGAGGATGGCTGGAGCCTGCACAAACCTCAGCACAAGGAGCTGCAGCCCCAGGTCAGCCCCTGCCCAAGTTCCACAATAAAGCAGGGGACAACCTCATGTTGGGACAAGGAATGCACCTGCCCACAGCAGCACAGCCTCTGGCAGCAAGGAAAGGCTCTACGACAGAAAAGAGGCACCAGTTCTCTCACCCTCAAACACCAAAAAAGGACACATTTGCAGCATTTATTAAAAAACATATTTAAAGCATTTTTTCTCAAAGTTGCTTAAATTATCTGACAGTGCCCTTTCTTTTAATGGCTCATCATAACCTCCCTGAAGGCATTTCATTAGCTTGGTAAATTCCAGTTTGCAGTGCATTACTTTTAAAGCAGACTGACAGACACCTTCACAGCAGGATAAGTAGCTTTCAAGTTTTATACAACAAACAAGTTTTATGTTGGTAATTGAACATTATGAATCACATCTGCACTGCTTCTGTGACCAGAGGCAGCAGGGCTGTGCCCCAGCCCCACGGAATTCATACATGGAATACAGGGCGCTGCATTGTCTTAGGCTTCACATCCATTCATTTGCTACTTCTCACACACAGAAACTTAAGCACATATGACTGTGCTTAATAAGTAAACATAATTATATATAATTCAATATGTAATTCAAATGTATAGTGCTCAGTGCATTGTATAAGCAGGTACTGATGCTGGGGCCTGGGACATGTCACAGCATCCAGCTTTGGCACTTTCTGGAAAAGCCTTGCAAACAAAACTTGAAGTCACCTCTACGTGAAGCAGATACTTACCTCACACTTTCCTTCTTTCTTCTTGTCGCCACATGTCTCCCCACAGCTATTTTAGCACTAAATCAGTAACTCTTCTCCCTTCCCAGTGTGTTCTCTTCAATGTAACATTTAGACCTGTTCCTTACCCACAACGCTGCAGCCTCTTCTCAGCCCTGGCCAACTCTTTCTGGCGTTCTGTCCTGCTGCCTCCTCTCACTCCTCTCCCCCTTCTCCTTAGGTCCCTCCAGCTTTCTCTCATTAATAAAATAAGGGAGAATCTCCTTCATGTATTTTTCCCACTTTGCTATAGCTGAATCAGTGGGATTTAAATCCTTGAAAAAAATTGTCTCCCAATATTAATGAGATTTTTAAACTAGTGCCACACTTGCTATTTTGTGATGGATACAATAGTATTTTATCCTGCATTCCATCTGTGACAGTAAATCAATTCCTCACTAAGAAAAATACAGTCATCCAAAACATAGGAATTTGAAGTAAACACATGACACTGTTCCTTTACAGCTGTTATTTTTGTGAGCGCTGCCAGAGATGAGATACACTGAAACAGGTTATTTTTTCATAGCCTTCTGCCACACTTCAACTTTCCTTCAAATAAGACCCAGACAGGAGAGTGCATATAGATACCCCCAAGAATAAGATGCAACTCTGGAGTGAACTATTCTACTTCAGCCTCTACCAGGAAAGCTGTGAGCAAATTGTCAGCCTGAACTACTTACAGCGTTTCAGGGGTCTGGGAGGGTTTGGGGGTGGGGGGAAAGGGAGGGGACATTTGTTTTATTGATTGGTTGGTTGGTGGGTGTGGTTTCCTGGTAATAACAAGTGGCAGCAATTACTTTTGGAGGATCTGAAAGTTAATTCTGCAAAATCTCGCGTCTCCTTTTCGCAAGGCGGGGTTACCCACATTCATGAACGTTGTTTATGACAATGAAGTACTATTGGAAGAGAACATCTCAGCATTAAAGAAAACTTAAGGGTTCTGAACATGTTCCAAACTCCCCACACAACCCAACAGCTTCCAATTCTCAAGATGCAAAATAGGTTTCTAGAGATGAAACAGAAACAAGTTTATAGTATAGAAAAGCCCCATATAATTTCAAACTCTAGATAGCAGAGATAAAATTCCATTTGGTTGGCGTTTTTTCTAATCTGGAGCATCTTAATGACAATGCAACTGTATAGTTTCATGGTTTTTAATCCAAAAGACACATAAAGTACTGGAGAATCTGCAACATCCAAATCGGAAACTCTGCAGAACACCAGTCTATTCATAAAGACTTGATCTGCACATTCTCAGCACTTAGCTTCCAGAAATGGTACGACTAAAGAAACTGAAAACTCTCTATTAGTATTTCTGTAATGCAATTTAATACACTACTCTTTTCTGTTTTTACAGGGACTAGATAACACAATCTCTTTTCACACTGCATGGAGTTGAAGCTCCAGCTTTGCAAATAGATAGAAGCCTGAGCATCCCAAAATGAAAAGCAATAATGTATTTGTATTTCTTTCTAAGCTTAATTCCTTTACTCATCTAACTTCAGAATGATTGAGGAACAAACAAGCTGCAGGTAAGCTGGCAGGTTTTCGGTTTAGAAGTGCATTGCAGTTTTTGTATTCTTCACCTTACCCAGCATTTTATTTTGCTGACAGTTTCCTTTAACAGAATGCAGCTTAATTATATTCAGCATTACCTAATCAGCAGGAGTTTGCTTCTTTGAAACATTTTTTTTTGTCCACTAAATGTATGAATTAAATCTGGCCCATAGCTACCTTTACAGCCTGCAATGCATAATTTAACAGCCCATATTACATTACTTTCATACTCAAAAAGAAATGTAATCTCAAAATGATTGATAGATGCTCACAGTTGCCTACATAATGAGCACTCAGAAAACTAACAAAAATTGATTGTGCCTTGGGAATTGGTGTACAACATATAAACTATCTGTACAGTCTGAGTCAGTCTGCAAACACCATATTGATGGCACAGCTTACCCTTTCCATTCCTTATTCTGAACAACTCTTCAAAAGGGTGATGGGACAAGATCAACACAGAGAACAGCTTTAGGTGTCTCTGTTGTAACAGACACACACCCTAGATCATCTCTCATCATAGGTAATCTGTGTTCTGCTTAAAATTTGAGTTCTGTGGGGGATGGCAAGTAAAACAAAAACCACCTGGCCAAAGAACTCATGAGAAGCAACAAGAGTAGAAGAGGATGCTACAGGAACACAAATAAAGCATTATAAATCAAGCAGTCTCTTGGTACAAAGTTAGGCTGACTTGCAGCAAAATCAGTCAGGCAAGACTCCAGGTGCCTGAGGAAACACTGCACAAAAGAAAGGAATGTTCCTGACTTTCAGGGGACTTTGCCCACAGTCCGGATGCTCCTCAAGTGTGAAGAGATCAAGGCAGCTCAGTACCCTGTATTGTCTCAAGCATTGCTGCTCTCTGTGTTCCCCAGGGCAGGAACTAATTTGCTATAGAATCTCTTTTTGACTAGCACTGCTTCAAAGCAGACAAGAGTTATTCCCAGAGCATGGATTTGACCAGACTGTCAAACAGAGGCTAGCATTCTGCTAAAGGCATAGCCTGAGCTTGTCAGCTCTCCCAGAGCGGGGGTACAGGCTCACAAAACGAGTGAGGGAGGGTCACAAAAGCAGGCAGAGAAATTCAGAGCATCCCTGTCCCCTCTCCCCAGGAACAGAGCACTCAGCCAGGACACGGTGGACTGGTTTCAGTTCCACCTCCTGATGCAAAGTCAGACAAGCCTGCCTGCCTTCCAGAAAACACCTTTAATTGGAAGGTGGGACCTAAAGAAGTCCTAAACTGTGCAGTCAGCCTTGTCATTTTGACCTTGATTTTATGCTTTGAATAATCTCCCCATCACCTTTATTTTCCAAGCCCACCTTCCCACTGTGTGGCTGTAGCATATGGTGGTGACATTTGCTTTCTGTTCCTTCTCTCAAAGCTATTTTACCTTGTAGACCAGTGTTCAGGAAGAGAGAGAACAGCATGGGGCACAGCTCTGCAGGGCTATAGCACTAAGCACAGAGGGCTGTACTTTCCACACCCTACTTCCAAGGCCACTTAAAAATATCATACACTAAATTACATTGGGACAAAATAACATTTTCTCATATCTTAGAAAAAAGTCTCCATAACTGGCTCTAGAACTTTACCAAGCCCTCCAGGTCCTACCAGAGTACCAATTATAATAATAATGCCAGTAGTGGCTTCACAGCTTCCAGTTCAGCCAAGCAGTGTACACTTACAACTTCCCAACACTGTCCTGAGGATCCAGCTCCAGTGTGCATCTATTCAGTTCCAGGCAGGATTGTGGTAGACAATTCCAGACTCTCTCTAATAATTAAATCATGACATGGTATTTTACTCTTCTTGAGTATGCCAGACTAACTGGGAGTAGTTGCATCCAGGCTGCATTAATGTTCTCAATTTCTTGCTAATCTGCCTCAAAGGACACATACCCATAATACCACTGACTTCAACATGCTCATATTAGAGCGGAGTTTAAGCATCTACTTATGTGGGAAGATTTTCTTAAATTAGAGCCATATCTTTTGTGATAAACATAGATTGAAGTCCTATTTCTGATAATTCTTAAGTGCTGTCCTAAGCATGGAGGATTTAACTGCACATTAGAGTATTGCTGTGCTCAGAGGGAGTTTGTTTTCAGATGTCATGTCCAGCAGTCCACACTTAGAGGACAGCCACAGGTATAAGAGAAATCAGCCATCCTTTCCACAAGCTGCCTGCCTGTACCATGTGCAGAAACTCAATACCACCACATCTGCTGCACTCTGAGTATAATTGCTACAAATTGAAAATAACAGCATTTCCTTTCTACATTTTTTCAGCCTCAATAGCTGCACAGACACACGAGATTGAAATCAAGAGTTGTAGATGAGAAATTTAGATATAATTGAGCGTGAAGCAGCTCATTTCAGACAAATTGTTTTGCTTTAATACGTACAAGCATACTGGTAAAAGATGTTTTGAAATGCAAAACCCAATCAATGAAAGTGTAAAAGAAATTAGTTACATTTTGCAAAGCACATAGGAAAAATGTTTTCTATTGAAGTAAAAAGAACATTTCCTCTCTCATGAAACAGGAGATTTTTTTAGAAACTATTCTGTAGTACATAAATCATGTTCAGGCTAAAAGTACATGTATTACAAGAAAGAATTTCAGTAGCCAGAAGAGTTCAAGAAGTTCTTACCTTTGCTGAATAGCTAATTAGAGCACTCATTTATCATTCAAAAAGCCTAAGAAAAGGATAAAAAGGGAGGAAAACAAAAGAAACAATAAATACATGTGGTGGTGAGACAGCTGAATAAGCTATGTCCTCACTTGCATTTACTAAGTGTCAAAAATTAACGCCAAGGGAAACAGAGTGAAAAGACCATCGTAGGGAGGTTCTGCAACGTGGTTCAGGAGGTGCAGGCAGCCTCTTGGGAGCTCATAAGCAGCTACTGTGCAAAAATGAAGTCATTTCACTGAGTTTTACCTCTGCCATATTGGGACTGGCAGGATTTTGTGATAAGCTGATTAAATTAATGGACTGTTTTACCTAAGGTTCATTTCTTCTTAGACAACTATCCACTTAAATGAAAAGCTCTATGACTGTTTGTAACAGTGGGGTTTTATAGAACTTATAGAAAGGCATATTCCTGTACTTTACTGAAGACTTAGAGAGTTGCCATCCCTAAAGTACAACATCCAACCCAGAAGAAAGTGTTTAATGGTTTGAATCATCAGTGCCTTCATGCTCCCTTCTACTTTTTTCTATAAGACACATTGCTCAGAGGATCTTTTGGGGGAGTTTGTTGTGCAAGATGCTTCAGTTTTGATAGATAATAAAAACCAGTCTGTTCATAAAAACACATCTTTGAGATGCTCTAATCTCTCTGTAAAAGTCTATGTGGAAGAAAGGGGTCAGAAGAAGCAGGAGTGAAGGAGTCAACATATGAAGCACTGAAAAAATTTTGGAGTCCTAGAGCAAGTAAATAAATAGAAGTGAGCTCAAAAACTGGGAAGCTCATGAGCAACTGCCCCATTCCCTTTTCTGGTAAACTGTTCTGGTGGTGGCACTGCTGAAGAGCACTGATCAAATCTGCAGGATTTGCATGGCAGCCTGGCAAAATTTTCTCTGTAATGGAATCCGTTATAAAAATACGTGTGCCTAACAATAAAATCCTGGCTATAACCAACAATCTTTTATAGAAAAAAGTAGCAATGAGAATGTATTAACTAAAATAAGTAGCATACGCACCTGCAAGCTGCTACAGCCACATAATCTATTGCATTGGAACTGAAGACTACACAACAAGCACTTGTTATCTCAAATCATGCAAGTACTACAAATTCTAGGCCTTAACCAGCCATTTGTCTGGTGTCAACATATTAAACTCAGGGCTGCTTTTGGAAATCCTTATTATAGAAAGACTGATTTATCTGGTGTGTAAGCAACAAATCAATATAATGGCAAGCATAAAGCTAACAATATATTTTACAAGATTCACTGTACATATGACATGATATAGTTTTTAAACATGCTTACCACATTGTGGCTCTAATGTACAATGTAGACAATGATAGTTAATTTTGTGAATGCAAAAATTTTCTATGGCCTCCCAGTTTGTCCTTTTTTTCCTTCAAAAAGACCAGATAACTTGTTAGCCAGTTGCAGCTCTAGGGAGAAAAGCTCTTGCTTCACAAAACCTCTACCCATAATTTGACACCATTTAGCAATTTCTGCTTATTGAAGCTGAATTAAGTCACAAAGTACATGAATTACAACACTTGTTACTTGACCAGCAAATGTGCCCACACAATCACTATTGAGGTCAGTGAAGGGACACTGACAGTACCTACAATTTATTAGTTTGCACAGAAAAATTTCCAGCTCAGTTTCTTTCAACCCTTGAGCAAAAGTATCTGAAACATATGGAAATAAAAAATAAATGTAAAATAAAATTATCAAGGTGCAGTGTCCTTAACTTTTCAGAAGTGAGGAGACAGTTAGTTTTGATTGAAAATAGAATTATTTTAGGGTGGTTACTATTATTCAATATGGAAGTTTTATTACTTTTTAGATGCACAAATACCCATGACTGCCTTGGGTATGGACCAACTGTTCAAGTGTCTCCCTCTAAACTATGAAGTTCTCTCATCTCCTTCTATCTCCTCCTTAATAAATTTCTGATTCTGATTCACAACATCCATGGAAAGATCGTATTTTTGATGAAGGATGTTATGTAACAATAGGATAGGGCAGATAACAATAGCATTCCTTTAGTAAATGGCACTTGAGCACAAATTCCCCTTGATTTGTATACACTTCAAATTTTTTTCTGTTAGAAACTAAGCACAACTGATTTAATACTGCTTTTAGTTACTTTAAATATTGTTTGTTTAATTGTAAAATAAACTTATTTTGCACTTGTGTGTTGTTAGCTACTGGCTAGCTAAACAATGGATCGATGACAAAGAGTCAGGAAGGGTCCTCGTATGATAACCCATGGGAGGTTTATTAGATCCACACCATGACAAGGTCAGGGACGAAAGACCTTGAACAGTGCAGTGTCTAGGCTTATAAACAGGGGAGGGGAAAGGATCAGGGACCAATGAACTGAGGGCACAGGGGCGGTACACAGGCAGGGTTAGGGTACGGGACCCACTGGGGAAGCTCCGAGGGAGCGGCTGGGAGCAGGGCGGGGAGGCCAGCGAGCCAACCGTGGGATCAGAACTGGGGTCCATCAGCGTAATGAAACAAAGCATCCTGAGAGAGGCCTCTCAGCACAACCTACGGGGATCTCCTAGGGTTCCATTCTCCAGGGGACCCTGGAGCAGGCCAGCCGGCTTCAACACTTGTGTCTGAGCCTGACCTTCTCCACACATTGCAAAACTGCAAATTCTCTGTAGTTTATTTTTCTTAGTTGTAGGTGACTGTTACATCAATGAAAAATGGCATTGTGAACTGTAAAGATTTTTGTTACTTTATAATACACAATTCTTCTGTCCATAACATGTTGTCTTTACAGCTACAGATTAGCACCTACATGATGTGGGGTGGTTGTGGGGTGGCTGAAATCGCCGCATTAACCCAAAAGCATCCCCTGCAAGGGATGCCCTGGGGGTGCAGCTCGGCACCTCGCAGGCCGA